>CM042862.1:7230432-7735432 GCA_023658055.1 Thaleichthys pacificus
ACGAGAGAGCCAATGAAGATGGATATCGTCGGGGGGGTACACATGCGGCATCGGCCGCCATGTCACACTTGACAAGAGGACTTCGGACATTTCCGCGCGATCGTATTCCCCTGCATCGCTGCCGTGAACAGACATGTGGGTTCTCTTCCCTGCCAAAACACGGACAGACCCCCTAGGGTGTGACCCCGGTGTGCGGGGAGAGGGAGGTTAGAGTAGCTAAGGGGGCCTCCAGTTCTGGGCCCTCCATCTGTACCCCCTCCAGTCTCCGTCGAAATCCTCAGCCTCCCAGGCCTGATCCTGCCAGTGCCCGAGGGCTGCTCTGCTACTTTATGACAGTGAGAGGCCCTGACAGGACACACACACACTGTGTGTGTGCGTGTGCGTGTCTTTTTCGTTTGTTTGCTCGCCTCTCAGATGCATTAATATGCGCGGGCGAGCCTGCGCTGGTGTGTGTTGACTTGGCGCGAGCCTTCACCTTAATTGTCCGAGAGTCTGTTTAATCTGCACTGATCGCGCCCGCGCTGACAGATACACAGCGTCTAATCTCGCCAAGCGCTCACTGTCTGCTCCCATTTAACCGCCTGGTGTCACATGATCAAGCCCCCCCCCCCCCCCCCCCCCGCCCCCCTCTCCCTCTCCCTCTCCAGCAGAGCTGCTCTCAAGGAGGGCATTCGAATGACATGTCTGGAGGAGCAGTTACCGTAGCAGCAGCACAAAGCATGTTTGCTCAAGTGTGTTCGACATTAGAGACGGTGTGGACTTCTTGTCTGAAAATGAAAATGCCTGTGGGAAAGATCGGTATCCTGGTGTAGGTTATAGTAAATGGAAAATGGTCTGTGCGTATGTGTGTGTCTGCGTGTGCGCGCGCGCGTGTGTGTAGAGCCATCACCCTGGACAACACTCTGGTTATCTTGTCCACGGTGGCCCCTGATGCTGGACGCTACTACGCCCAGGCTGTGAATGACAAGAACGGAGAAAACAAAACCAGCCAGCCCATCATCCTCACCGTGGAGAGTATGTACACGCACAAACACCCAAACACACGCGATACTCACAAACCCAAAACGTACACACAAACACACACACACACACACCGGGTCTCCTCTTCAAAAGGCATCGGAACAATGAGTCTCAGTTGGTTTTTGGATGCAGCCTAAATGACAGGGCTCTTGTACCTTAGCATAGGGAGGCTAAACCAACAGGTGGCCCAGCCTGCCTCGGCTAATCGAAGCAACTCCAGCTCCCTCTAGTGGGTCCCCTGTCAAGCCGTTAAAGCGTCTCTCTTTCCGCCGTCTCTCCAGCTAACAGTCCTCAGTAGACTCACCAACGTGACGTCAACTCGAATGTACACGCACAGTAGCCCCGTTCCCATCTCACCGCCTTCCTTCCTGCGTGGAGCAGAGGATTATGGGCCCCCAGAATGTTCTAGGCTCGGGTCCAGGAGACGCAGTCTGACCGGCTGATTAAACCTGTCTATAAACGAGGGCTGCAGTTTAATCGCCCCCCCTCACAAAAGTAAGATTCATGAACCGACACAGAGGCAGTGTGAAGGTGCCCCGGTTTGCACACACGCACACATGTATACCCACAAACACACGCGCACACACGTGCATTGCATACATGCACGAACCCTCACGCACACTCACTCATACATTATACACACATGCACAAACACATAAACATACATGCATACATACATACATTACACGCACACTCACTAGGGATGGAGATGGAGAAAAATGAGATCAGATTCAGGGAGAGATCACTGATTGAGGGCAGTGAATCGATGGTTGGCTGCAGGCTGGGCTGGAGCCGGAATGATGCTGCAGCATCTAATCACCTCCTCTGTTTGTCTCAATTACACTACATTACATTCCCCATCACCTGAGCTCACAGCGAATCCGGGAAACATCGAGGACACTGAAACATTGGCTTCCACAACAAAGATCGGGGAATTAATAATACAGTAGCGTCCGCGTGTGCGCGCGATGGTATCTTCCTTGGTGATAGTGCAGTTGTGGAGCTCCACTTCGAGTCGGTAGTAACGTTTAATATCCTCCTCTTATTGCTGTCTGTCTGTCTGTTTGTCTGTCTGTCTGTTTGGATCAGATGTGGGGGGGGCCGGCGGACCCCATTGCCCCCACCATCATCATTCCTCCCAGGAACACAAGTGTAACTGTGGGAAGAAATGAGGTCATCATGGAGTGTGTGGCCAATGCCAGGTGAGTGCATGCACGCACAGCGTGTGTGAGAGAGAGAGAGAGAGCCAGAGAAAGGGAGAGGAAGAAAGCATTTGATTGGCCAGGAGAGACGTTCAAGGGAAAAGACTCCTTTTTGGAGTGATTGAACTTGATTCTGAAAAAGAAGGAAAGTACTTTCCTCCTTGAAACGCTCTTCTATGACCCTCCTCATACTTCATTTCTTAAGTTATTTAGCTGCGAAAAAGTATTTGCTCACATTGTTCGTATTGTGCTTCTTCTTCTTCCCTGACCTTGGAATTTCATATGAATCCGTATTGAAAACCTTCCTTGCCCTTCCCTCTCCCTCTGCTTACAGTGTTTTACTTTCAGTCGCTTTTCACAATACTTAGGTCTCTTTTTCAAAACTCTTCACACAGTTCTCAGTTCTCCCAACCAACTTTCAGCTCGGCACAGCAATTACTGTAAACTTCTATTCATCATTCTCCTTCCACCTCTCATTCTTCTTTTCTTTCTCATGCTCTCTCTCTCTCTCTCTCTCTCTCTCTCTCTCTGTCTCTCTCTCTCTCCCCCTCCCTGCCTCCCCTCCTCCTCCTCCCTCCAGGCCTCTGGTGAAGATGACCATGACGTGGAGGAAGGACGGCGTGTTGGTCAGCACGGGGATCCGAGACTTTGGCCGCAGGGTCACCATCAGCCTGCCGGCGGTCAGCGACAGCGGCTACTACGAGTGTGAGGCTTCGCTCCGCAGCAGCAGCGTGCCTTCGGTCAGCGCGGGGGCCTACCTCCACGTCCTCGGTACGGTACACCTGACCCCTGACCCCCCCCAATGAGCGTGTGGGTTGACTGAGTGTCGGGCCGTGCGTGTAACCAGTGACTCGGCCCTTTTGCAGAGCATCCCCTGTTTGTGAAGGAGCCCGAGAGACACATCAGTGCTGAGATGGAGAAGGTGGTGGACATCCCCTGTCAGGCACGAGGTGAGGGTCCTCTGTCCCCGGTGTGCCCGGCCCGCTTGTGTGTACGTGTGTGTGTGTGTGTACGTGTGTGTGTGTACGTGTGTGTATACGTGTGTGTGTACCTGTGTGTGTACGTGTGTGTGTACCTGTGTGTGTGTGTACGTGTGTGTGTGTACCTGTGTGTGTGTGTACGTGTGTGTGTACGTGTGTGTGTACCTGTGTGTGTACCTGTGTGTGTATGTGTGTGTACGTGTGTGTGTACCTGTGTGTGTGTGTGTCCGACGAGGGACCTCACCCCGACTGTGCCCGCCCACCAGGAGTGCCCAGCCCGACATCATGTGGTACAAGGATGCAGTGCCCATCAGCCCGGTGAAGATCCCCAGGTACAGGGTGCTGGTGGGAGGCAGCCTGCAGATCAACGGCCTGCTGCCCGACGACACGGGGATGTTCCAGTGCTTCGCCCGCAACCTGGCCGGAGAGATCCAGACCAACACGTACCTAGCCGTCACCAGTACGTCATGCCCGCCGTGTTCCGCTTCCTGTGTGCTCCAGTTCCGCTCCCACTCTCACACCACTCCCTGTCACCCCGCACGCTCAGCCAATTACTGGAGATTTGGAGCGGGAGAACAAGCGAGGGGAGAGAGGTTTTCTTGGAGCTTGTTAGCTTCTCGCTGCGTCGTAGATGAGAACAAGAACCGGCTCCCCGCCGTCTGTCTCCGATGGCTTGATTAAGATCAAACTCGGCTTCTCTTTTAGTCGCAAACCACACCGCCATCCCCTGTCCTCCCCTCCCCACCTGCTGAATGCATAATGCTCCTCTCTTCTCCTCCCCTCTCCTCCCCTGTTCCCTTCTCCTCCCCCCTTCCTCCCCTCCTCCCCTCCCCAGGCATCGCCCCCAACATCACGTCGGGCCCGACCGACAGCGCCGTGATCGACGGCATGTCGGTCATCCTCCACTGCGAGACCTCGGGAGCACCTCGGCCCGCCATCACGTGGCAGAAAGGTGGGCGGAGCCCGGGCGGGACGGCTCCCAGCGCTGAGGGTCAGGGGGGGGAGGGGGGTTCAATCACGATCCTGATCTCGCCCTCGTCGCTTGTGGGTGTGGAAGTGAATTCGAGCTCCCTGTTCTCCCCTCTCCCCCCTCCCGCACTCCCCCCACCCCTGTAGGCGAGCGCGTCCTGGCCAGCGGCTCGGTCCAGCTCCCTAGGTTCACCCTGCTGGAGTCAGGCAGCCTGCTCATCAGCCCGTCCCATCTGTCGGACGCGGGCTCCTACACCTGCATGGCCAGCAACTCCCGGGGCATCGACGAGGCTGCCGCCGACCTGCTGGTCTGGGGTGAGGCCGCATCCACACATCCCTCACCTGGAGACTGTGGAGCTCATGACACACCACAACTGTCCCCGCCGTGACCCCCTCCCCTACCCATCCCCCACAAGCCAGTCCCCCCATTCAAACCCAGCTGTTGTGGTGCCTGTCCGTGTGTGTGTGTGTGTGTGTGTGCAGCCAGGACACGCATCACCAAGGCCCCCCAGGACCAGAGCGTCATCAAGGGAACCAAGGCTGTCATGACCTGCGGTGTGACCCACGACCAAAGCGTGTCTGTCAGGTGAGCCCTGCCGGCTGCTTCTTCCCGCCTGCCCGCTTGCCGACTGCTCGGGGCGGGTGTCCTTCCTTATCGCTGCCGTTCAGCCTGCCTCCCATCCAGATGGCGTGTGCGAGACAGTTTGCGTCTGGGCAGGTGGAGGGTATCTATAGAGACAGTGTTTACACTCCTAGTCACCTGGACCTGTCCATTGATCGCATCTGGGGGTAAACACATGAATATGTAAACAGAGTAATAACTTTTGACAGCGACTTTAATTAAACACAACACACAGGAGATTAACTGGAAAGCCAAAACAGCTGTAATTAATCACAGACGTGTGTGTGCCAGGGACCGAGTGACAGAGTGAGGGAGATATGGATTCCAGATACAAATCACTAGGCTATCAGCATGACAAAGCTGCCATATGGTGTTGCCATGTCATTTGCTTAAACACATGAACCGGGCCCATCGAGTAGCTTAACTGTCGGTGCCACAGCGTCAGAAAAGCTGTGCGCGCGTGCGTTCACGTGTGCGCGTGCGTTCAAACCATGCGTGCTAAAACCGTCCGTGCGCGTGTGTTCTCCAGGCACGTGTGGGAGAAGACGGGCTCCATGATCGAGGTGAACAGCTCCCCCCGCCTGCGGCTGGACCCCGATGGCACTCTGCACATCTCCCAGACGTGGTCGGGCGACATTGGAACATACACCTGCAGGGTGACCTCCGTGGGAGGCAACGACTCGCGCAGCGCCCACCTGCGAGTCAGGTGCGTCCCCCCCCTCCCCCCCCTCGCTTCACTGTCTCCTCAAAAGTCCTCTGGCATCTCTCCCTCTCTTCTCTCTCTGGCTCTCTCCCTCCCTCTCTCTCTCTCATCTCTCTCTCTCTCTCTCCCTCTCTCTGGCTCTCTCATCCTCTCTCTCCTCTCGTGGCTCTCTCCATTACCCTCTCCTCTCTTCTCTCTCTCTCTCTCATCTGCTCTCCTCGTCTCTCCTCTCCTCTGGGCTCTCATCCCTCTCTCTCTCTCTGGCTCTCAGTCATCTCTCTCTCATCTCTCTCCTCTCTCCTCGCCTCTCTCGTCTCTGGCCTCTCCTCCTCTCTCATCTCTGGCTCTCTCTCTCTCTCTCTCTCTCTCTCCCTCTCTCTGGCTCTCTCTCTCTCTCCCTCTCCCTCCCTCTCTCTGGCTCACTCTGTTTCTCTCGCTCGGGCCTCTGTTTCTCTCTCCTGTCGTTGATTCACTCGTGGGCACAATGCTATTTCCCCATTCATCCTGTGTTTGCCCTCGTCTGCTCATCCATCAGATGCGGTGCTTTTACTGCTGTTTGTTCCGAGCTGACGTGCACTGTATATTTATAGTATTAACACTGTTTGGTTTTCTCTCTGTGACACGCGCACGGACGTGTCAACACACACACACACACACACGCTCACAGGCAGCTCCCTCATCGCCCCAGAGAACCCTGTGGCTGCCCTGAGCAGCTCAGAGAGGAGGGCCATCAACCTGACGTGGGCGCAGGCCTTCGACGGAAACAGCCCCCTGATCCGCTACATCCTGGAGGTGTCTGAGAACAGTGAGTGCACTCACGCCCTCAGCCCTCACGCCCTCGCACACACACACACCGCCGCCTCCACACTGTCAACACGGATGGTGTGCTCACTCTCTCAACACGCTCATAGGGTTTGATGTTGAGGGTTTTTCTCCTGTCGTTTTTTTCCACTTTCTGTCCGTCTCTCCCTCCCTCCCTTCACCCCTCCCGTCTGTATCTCTCTCCCCCTCCTCCCGTCTCTCTCTTTCCTCCTCCTTCTTCCCTCCCTCTATCCCTCTACAACTTCTCTCCCTCTCTCTCTCTCTCTCTCTCTCTCTCTCTCTCTCCTCTCTCATCTCTCTCTCTCTCTCTCTCTCTCCTCCCTCTCTCTCTCCATCTCTCTCTCTCCTCATCTCTTCTCTCTCTCTCTCCTTCCCCTCCCAGACGCCCCGTGGACGGTGCTCCTGGCCAACATCGAACCCGAGTCCGCCGGCGTGACGTGGGCGGCCTGATCCCGGCGCGGTCCTACCAGTTCCGCTTGTGTGCCGTCAACGACGTGGGGCGGGGCCAGTTCAGCAAGGAGACGGAGCGGTGGGTACCACCAAGACGTGTCTCGAACTTTCTCCGAGTTCGGCCCCAGAAGCCAGGCTCCTTCCCCTCTGTCTGGGTCTCGGTCCCCAAACCCTCGTCCCATCCTCTCGGGCCGTCTCTTCCTCTGTCTGGTATCTCTCCTGGTGGAGAGAGCGCGGTGAGCCCGCGGCGTATCTCCCGAAGGAGATAGCGGAATAGGCTGACCCTCCAGTGTGTCGTGTGATCCTGTATCTCCTCGCTGTCTGCCTTCCTCACCCTCTCTCTCTCGATGGTCGTGTTTAAAGAGGGGTTCGAATGAGTCAGAGCTTCGAGCAAACTCAAGTCCCTGATGGATGCTACTGATGTGGAAGATAGGGCTCTCTTAAGTCCGCTACACACACACACACACACACACACAGGCACGCACACACATGCCTACGAGCACGCTGGCTTTCACACACGCATCATCACATGCATTGCCCCGCCATACACATATACCCTTATATACAAATTCCCTTGCATCTTCATACACAAATAGACGTGTACTCACAGACCAACACACACACACACATCAAGAAACAGAGGCTCAGCAACACACAGTTGTTTGTATTCAAACAGAGCACTGTCACATAGCCACATACACCCATCCTCCGGTGCCCTAACGATATACCATCACACACACACACACACTCCTCCGTGTGAATGTTCTCAGCCCGAGTGCACAGCAGGGGGGGGGGGGGGGTGACATAACAGCAATGGGAGGGCAGTGTTCCTAAGGCATTCCTCCTCTTTGATCCTAAACACTGGGCCTTTATCTGTGCACCGGGACAGCACTCCGACACACTGCGGAGAAATCAAGATGTCAACACAAATTGACACGAGGAAGAGAGTCGGATACGGGCTCTGTGACATCAGCCTACTTAAACCCAGGCCCTCTTTCATGGCAGTCACGCAGGAATAGCAGTGTGCGTCTCTAAGGGGTTGTATCACAGAGCAGATCGGCGGGCACAGACGCACTGAGGCTAAGTCGGTGAGTTGGACCGGATTACACTGCGAGTCTGCCACCAACTGTACTTTCTTCTTTCGGATCCATAAAGTCTCTCCGTATGATGAAATGACAAAGAAATCTTGAGAAACTCTTCTTAACGAAGGCCTCTTGCATGTTTGCTCTGTGTCTATTTCGGTTTCTGCCTCCCTAACGCCCTCCCTCCCTCCCTTTCTCCAGACTGTCCCTGCCAGAAGAGCCCCCCAGTGCCCCCCCCCAGACTGTTATCGCTAGCGGACGAACCAACCAGTCCATCATGATCCAGTGGCAGCCCCCCCCAGAGAGCCACCAGAATGGCCCGCTCCAGGGTTACATAATCAGGTCAGACAACACAGCCCGGTGTAATACCCCGCCCTGGATATTGACATTCACAGGAGCCGTGGAGCGTTTGCCATAAAAACCCCTTCAAATGTGACAACCCACCTCTCACTCCTCTGTCTCCTTCCATCATCGTCTTCTTGTCGGGATAACAGATGCTGCTGTTCATCCTAATATCATGCTACCTGTCCAATACTCCTTCTCGCCAAATTACCACTTTGTTCTGTATTCTCTCTGTTCTGCTGCCCCTCCACAACCACACGCCCACACGCCCGCACCGACACACACACCCACATGCACACACCCACACACCATGACTTGCTTCAATCTCTCCCTCTTTCTCTCTCTCTCTCTCTCTCTCCCTCCCTCCCTCCCTCCCTCTCTCTCTCTCTCTCTCTCTCTCTCTCTCTCTCTCTCTCTCCTCTCTCTCCCTCCCTCCTTCTCTCTCTCTCTCTCTCTCTCTCACTCTCTCTCTCTCTCTCCCTCCCTCTCTCTCTCTCTCTCTCTCTCTGCTCTTTATCTCTCTCTCTCTTGATCCAATCAGGTACTGTCTGTCGGGGCTGCCTGTGGACTGCCAGATGAAGAACATCACCAACTCGGACCAGACCAACCTCCTCCTGGAGGAGCTCATCATCTGGACCAACTACGAGATCGAGGGTAGCGGCCTACAACGGTGCCGGGAGGGGCACCTACAGCCACAAGGTCACCGAGTGGACCCTGCAGGGAGGTGAGAGGCCCCCCCCCCCCACACACACGCATCACTCTGCATGGACAGACACGCTGCACACACACAGCCCCAGAGCCCGCTGGACAGCTAGGAATCTGTATTCGTCTGTGAGATGCATATTTTTGCGTGTGACATTCAACGCAGGTCAAGGTATCCAGATTTGATGTCTCGTGTCTCCTCGTTGTTAAGGTTTTTCATGACGTCCGCCACACACACCCTGCAGCATGTATACTCTCTCTATCGCTCTCTCTCTCTCTCTCTCTCTCTCTTACTCTCCTCTCCCCCCCCCCCCCCCCAGTGCCCACTGTTCCAGCCAGGTAACGTGCAGGTGGAGGCCGTCAATTCCACCACGGTGCGTTACACGTGGAGCGCCCCCAGTCCCCAATTCATCAACGGCATCAACCAGGGATACAAGGTAGAGCCGGGCTGTGGACACTGCCCTCTAGTGTCCGCGGTCCCACCTGCATCTAATTACAGTCGAATTGTCTTAGTACACCGGTCATGCCACATATAAATCCGTCCTAGCCTTTGTCCTTATCGTCTCCTCCGACGTTCTCTCGCCTTTCCAGCTGCTGGCGTGGGAACCCGACCGCGAGGAGGAGGTCGCCGTGGTGACGGTGCGGCCCAACTTCCAGGACAGCGTCCACGTGGGCTACGTGACGGGGCTGGGGAAGTTCACCGAGTACCTGACGTCCGTGCTGTGCTTCACCACGCCGGGGGACGGCCCTCGCAGCCCGCCGCAGAGAACGCGCACTCACGAAGACAGTAAGAGGCTCCCGCTCGCCCGTCTGTCGCGGAGCTCGCACGGCCGAGGACAGTGAAACGCAGGGCAGAGCTCTGCTACTGTGTGACTCAGCAATGCCGTCTACTCTCTGTGTATTGACTGGCCTGTGTTTGCGTGCGCGTGTGTGTGTGTGTGTTCAGAGCCCTGGCGCTGTGGGCCACCTGAGCTTCACGGAGATCCTGGACACGTCCCTGAAGGTCAGCTGGAGAGACCCTCACGAGAAGAACGGCATCCTCACAGGTGAGCCTCTCCTCCGCTCCCCACGACCCCGTTCCGCCTGCATCCTCCGCGTCTCGCCCCTTCTTCCAGAATAAACCCCGCCCCCCACCCCCCCCCCCACCCCTCCTTCTCGTACAGGCTACCGGATCTCGTGGGAGGAGTTTAACCGGACGAACACGCGGGTCACCCACTACCTGCCCAACCTCACCCAGGAGTACCGGGTCACGGGCCTCACTGCCCTCACCACCTACACCATCCAGGTGGGGGGCATGACCTCCAAGGGCCAGGGCCAGCTGTCCTCCTCCACCATCTCCTCTGGGGTGCCCCCGGGTTAGTCGTCCTTCCCTGGCATCATGCTCCGCAAAGCCCTGTGGTTAGATGTCCTCTCCTGTAGGAGGTCTGACCACCTGTCTTATCCATGGTTTATGTCATGATTGTCTCACCGGAGGATGTCTCCTAGGCAGGATGCTCTCAGTTTACTGTGATGTACTGACTGTACGCTTTTAGCTCTCTTAATGTCCTGATACTTAAAATATTTCTCTTTCTTCCTGGCTCTCTCTCTCTGTCTCTCTCTTGCTCTCTCTCATTTCTCTCTCTGTCCCTCTCGCTCGCTCTCTCTCATCTCTCTCTCTTTCTCTCTCTCTCATCTCTCTCTCTCTCTTTCTCTCTGTCTCTCTCTCTCTTTCTCTCTGTCTCTCTCTCTCTCTCATCTCTCTCTCTCTCAGAGATGCCAGGGCCGCCCACCAACCTCGCCATCTCCAACATCGGCCCTCGCACGGTGACGCTGCAGTTCAAGCCCGGCTACGACGGCAAGACGTCCATCTCCCGCTGGCAGGTGGAGGCCCAGGTCCGACTCAGACGCACGCAGACTACCACA
Organism: Thaleichthys pacificus; assembly: GCA_023658055.1. Taxonomy (NCBI): domain Eukaryota; kingdom Metazoa; phylum Chordata; class Actinopteri; order Osmeriformes; family Osmeridae; genus Thaleichthys; species Thaleichthys pacificus. Next base: position 7,241,229 of record CM042862.1, read on the forward strand.
GCGCATTGCATCCAGGTGTGAGGGGCGCCGTTAATCCCGTCTGTTCTGTGTCTCAGGTTGGGATTATAGGAGACAATGAGGAGTGGGTGACTGTCCACCAACTGACCAACGAGCCTGACTCCAGGTCCCTGGAGGTCATGGAGCTGAACCCATACACCTTCTACAGGTACACACACTGAAAACGGACGTTTGGGTAGACATTTCATGTAGAACTATTACATTTTTTAACTGTACGTCTTTCATTTCATATAGTTATTATCAGCAACTAATCAATGATCCACACGCATGTTCCCCAGGTTCCGTATGCGTCAGGTGAACATCGTCGGGACCAGTCCCGCCAGCCAGCCTTCCAGAAAGATCCAGAGCCTGCAGGCCCCGCCTGACATCGCCCCTGCCAACATGACCCTGCGCACGGCTAGTGAGACCAGCCTGTGGCTCAGATGGATGGTGGGTTCCCATCCCCCACTCTCCTTCCACATGTCGCTCACGAGGGAGGGGCTGTAACAGCTCAGCGGTAGAGCAGGTCCAAAGGTTGCGGGTTCAAATCCCCCCTTGTATGTCTCTTTGGATAAAAGGGTCTGCTAAAGGAGCACATTATTATTATTATTATTATCATCTAACATGACTGACCCTTGTGGCTTCCGTAGCCTCTTCCGGAGTGGAAGTACAATGGGAACCCTGAGCTGGTGGGCTACCGGATCCAGTACTTCAAAGCTGGCTCCAAGGGAGGCGTTCTGTCCCATGTCATCACGGACCGCCTGGAGAGGGAGTTCACCATCGAGGACCTGGAGGAGTGGACCGAGTACGAGGTCCGCATCCAGGCCCTCAACGGCATCGGCTCTGGGCCCTGGAGCACACCCGTCCACGGCAGGACCAGGGAGTCGGGTGAGGCTGGAGACACACACGCACAGACACATAAGTATATACACACGCACAGACACCCCGAGTACACACGCAACCGCAGACACGGACTACAAATCCACAGGGCTGTTTCAACCTTTGACCCTGACTCCCTGCTGCAGTGCCATCCTGTGGTCCCACCAACGTGTCGGCCTTCGCCACCACGTCCAGCAGCATCCTGGTCCGCTGGGGGGAGGTCCCTGAGGCCGATCGCAACGGCCTCATCCTGGGCTACAAGGTCTGGAACAGCTGGCTACACCCTCCTTTCCAGCACAACGACCTCACGTGATACACAGTCGCAGTGACTGTTTTGTAACATGCTGGATGGCTCCCATCCATCCTCCCCCTCCTCCCCTCCTCCCCCTCCCTCCCCTCCCTCCCCTCCTCCCGACCTCTCAGGTGGTGTATAAGGAGAAGGACTCGGACAAGGCCCCCCAGTTCTGGGAGGTGGAGGGGAACACCAGTCACAGTGTCCAGCTCAGCGCCCTGGGGAAGTACGTCCTCTATGAGATTCAGGTGCTAGCCTTCACACGCATCGGCGACGGCAGGACCAGCTCCCCTCCATCCTGGAGAGGACCCTGGACGATGGTAACCATGGACACACGCACGCACACACGCCGTCACGCACACTGTCCTATATTCATGAGCACACGCACAAGCATATATAGGCACACGCACACACTCACACACACCCCTACACGGGCACACCTAGTGCAGAATGATAATGGGATTCATAATGTATTGCTGTCTGACATATCGATCTCCCATAGTGCCCGGGCCTCCTGTGGGCATCCTGTTTCCTGAGGTCAGGACCTCCTCCGTCAGGCTCATCTGGCAGCCCCCCGCCCAGCCCAACGGCATCATCCTGGGTGAGAGATCTGCGCAGCCCCCCCTCCACCAAACACCACCCCTCCACGCACCTCTATTTTCTTACGACGGCGAACGGTCGTCGTCGTAAGAAAAAGAAACGTAAGTTAAAGACGCGTTTGGGCCCTTCTCTCTCCAAGCCTATCAGATCACGTACAGACGGAACTCGTCCAACAGCAACGCGGCCACCGTGGACGTGCTGAGCCCCAGCGCGCGGCAGTACACGGCGTCCGGACTGAAACCAGAGCTGGTTTACGTGTTCCGCCTCACTGCGCAGACGCGCAAGGGCTGGGGAGAGGCGTCCGAGGCGCTGGTGGTCACGACCGAGAAGAGAGGTGAACACAAAGAGAACACGAACGCGTACACTGTATCGTTTTGAACTACGGACCGACCGCATGTGGTTCCTGTTATATATATGTGTGTGACTGTGTCTTCCTCCTCCCCCACTCCTCCCCAGCGAGGCCCCAGCCCACCAGCCGTCCCATAGTGCCTCAGGAGGATGTCCAGGCCCGCGGCGTGCTGTTGTCATGGGAACCAGGCAGCGACGGGCTCTCGCCGGTCCGCTACTACACAGTGCAGTACCGAGAGCTGCCCGACAGCAACTGGACTGTCCACTCGGCCTCGGTCAACCACGAGGCCAGCTCCTACATCGTGGACAGGTGAGAGAGAGAGAGGAGAGAGAGAGAGAGAGAGAGAGAGAGAGAGAGAGAGAGAGAGAGAGAGAGAGAGATTGAAGCAAGTAATGGTGTGTGGGTGTGTGCGGGTGTGTGTGGGTGTGTGAGAAAAACTGCTCACAATTAACCAATAGCTGGCGAGTATGTGCGTTCGAATGTCAGTGACTGACTGCTCCTCCTCTCTCCTGATAGGCTCAAACCCTTCACCTCCTACCAGTTCAGGGTGAAGGCCACCAATGATATCGGGGACAGTGAGTACAGCGAGGAGAGTGAGGCCATCACCACTTTACAGGACGGTAAGGCTCATGGCTTGCTGTTGACTGCTATCATGTTTATGCGTTGGTGATAATAAGCTGATGGTTCAGGACCAGGCAAGCAAAAAGACTATAGTATTGTTGAGTCAACAGAGACAGTGTTTATGTGTGTATCGACCGGCAGTTATCTAGTTTACCTCTGCTGAGATTGTCCAGCTCTAGCCTGCTGTTTATTTGTTGAGTGACTTCCTCTCTCTCTCTCTCTCTCTCTCTCTCTCTCTCTCTCTCTCTCTCTCTCTCTCTCTCTCTCTCTCTCTCTCTCTCTCTCTCCTCTCTCTCCTCTGTCTCTCTGTCTCTCTCTCCCCCCTCCCCCCCACCTCTCTCTCTCAGCCCCAGACAAAGCCCCTACCATCCTCTCAGTAACACCACATACCACCACATCAGTGCTGGTTCGCTGGCAGGTAGGCATCGAGGCATCCACTGCATGCAATTGCAAATCTTTCACGGGGGGGTTGGCAAAAGAGAGAAAGTCTTACCGCTGCGAAGGCATCGCTGGCGGTGTGTTTGTAGGTGTGGCTGTGTGATTCATGTGATGATGTAACATCTGTTCCTGCAGCCCCCTGCCGAGGACCAGATTAACGGCGTGCTGCTGGGGTTCAGGGTCAGGTACCGGGAGCTACTCTACGACCGGCTCCGCAGTTTCACCGTCCGTACCGTCAACAGCCCCTCCGCCAACTGGGCGGAGCTCACCGGTGAGTTTAGCGCCACGAAATACATTCCGTTTGACCTCGTTTGCGATGACGGTTGTTGTCTGGTTTCGTAGCTCTGGGCCTGAGGTGGGAATATGAATTGAATGGTCCTTGAATGGCATACAAACCAAGTATGGAGATGCTAATCTTTTCTGCATTTCGCCTCTCATCTTCTCTCCTCTCTTCTTTTCTCCTTCCCTATCCTCTCTCTCCTCTCCCTCCTCTCCTCCTTCCTCTCTCTATCCCCCCCTCCCTCTACTGGCTCCTTCTCTCTTAACCCCCACGTGCCCAGCCCCCTACAATGTGAGGAACCTGAGCGAGTCCTCACTCACCCAGTACGAGCTGGACAGTACGTACTCGACGCCTTCTCCCCTCCCTTCCTCCCTCTCCCTCCTCTCTTCTTCTCTCCATTTCTCTCCCCGTCGACGTGACCATCTGTGTCTCCCGAGCGTGTCACGCACTCATCGAGCCCGCCATCTGCATCTGCCCTCTCGTTCCCCCTGCTCCGGCTTTCCTCGCGCTGTCGTCTCTGATGTCTTCGCCCGTCCAACAGCTACCCTTGCCCTCTCCCTCCACCCTTCCCGTTCCTGGCCCTCGTTCCTTGTCTGGCCGCACGCCGTCCTTGTGCCCCCCCCCCCCCCCCCCGCCCCCCCGCCCGCTGACCCCAGCATCTCTGTCCTTGGGCTTATCCCTGTCCTGTGCCGCTGCCTTGCCCCTGGCTGCTGTCCCGCTGTGTGTCTCCTTCATTCGAGGGGTCAGGGTTGTGCTCGCTTTTCCTTGCAGATCTGAGCAAACACAAGCGCTACGAGATCCGCCTGAGCGTGTACAACGCCGTGGGGGAGGGGCCCACCAGCACGCCACAGGAAGTGTTTGTGGGGGAGGCAGGTGAGCGTCGGCTAGGGTTTTTGACATCCAAGTCACACGCCGTTGTGGCATAGACACGTGCGTGCGCACAAGCACACGCATCATTCATGCTCCTAAATCTTAAAAGCCTCACAGGATACCCTGTCCTGTGTTTTCCCAGTCCCGACGGCCCCGCCCCAAAACGTGGTCATCCAATCCTCAACCGCCACCCAGCTGGATTTGACATGGGACCCGCCTCCTCTCGGCTCACAGAACGGGGACATCCAGGGGTACAAGGTGAGTCCCCCCATACGGACTCCAACTAGGAGACCCACATTGAACAACCACTGTTGTACTGCAAATGGCAAGTAACCTTGAAACATCTCACTGGCTGTCGAAGGCTCATGCATCTCATGTTCCTGCTCCGTAGATCTACTTCTGGGAGTTCCAGATGCAGAACGACACGGAGCGCTTACGGACCCTCTTCCTGCCCGAGCTGGGGGCCAAGCTGAAGAACCTGACAGGCTACACCACCTACCTGATCAGCGTGGCGGCCTTCAACGCAGCCGGAGACAGCCCCCGCTCCCCGCCCACCAGGGGGCGCACTCAGCAAGCAGGTGGGTCTGGGTGGCAGGGGGACGCTCTGCGGTACAGTAGGGCTGAGTGCCAGGGCCGGGCTGAGTCACTGAGGCACTGCAGTCCATCTGCTACTGTAGGACCTCTGCAGACTCTACCCCTCTCTCTCTCTCTCACTCTTTCTCTCTCATGCACTCTCTCTCTCTCTCTCTCTCACTCACTCACTCTCTCTCTCTCAAGCACTCTCTCCCCCTCTCACTCTCACACTCTCTCGACCTTGCTTGGCTCTCTCTCTCTCTCTCTCTCTCTCTCTCTCTCTCTCTACTGTTGCTTTCCTCTCTCACCCTGTCCAGTTCGATCAAGCTCTGCAGTGGTGTCAAGCACCATCCCAAGGCAAGTGCCACTTCAGTCCCAAAAGCTTCAGGAGAAGCGAGGGCCTTGGTGGGATGAGGGCTTTCATCTTGCTGTCACGGTCGTGCCACCGACGGGACACACAACAAATACAGACTCTCTCAGTATGACCGAGAATGTTCCCCAGCTCTCAGGAAGTTGGACATGTGTGGGACCATGTTTGGAAGCACGGTCTGAAAACTGTCCAGGAGAGGCTGGGGGAGGGTGTCTGCTTGATACGTCCTACGGGGGAAGCCGCGGGGGGCGGGGCCTTGATGACAGTGCGGAGGAGGGGCCTGCGGAGTGAGGGGGACACGTGTGGATTGGGTGTTTGGCCCGGCTACACAAAGGAGCCTGTGTTCACAGTCATCTTCATCTCCGCTCTACGGTGGTCGCTGCAGTGAAATCGTTTACAGAAGACATTCTTCTGGTCTTTTCCGCCCTATTGAAGCCTCTGACATTGCAGAGCGGACAAAGTGCTGAGAAGTTGAAAACGCTGGCAGGAATTCTTGCTCTCTGCACCACAGAGCACTGGGAAAACAGCCAACATAAGCTTTTGTCAATTGTATGCAGAATTGTTACTAAATCCTTACACTAAGCTTAGCCTGGGTTGTTTCGGCCAGCAGAGTTCTCAAAGCACTTAATAAAGGCTATGGGGTGATTGTTTACAACTTATTGTTCATGTCATGTATTGGTTGGCACTAGTCACATCAAGTCCACGAGGGGTGAAATCGACACAGGATGTGTTCTAACCAGGCCTCTTCTCTCTTGTCTCCTCCTCTCTTGTCTCCTCCTTTCCTCTCCTATCTTGTCTCCTCCTTTCCTCTCCTCTCTTGTCTCCTCCTTTCCTCTCCTATCTTGTCTCCTCCTTTCCTCTCCTCTCTCCAATGTTCTCCTCTTGTCTCCCCTCCCCTCCTCTCTCTTCTCTCCACCATCCTCACCTATCCCCCCCCCCCCCAGCTCCCAGTGCCCCCAGCTTCATCCACTTCAGTGAGCTCACCACCACCTCAGTCAACTTGTCCTGGGGAGAGCCCAAGCAGCATAACGGCATCATCGAAGGCTACCGTCTGGTCTACGAGCCCTGCACGCCGGTGGATGGTGAGAAAAACCATGGCCTGGAAACGTTCCAGGGGTCTCGAGACGATAGCGTCAAGTGATAGCTTTTAGCCAGTGAATGATTTACACCTTCTACGATAGCCGTCATGAGCTCTTAACTTGGAGCCGCTCTAGGCCTAATCTGTTACAGCTGGCCAAGCCCTGTAGCCCCAACTATGGGCTAACAGAAGGAAGGAATGCCATGTGTGTTGTTGGGGGTTTCTTCTCATAGAGGGTGAAGTGGTAAACGGACGGTTGCGTGTGGTGGGCCGACAAGATTCTTAAGTAAATGGGGGAAGAGGAGGGAGGCTCAGCGGAGGCTGCTGCGGTCCCTGGCCTGCCCGCAAACGAACCCCGAGCCGTCAGCCGTGCATGGGAGATAGCGGGGGTGCGGATCTTCTCCATCTGCAGGGCCACAGTCACAAGAGCATGGGTCTTTATTGGGTCTTTATTGGGTTTACAGCTGCCTCTGCAGCTGTAAACACAGTTTGTCTGTGTGTTTCCACGTGCGTACGTTAGTTCGATTGAGAGTCGTAGTGTTCTCTTGCCCAGACTCCTCTCCTCACGCTCCAGGTGTCAGCAAGATAGTGACTGTCGACGTGAAGGGCAGCGCCCCCTTGTGGATGAAGATCAAAGACCTGGCTGACGGGGTCACCTACAACTTCCGCATCCGGGCCAAGACCCTGACCTACGGCCCTGAGGTGGAGGCCAACATCACCACTGGGCCAGGGGAAGGTAGGTCTGCTCTCATCCTCTCTTCCGGTCTCTTCACTAGACTTTTTTTGTTGTTGGGGGTACTGAACCACAGCCGTCTCCTCCCCAGGATCCCCAGGCCCACCGGGAGAGCCCTTCATCTCTCGCTACGGCACGGCCCTCACCCTCCACTGGACCAGCGGTGACCCCGGGCGAGCGCCCATCACGCGCTACGTCATCGAGGCCCGGCCTTCCGGTCAGTACGGCGCGGGACAGGCGACAGCTGCCCAGAGCTAGCACACGCCTCGGTCACCAGGGACTAACACCGAGTGTTTCTCCCTCTTGAATCCCCGTAGACGAAGGCCTGTGGGATATCCTGATCAAAGACATTCCGAAGGAAGTGACGTCCTACACGCTCAACCTGGACATGCTGAAAGAAGGGGTCACCTACGACTTCCGGGTCATAGGGGTCAACGACTATGGCTATGGGTCCCCCAGTGTTCCCTCACCCTCCATATCAGGTGTGATGCCCTCTCAACACTGGCCCCCGCCCTGTCGATGTTTTAGACAGTACAGGGCGTACGTGTGACTTCCTCTCCCTCTGAGTATTGACCCGTGTCGTGTCTGTCGTCGTGTCTGTCGTCCTTAGCCCAGAAAGTGTCGCCGTTCTACGAGGAGTGGTGGTTCCTGGTGGTGATCGCTCTGGTGGGCCTCATCTTCATCCTCCTGCTGGTCTTCATCCTCATCATCCGTGGCCAGAGTAAGAAGTACACCAAGAAGGCCGACTCAGGTAGGCAACGCGTCCAAGCGCTCTCGCTGACCCCCGGCGACTTGACTCAGCAAGTACCCACTCTGGCGCTCCACAACACGTTCGCTGAGAACTTGTATCACTCCAAAGATAAATACAGATCAATTTGCCTGGACTTGTGTACTGTAATTGCCTGTCTGAGAGCTGTTTACAAAGCGACTGCTCTTATGGCGCCGCCATTACTCAAAATAGCGCTCTCTGGCCTCCTTTCTGGCAGGTTTTAAAGAGATGAGACACGAGAAAAAATCACCCGCTGACAGACTGAAGAATTAGAGAAAAGAACATCTGAAATATGTGCGGTTTCAAAAAATAATTGGAATCGATCAATAACTGAATGGCCTAGCTGCGATCATTTGTAAAGCTCTCTTCTGCGCCAGCTACGCTGTGTGAGTCATGCGCCCGGCTCCACTGTGCCGCCGTGCTAGTCTGCCAAAATGCTCAATCGCCGCAGGTGAAATCACTGGCCGAGCACCATAGGTGACGTCACAAGCAGCCTGCGTGGAACTTAGGAACTTCGAGACAGAAACGATGGGCTTCACAGGGTTTGTGTTGATTCCGGGGGGGGTTGATGGACACAAGGCCTAACCCAAGGTCACCGGTGGCCTTTTCGCAAACAGACGTGACAAGCTCACATAGAGGGGACTTGACAGAGGTCAGGTTGATCGTGTCCATCAGCCCACCCGTTAGACCTCACACTGACTAAGAGACGGAATGAAGAGGGGAGGGGGGGGGGGGGGGTCAAACCCACCTTAGTTTCACACCACTGCCTCTTCAAGCTTGGTCAGCATTCAGTGTGGTTCTTGGGTCCTGGGTCCAAGGGGTCAGTAAACAGGGTTTGACTGGGCCACGGGGAGACAGGGACAGTGTTTGTGTTTGACACAAAGAGCGCCTCTCAAGCCCTGCTCACCCCCCACCCCCCCTCCCGTACACCACCCCCCCCCACCCACCCACCCACCCCCCCCCCCCACCCCCCCCCGTCACCCGTGGCCACGCAGGCTCTGTGTGCTACTGACGTGTTTGTTTTAGTGGCGGTCTGAGCTGGCCCGCAGGCCCTGGGGCATCACGGGTGAGATCACACTCGCCAGCCACCCTGAAGGGAGGAGAGGTCACCGGACCTCCTGCCCTGCCTCCCCCTAAATCACACCACACCTCCAGGCTGACTCTGTATGTGTGTGTTTGTGTTTGCACGTGCCCGCGCGGGAAAGAGAGCACTTAAAACACCTGTTTCTTCGTTCGAATTGCCCCGCGCGGCAACTCAGCGAGCCTCCGACAGGGCCCGCCGGACTAACCTTCTCACAGTGTCCTCCTATCCCCATGCAGGCAGCCATTCCAACTGCACCTCGCTGCCTCTCACCCACGGAGAGATGGTGCGCCTGGACGAGGGCCGCTTCCCCGCCCTGGAGCTCAACAACAGACGACTGTCGGTCAAAAACTCCTTCTGCCGCAAGAACGGCATCTACACACGGTCAGTCGGCTTCTCCTGGGAGTACGAGCAGCCCTCCCGCAGCACCGTATCAGCGCGCTTGTTTGGCAGTGGAGCCGTATTGATGTGTGTTTTCGATACCGAGCGTTTGTCAGCGCGCGCTCTGGTCGAGGCGACGCGTTGAAGTTCCGCTATTCCATCAACTTCATTGCTGCATCGCTCGGGGTACAGGCTAGAATGCTTAATGCGTTGTCGTTGGTTTCCTCCTCTTCTTCCTCGTCAGTCTGTCAGTACTGGAGAACATGCCAAGACTGCAGGAGTCCGGCTGCTGAGACCAGCCGCCATCCGCTCTGCTCATTGGCATTCGATGGGCATGTGAAGTAACAATTTATATAAGAGGACGGCACAATACAGCTCCCTTAGCATTCACCCGCTTCTGCATGTGGCCTTTGTTTGAGTGTCCCCGACTCAGACAAAGACTGCTTCTCAGTCGGGACCGACCTGTCTTCATCCTCTACTCAGCCCCCCCCCCCCCCCCACAGTGCCTCTAAAGCCCAGAGTGGTCCAGCAGAGAAGGCCTCCTCAGTGGCAGTCTGAGAACATGGTCCTTTCCATAAACCAGGACTCTGACAGCAAAGCAGCGCCTGGCCGCTGGGTTTGTGTAAACACAGATAGCGGCGGCCCCGTTAGGCCTGTTGGCGCAAGGGGGTGAGTGACCCCCAAGTTGGGTCTGATGGTGTCACGTGTCTGGGGGGGGGAGGGTGGGGGGAGGCCTGGCTGGCTGGCCGGCCACGTGGCTGGAGGTGCTGGGATGGAAAGATGGAGCGGCTGGGTTGGGAGTCTGCTTCCTCTGGTGGAAACCAGAGAGGGTGGGTGATGCGGGGCACCTATTATGGCGGAATGCGGTGGATGGGGATTGAGGGGCTCCGGGGGAGTCTGCACGGGTCTCTGCCTGGCCGGGGAGTCCTGAGCCGGGGATCAAAAGGACCAGAGCTGCCTGCTTTCCTTTGAAGAGCTCCACTCTGCTGCAGCTCCGCTAATGGTCTGCTGACTGGAGAGGGGAGGGGGAGAGGGGTGGGGGGGGTTGGGGAGGGGTGGGGGGGTTGGGGAGGGGGGGGGGGGCTCCTGTAGCGAGCAAGTAGAGAATAAGGGGGGGGGGGGGGGGATTCATACGGAAGAGAGGCTGCCAGAATTCAGCGCTACTCAATTATTTAAAGCCCACTGGCAACATGTTGGGATTGTGGTGGTGGGTGTGGGGATAGCGGGGGGGGGGGGGGGGGGGGGGGGGATTGGATTGAGGCTATTAAAATCCCCCTCCCCCCCCCCCTTCCTCACACCCTGCCCCCATCCGCATGCTTTGCTTTGCCTCCTTTGAATTTTAAGCAGATAGTTTACCACCTCCTACCACCACCACCCTTGCACCCAGAAACAATGTTCCTTTGTTGTGTTCTCATGGTCACTGTCATGTTGAGTCTGCTAAAGGCCCTGCCCTTATCACTCTCGCTGGTGTAGTCTTTACATTTGGCTGACAGCAAGCCTCCCCTAATCGTGTTTGTTAATAAAGTTGTCCGCTTGTTTTGACTGTCCCTAAAAAAGGCGAAGGTTTTGACTGTCATCATTAGATATCTTAAGTCTTTGTCTGTTCTTCAGTTCCGTCAAGTAACATCTCAGTGACCTTTTCCAAACGATTCCTCTGTTTCATTCAACAACCAATACCTCACAAATGTAACCTTCAACTCCACAAATCCCCATGCTATAATAACGGTAATAGCATTGGTCCTAAAAATAATAATGTTCCTGTGCTGCTAGCAGCTGTAGCATGGCTCCCATGCTGAGCTGCCTGACTGGCTGACTGGCTGACCTCTGCCCAGCAGTGAAGTCTCCACAGACCTCGAACCCTGAATCATTACAGCAGGAAGAGAAAAATAATTACCCTCGCAGATTGTTTCTGCTTCCTTCACGGGCTTTATAACCAGGGCCAGAGAAGCAGAGGTCATTTTCCTTGACCTGCACCAAAAAAAAGTCAACAAATCCCTTGCTGGGCCTCTGTGTACGCCTTGCAAGCCAGGCCCAGATCTGGATGTGTGCGCCATGGCAACTGTAATGAGCTGAGAGAGATCTTCCATGAGGATGCTCTGGAGCCTGTGTGCGCGTGTGTGTGTGTTTGTGCCCCGTGATACTGCACGGGGCAGAGACCTGAACCCCCTGCCTTCGACCCTGACGGACGTCTTTCTATCTCCACACGGATCAGAGGCGGGGACTGCCAAAGAATAGGGCCAATTATGGACTTGGACGTTCTGTATCATTGGTTCCTCACAATGCATGACTAATCCGTCTGTTTGTGTTTTTCGCCCAGTGTCAGGTCTAGTCTGCACCATCTCTAAGATCATCCTCCTAATCAGGGAGTACGTGACGAGCATGTGCTCTGTGAGATCAGGACGCCCACCAGATACTAGTGTTCCAAGCCTTCGGAAACATTTGAGAAGCACTTATTAGTTAGTGGGTGTCATTTAAGGTTCAGTGAGATAAATAGCTTTGCACACCCAAGCTTTTCAGCCCCTTTGTTTGATTTTCGCAAAGCTAGATAAGACCTTGCAGAAGTACGACAGAACTGTATTGTCCCAGACTTAAGTTTGACCTTGAATGTCTCTCTCTCTCTTCTCTCTCTCTCTCTCTCTCTCTCTCTCTCTCTCTCTCTCTCTCTCTCTCTCTCTCTCTGTCTCTCTCTTCCTCTCTCCCCCTCTCAGGTCTCCCCCAAGGCCCAGTCCTGGCAGCCTTCACTACTCTGACGAGGACGTCAGCATCAAATACAACGACCTGATCCCAGCGGAGAGCAGCAGCCTCACTGAAAAACCCTCCGAGATATCAGACTCTCAGGTAGGTTGTCCACTCCCTCCTAACCCCCCCCCCACCCACCCCCCATGTCCGCTATGCAACAGCCACAAAGCGAAGTTGAAGGCTCAGCCACAACAATTAGAGAAAGAGAATGTGTGTTACTCAGAGACTGAGTGTGACACATACTGTATGTCCCCATTCTCATAATTGCAACAGAACTGCCTTCCTCCTTAGGAGTGTCCGGATATCTCCTCTACGCTAAGGAAATAGGTTTCTGCCTAATTATGAACGAGGAAAATGTTTCTGGTGCGTCACCCCTAACTAGAATGTCATCTGTTGACATAAGTTGAAATGAGCAGCATATCTCCTTCCAGCTTTGGGGCTTCATGAGTTGGGTGATCCCATGGGAAGGACATCTAGAGGACATTCTCATGTCTCTTACTCTCTTGTTACTGTATGTCCTCACCCCTAATTAATCCTCCTCAGACAGGAAATGTCATGATAATATGGGTTGCTGGCATTTGGCCCCTCTAGATATAAGGAGTTCTGGATGTTTCTGTGTTTTACAAAATACTTGAGACACTCGACAGGGCGGAGGAAGGGGGAAGGAAGGAGAGAATGGCAGAGGGAGGAGAGGAAGAGGAGGGATTCTGGAGGGTAAGAGGGTAGAGGGAGTAGAGGATGGGGGAGGGAAGAGAAGAGAGATTGTGGAGGGGGGAGACAGAGACGAGAAGAGAGATTCAAGAGGGGGTGAGGGGGAGGGAGGAGGGAGGAGAGATTCTGGAGGAGAGGAGGGGAGGAAAGGAAAGGAAAGGAGAAGCCAGATTCTGGAGGGGGGCGGTAGGGGGAGGAAGGAGAGGAGAAGAGAGATTCTGGAGGGGGGCGGTAGGGGGAGGAAGGAGAGGAGAAGAGAGATTCTGGAGGGGGGCGGTAGGGGGAGGAAGGAGAGGAGAAGAGAGATTCTGGAGGGGGGAGACAGAGACGAGAAGAGAGATTCAAGAGGGGGTGAGGGGGAGGGAGGAGAGATTCTGGGGGGGAAGGAGGAGGGAGGGAGGAGCGGACAGTGGGACTGCCACTCTGTTAACAAGAACATCTGTCTTCCACACCCAGGATTGGCTCTCTCCCTTGTCTATTTGTCAGGTACCTGCACAGTCAAAACATTGTTCAACCCCGTTTGAATAAACACTGTTCCCCGGGGAGCCACAAACCTCTGTTATTCTTTTACCCTGCATAGACTCTCTGTTTACCTGCCACTTGTGTAAATAAATGGAGCAGCTGAATCGCTGACATCTGTCTACCCACGGCCTTGTAGTACAGTACACACGCCTGCTGCATGTACACACACTGGCTCTTACACCAACACAGCCGCGCAAACGATTTTTCTAACTTTTTTTCAAGAGACTCATTTCTCATTGTAAGTTTGTAATGTTTGAAAGGGTGATATAGTGTGCTTACTCACTGCATATGTGATACTTCACACAGAAAGGACAAATTAGGAGAATTCAAATGAGGATGTGTTAGAAAGGCAACGAGTAAAACGATCTAACCCTTCAACACTGTGTCTGTCTGCTTGTCTGTCTGCCTGTCTGTCTGCCTGTCTGTCCTCCAGGACAGGCTTGTGTTCTCATATCAGAATCTCTGCTCCTCAGAGCTTAGGGTGAGCTGCTGTGATCACCTGTGTGTAGAGATTAAATCCCTTACCTGTACTCTAGGCTGTAGTCTCCCTGTAGTGGGAACTTGGTGATCTTCTGTAGGTTCTTAACGCCTTTAAACAGATGCCCTCCGATTAGATCAAAGTTAGAGTGGTGAAAGTGGTTCGTAGTCGTGTAGAGATGTTTGCTACTTTTGTGCCCAAAAGCCTTGACCACAAGGACGGTTGTCCTAACCCGGGTGCACCCGTTGAGCAAGCGTGTCTAACATCATCCATGTTTGGTCTGTGACCAGGGCAGCGACAGCGAATACGAGATGGATCCGGGCCGACAGAAGACCCACTCCTTTGTCAACCACTACATCAGCGACCCCACCTACTACAACTCGTGGCGTCGCCAGCAGAAGGGCGTGTCCCGCCCTCCGGCCTACGGCTACGCCCAGCCCGAGCCCCTGGTCGAGCAGGAGGCCCGGCAACACCCTCCGCCCCTGCCTCCCTTGCCGCCCCTGCCCCCGCTGCTGCCCCAGGGGGCCCCCCTCTCCCCAGCCCCAGGGCCAGGGCACTCTGTTCAGGCCCAAGGGCAGCCGGACTCCCACCCCATCCCTGCTGTCCTCTGAACCCAACAGCCAGCACAGCACCCTCTACAGGCCCCCCAGCAGCCTGGGCTGTGCCTCTCAGGCGCCTACCGCGGGCTTCTCCTCTTTTGTTTGACACACAGCTCTCCTACCCATGACAACAAGCCTGGAGATGGACTTTTCCTTTTTTGTCGTTGGTGGTTTACTCGTATTTGATTCCCGATTGGTTGTTTTTTTGTGTGTTTTTTTTCTATGCTATTGACCGAAAGAAATTGCAGGCATCTTGGAAAGCATTTTTGCTCCCTTGTGAATGATGTGTGTGTGCGCGTGTGCGTGCGTGTGTGTGCTTGAAGGCGTGCGACTACGTGTAGGTGTTTTCAGAAAAAGACAATCATTTGGAACGTTTGTGTTGCTTCAGCACATCTCGTTTCAATTTGCGACAAAAGCTTGAAACGGGGGACCGTTCCGATCTGAGATCTGAAATGAAGTTCCTCGTTTTAAAACGACGTGTATTTATTGTAAATGCAGCCTATGATGTGAGCATTGCTGTGTGGGGACAATGACCATTGGACTCTGGTGGACAGAGACTGGCAACAAAAAGAACTGAATTGTGAACCGTGGACAAGCAAAAGAGGACAAAGGACAAAAGACAAAAAGCAAGGACAAAAAAACGAGCACCTTTCAGCTTCAGTGGCTTCTTTCCACATTCTCACTTTCCCCAGTCCTAGTTGCAACTGCGTATGTAATACTGTGTGTGTTGTTCTGTTCGCTATTGTTTCCACAGATATTTGTATCAATCGGCTAAAAGCAACAACAAAAAAAGAATCGAAAACACCACTCATGGCAATGTTGTAAATCGCATTAAAGCATTGTGGCAGCAGGATGGGGGGAGTGTGTTGATTCCTCTACCGTCGTCAACACAATTTCTGCTCCTTGGTTTCAGCTGTTTTGTTTTCCTTTTTGGGGATGAAATCAACACTCCGCTTGATGCGTATGACAGCCCCATACTCAAGCAGTTGCAACAGACACGGTGCTCTTTGCGAGGAATGTGGTCATAAGTCCCATTCGTTTGACAGACACCATAAGACAGGGTGACAAGACAACATGTCACAAGGAGTGAGTCAGCAGTGTGTGCTCCGGTGTTGTCATTGTGTAAGATGGGCATGGCTGTGTCTGCTACCGAAAACTATCACGGGCGCGCTTTAGCTAGCTATGCCGACTTATCGCGGTCCTCTGAGCTCTCTGAGTAATTGGCTACTAGTAAAGTCATGTGCATTCCCCCCCCCCCCCCCCCCCCCCCGCCTAGCCTCCAGGTGTTGTGTCAAGCAGATCTATTCACAGTCTCACGGTTGATGTTTTTCATTGTGTCTTCTATGAAGGACAGAACTATAGTGTGGCATAGCTCAAATAGATTCAGGTTTACAGGATCTGCAACAATCTGTCGACTCTGAACACAAAGTGATCCCCTCACTTTTACCTGAGCATGGCATGGTTACACTGCATCAGAGCTGCATGCAGGACCGGACAGCAGTTGCTTTGTAGATATATGTATTACCGAGAAACGGTATGAGATGTTGTGTGTCAAACACCTCACTATGAACTCATAAAAATAGCTCTCTAGCCAAGCAAGTTTATGATGAAGGTGCACAAGATGACACAGACGAAATATGACACTGTCATTCTGCGACTGGAGGAATATGTCTGTTACCTGCTTTCGTTACTTGTACTGTTCTGCATATTGTCGAATGTGTTTTACTACGCTTTAGGGTATGGTTTTACTTTTACTTTCAAATAGTATTATGGGATATTGCTAAATAGAGACTTGAGGCAGATTTCAGTCTTCAAGGTCCAAACGATCACCTGTCTTTATACCGTGTGGTGGATATCATTGTATACATTCTGAAGAATTAATACTAGACCTGACCATGGTACTGTACTATTCAAAAAATAAATTATTCTATTTTCTAATGTTTTTTTTGTGAATGTCTAGTATCTATCCAAACAGGAAATTGACTGGGAAGACACTACACATAGTCCTCAGAGTCTGCTGACTGCCTTAAAGCTGACTACCTCAAAGCCACAAGAATGACTGACATTTGATCTGAGCGAGCAGAATGTGACCTCATTCTTCCAGCCATAACAGAGACAGAACTGGGGTACGTGGGGAAGAGGAGCAAGGCAGGAAGTCGGCCTGATCCTAATGAAGCACACTAAGAAGATGACTGGGAAGGAGATACATTGCCTAGAGATAATCGTTTTGTGACATGCATTGATCTTTTGCAGGGGGAAGAACAGAGAGAGAGAGAGAGTGAGAGAGAGAGAGAGAGAGAGAGAGAGAGAGAGAGAGAGAGAGAGAGAGAGAGAGAGAGAGAGAGAGAGAGAGAGAGAAAGAGAGAGAGAGAGAGAAAGGGAGAGAGAGAGAGAGAGAGAGAGAGAGGGAGAGAGAGAGAGAGAAAGGGAGAGAGAGAGAGAGAGGGAGAGAGAGAGAGAGAGTGAGAGAGAGAGAGAGAGAGGGAGAGAGAGAGAGAGAAAGGGAGAGAGAGAGGGAGAGAGAGAGAGGGAGAGAGAGACAGAGAGAGACAGAGAGCGAGGGGAGACAGAGGATGAGTAAGATGACCCCTCTGGTTCCGGAGGCTTCTATACCTGCCCTCTACCAACAACTACAAGAAAATCAGCAGCGTCCGACAAGATGGCAGATGGTAAACGCGGCCCAAACTTGAACAAAGCTCTGCAGTTGAGGCTGTCATTAAGAACCAACTCACGAGGCCCCAGCTCACCCATCAGCTGGCTGGATGGGGGGATCTGACTGGGAACACAGCCAGCAGCAGGAAACGACTGTAAAATATGACTGATGGACATTCACTTCTAGATATATAGTCAGTCAAGCTGTTAATTACATTACAGGGGTCCACTGAGAAAGTTTATGTATGTTCCTCTTTCTCTGAGCGGGGGGGGGGGGGGGGGTACATAAAAGCTAAGTGCTTGTCATGAAAGAAGTTCATCACTGTCTAACAGAGAGATGTCTCCGAATTCTTTATCGGATGTAATCTGGAAAAGAGATATGAACATCATTCGGTGTTTAATCGTCTATCACTAAGAAGCCGTTAAACCGTTTTTAAGGATTTAGAGTGAGGTACAGTATGCAGATGGGGCACGACAGATTTTTGACCTGTGATAACGACCGAGCCATTGACGCATTCCTTTCTCCCGAACGCAAAGACTCCCAGAGCCTGTAGGTGGTCTTCTTTACCTTAGAGGTCGGCTCAAGCCTACCTCCACCCTGGAGGTGTAAATGAGTGGTGGAGCTGTGGAGGTCAGCAGATCAATTTGGAATACACACTGTCAGACAAATGGCCACCTGTCAACAGATCCATCACAATTACTAGTTAATTATAAGGTGCGACAGCAGAGGGATGGGTTGAAAGCCTTAGAGGTTGAAGTTTTTTCGCCCCAAACTACTCCTTTAAAAATAGAAATACATGTTTTTGAAAGAGTACCTAGATTACATCAACGAGTCAGACCCTTTGTGTTAACCTCCATGCTGTAGGAATACCTAAAGCCACACCCATGCTATTTGTTGGTTATTTGAGTCTGCTTATGTTTCACATTTAGTCTGATGTCAAACACATATTTCGACTTGACTCAAGGTAATATATAGGGTGGTGTCATAGACAAAATAGAAATAGACATAGTGGCCGATTACATCTCGCAGTAGCGTTCATAGGCCAGCGAATGGGCGTGCTCTAACTCTGGAAACAGCCTCTCAAGTAGGAAGGGGTCGAATTGGCTTATCACGCCTCAACAGTAAGCAGCGCTGCCAGAAGTACAGGGAGAATACGGAGGCTGATGGATGACTTCCCTGCACACATTTGACAGACTTGTCAGGCAGCGAAGATCATACAAAACAAAGTTTTGTGTGGTTCGGTAGTACCTTGGTCTGCCTGGTGCATCAGTGCGGCGGATCATCCGAGATCGTTCAACGCCGTTGTTTGATGCACGCCTGCACTTACCCTCGCCCAAACAAGGGGGGAGACGCGCAATCTGAAAGAGCAGCCTGAACGACAATACCGGGGGGTTTATGAAAGAAAGAGATGCACGGTGAGTTCTTGCTCTCTTGCCTTAATGCACGAGACCTGTTGGTCAGAGAAATGATTTATATACATGCAATATGTAGTCCAGTAATATTTCTGCGTTAAGTATCACATTGTGGCTCACTGACAGTGTGGTGAGACAGAAGATAAGACGCTTTGTGATCAGCGGCGAGGCTACTCATTGTTCCTGTGTCAGTGCTCCACCCGGCATGATTTAGGCTGAGATAAATTGCAATAAAGGTAATCGGCTAGCTCTTCGCTGGGCCACTGCAGTGCTGAACAAAGGCTTCCTACCTCCTCAAGTAGTTTTGTTTATGAATAGAAATCATAGGCCAAGACCAGAACATAGGAGTGCACGGGCTTTAGCGACGTGTATTCAGTTCAATTCACTTTATGTATTAACATGTCTATCCATACACTTCTGAATAACTCACACTGTAACACTGCTACAAAGGCAAGCAAAGTGGTGATAATTACTATGTATTTATAACGTTTGCCATTTTAACCAAGGTACTGAAACGACTTAAGTTTAATCGATTCCGATTTCCCAGGATACATGATCATTCTCCAAATTCCTTTCGGTGTCCTATACATGATTTAAGCAGTCATTATTGTGTATTTGGGCTATGTTAGGTTTTTCTATTGATGCAAGTTTTGGTTTCCAGGTCATGTAATAGATCATTAACCAAGTTATGAGAGAACTGAAATCACTAACTTTGGCAAGCGAATTGTTTCTCCATACCTAGAAAATGTTCCCACTGTAGGCCTACGTTCTCTACACACACGCAAACATGCAAACAAAACACTCTCCAGTGTGTCTAAGTGCTGTGGAGTGGTCTACGTGAGTAGCCTATCATTTTCCCAGCTCATTAGTAATGAATCATTACCCACGGGCTGACTTGGTTGGTTTGACTTGGCAATTCCAGCCATGCCACTTGGCATGGCAGACATCTTGGCATGTGATAAGCTAATTGACAGGGTTACCACCCAACTTGACTACAGGTTAGTGAGGCTTAAACAGCTGTTAGTTGGAAAGGCCATCAGGGGGGTACATGTACTGGCTCGTTGTTTGGCATTAAAGTCTGCCTGTCGATCTGTCTTATCAGAGCAGTACAGTGAGACTTGAGATGTCATACTGTGCCCCCATAGGTTTCCTTTGATGGATTGAACAAATACTGTGGATGGATAGCCTTTTGGTGGTTGTTTGGGTCTTTCGATCGTGTTAAATGGTGCTCGTGTCTCTCTCTGGCCCACACTTATCATTTGCTGTCGTTCTCACTCGCTCTCGCTCTTGCAGAGTGCTTGCTGTTTCCTGGAAGGGCATTTGTTTTGGGACTGAAGGTGAAAGTTATCCCTCTTTCCAGTGTTGTCGTACAGTGCGCCAAGTGCTTTATTACTGTGCTGCACAGTGAAGACAGCAGCCACTGGCCCATATCCAAGCCTAAATCTCTCAGAGGTCATTTTGGTGTCGTAGAGGATGTTTGCTGAAAAATAATTGATTGACTAGGGTGATTTTTACATATTTCAAATATCACATTGGTTGATGTATAGCATCGTGTCTCTGGGGGTGGAGGTGGCCTGGGCCATGTCAGTTTATGTCCTTGTTTTAGGGAGTTGTACACCCCTCCCCCCAGGAAATTCCAAAACTGTAATTTTTGTTCTTCTTTGGTATGTGTGGATAGTGACAGTGAGCTCAATGAAGATTACAGAGAAAGCGTTTGTTAAAGGATGTTAGTATCACTTTGAACCTCTATGCTTGCTTTGAAGTAAATATGGACCATAGTACAGTAGACTACGTAGACTACAGTTAGACTACGGTAAGAACTAGGGTTCAAAATGACATTTATGAATTACTGGTGGATAAACTAAACATGATTCTACTTGTCATAACTTGGGCTCTCTCCCATGGTGCTATCGTCCTGTTGGCACACACTGGTTCTGTTCTGGCTGGCTGACCTGTCCGACCTTTGATCCACAGTTCATCGGTTCACTGCTGAAACTTTGATAAAACCCTGTAGTCCCAACATTGAATTCCAAGAGTGTCTCGTATGTCAGTTTGTGAATACTGTGTTTGTTCCTGTCCCTTTTGTTGGCTGATGTTTTCTAGTCTTGCCCAACAATATGCATTGTGTGTCTGTGTGCTGTGGCTTTGTAACATAAGCCACTGAGTATGTTTGTTCACCCTCCTCTCCCCTCCCCCCTGCTCCCCCCCTCTCTTGTTGTCAATGTTCCGATGGAGCTGATACCAGGCCGGTGCTGGACAGTGGGGGTAAAAAAAAGCATCCCCCCTGAGTGAAACCTGACCTGGGAGTCGTCTTAGCTTGGTGCTGTCGGACCCAGCGCAGTAACACTACTGTATAACACCAGTTATACAGTACTGTACTCAGAGAGGACAAAACCTGCTGACAGTTGATGAGATCCTGAAGTTGCTCACAGTCGATTCCTTCGGTGTGAGTACCTGGATAACAAGTCTGGATCCCGGTCTGTCTCAGTGCCTCTCTCCAGCCTCATGGCTCTACGTTGACAGCGCTCCTCGTCTGCTCGCAGTATAATAATTACAGCACTGTAGCACTTAAAAGCACATGTCTGTGGATGCCATCATTTACACATTCCTTCCATTTAGGATCAGGAGGGGGGGGGGGGGGGGGGGGGGGGGGGGCGGGGGAAAGCGGGAAGGAGGACTGGACAATTCCATCAAAGCTTGTTTAGCACCTCTCATTCCTGCTGCTAGGAGGAGACACCTGGACACAGGCACCCTCCCTCCCTTTCTCTCCCTCCCTTTCTCTCCCTCCATCTCTTCTCCCTTTCTCTCCCTCCCTTTCTCTCCCTCCCTTCCTCTCCCTCCCTTTCTCTCCCTCCCTTTCTCTCCCTCCCTTTCTCTCCCTCCTTCTCTCCCTCCCTTTCTCTCCCTCCCTTTCTCTCCCTCCCTTTCTCCCTCCCTTTCTCTCCCTCCCTTTTTCTCCCTCCCTTTCTCTCCCTTTTCCCTCCTTCTCTCTTTGCTCAGTGGTGACACGGCCACCTGGACATGTTGTTATCTGTGGATCCTTTATCCGCACTATAAGTGACTTAGAGAAAGAGGGGCGCTATTGGAATTCGGATAATTGAGGTGGACTATTCAGTGGATCAAACCGTTTGTGATAGCACACGACCCGATCACGACCTGACCTCTGTCAATGGTCGCGCTTGTCCAATCCTGTTTTTTGCCATCTGCATCAGCTCTGTAGTGCGCTACATATTTGTAATCCCACAGCTGGACGTGGGTTTGTGTGTTTGTTTGGTTAGGCGGTCAGTAGTACAGTGTGGACGGTGATGTTTATATGAGTATCAGGAAGGGCAGGCTGAGTTGATTTCCGGAGAGATGGGAGGGTTGAGCTGTTCATACTCCATGTCCTTCCTGTCAACTCAGGCCCCAACACACCCCGAAATGTTTTTTCCACTACACACTCACTTGTGAGTGTAGTCACTTGTGCGTGTGCAGTGAGGGAGCGTGTGTCAGCAGTAATTGCCATGTTGACTTTACTGATGTCAGGCACTTATCATTTGGGTGATCGGGCACATTTTACAGAGCTGTGCACACAGCTGGAGATCCTTGGATGTTTTCATCAGGTATGGGACCAATTAGTGGATAAGGGAAACTGGAACCAGCCGTGACAGACACGGGTCTTGAGGAAGAAGGTTTCACAGAGACTCGTGTTTTAGAAACGGGAGGAAGCCTTTCGGGCATGTCTTCAACTTGTGTCTGCCGGTTTTTCATCCCCGGTCAGTTTTGGGTGTGTTGAAGGGTTCTAAATGCCAGGGTGGTTCCCCCTTAAGGCCTCTCCTGTTTACATGTGGATGTCATGCACAGTGGCCAGCTGAATATGTAGGGAAGTGTGAGCGAGATGGGAATAGAGGAGATTATAATAGAGGCCAGGGCTGACCCATTGATAGTTTTCTGACATCTCAGTGTCATCTTACTGTGTTATAGTCTTCATTGTAAGAACTTAGCAGACACTTTTTTCAAAAGTTTAGAGGAGAGGATTTGAACCAGGGCTATCTTGATCTGAGGGCAAATGTTCCACCACTGAGGCATAGTCACTAATCTGTACTGTAATGTCCAATAGGCTCTGTAGGAAAGTCATTTAAACACCAGGCTGATTCTGTTTGAAAAGAGGAAAATGAATACGTAACAGTTCTTATCTCCGTGACAGGTCATTTTCTTCTTCAAGCCACATAAAACAATTTCTATAATTGATTTTTTATCTTAACTGGTATTTTGTCTTGGATATTACATAAATAACGTTCTGAGGTTGACTCTATCATGAACAATACTTGTTTGTACTTGTGCCTGAAGCCAAAGCCATAGCAGTGATAACTGCCTTTATACCTAGCCTCTGGGGGGTTATTCTCAACAACTGTTATGGTTATAGTCCCACTGACACCTAACCTAGTGTGTGTGTGTGTGTGTGCGTGTGTGTCAGAAAGGTATGCAAGCTGTAACGTAAAAGAGTCATCATTTAGGCCGACAGGTACACATAGGTGACTTGCTCCAGGCCTGTTCTCTCTGCAAAGACGTCTCTCATTGGTTGTCGGTGGGTTTTGAAGTACTGATAAGTGATCTCCTTCCCCCTCCTCCTTTGACCCTCACTCTCTATGATTGCTTCCCCCCCTTGCTTGAGGCCTTTCGGTGGAGAACCCTTTTTTTTAATGATCTGCTTTTAAACGGCGCAGGTCTTGAGATGAGTGTCGTGATAGGTCCGTGCACAATAGCTGGCATTACCTTGTACCAGTGAAAGACAGGAATCAGAGCAGAAGAAAAGGCTAATCGTTTGGTGTCCTCGGATAGATACCATTTATTTTCTCCGGGAGCCTGAGGATATTTGCTTTAATAGCTGTGGTTTGAGATACCGAAGATCAATATGACTTGTCGGGTGTTAGCCATATGTAAACAGTATTAAAATATACATTTGTAGATATTCCTGGTTCTCTGCGCACACAACAAAAACACAAGATTCTGGGGAAAATGACGTCCTATGGGCTTCCCCCGTCAAGCTACTTCACTGTCATGTTTGTGATATTTACGTAGAGACCAGTCTGTTGGTTTGAGTGAAAAGGAAATGCACCTAACGTAGGCTTTGATCCTGACAGGACCAGAGTGGTCTCTACTGGTTGCCGCCTGGTGACCTCACACACGGCGCAAGACAGGCAGCTCTGTGACAGCCACTGCCTCGTTGAACGCACAGGGGCTTTCACCCGTATAGGTTCCTTGGGGTTAACACTTTCTAACTCACACACACCCCCCACGCACACACCCCTTTGTTGTGTGAAGGCTGAATGGAATAGGTTTTTTTCAAGTAAAGAGCCGTGTGTGTGAGATACAGGGAGAGAGAGGGGTGTATGTGATGTTGGACTTGTCTGGAGCCAATGCCCTCAGTCACCCTCAGACAGCTTCTCATCTGTCTTAGCAAGTTTCTTTTCTAGAACTGGATGCACACACACACAAACACACCCACACACCAATACACACAGTATATCATTCTCCATCTGGCCTCGCCCAATGGTTGGTTGATGTCTGTGTGATGGATAGATAATTCGATTTCCCCCTTGCCTGTCCTTGGCCTGCTCTCTCTTAGTAGGGTATTGGGCTGTGGTGAGTGAGTCGTTCGGCAGAAAGACGTCCAGCTCAGCCCATATGTCCGCTCAGAAGATGGCCCGAGTCACATGGATACATCACATTTGCTTGTTGGCTGTTGAAACCGAGTCTTTTGCTGCCAGTTAGTTATAGAAGGGGTGTAATGTTCAGATTTATTACTCGTCTAGTTTATCCGGTCAAGTGGCAGTCAGGGAACAGGGGTCACATTTTTGATTGGTGGTCTTACTGCTTCTGTCACAGATCAAAGAGCCCAGTGTCATCACTCAGTTCTGGGTCTTTTTAGGTGGTCGTTTAGGGTCTTATGTGGTCCTCCTCCCCTCCACGGCCCCCAGGTCATTCTGTCCTCTATCCAGGTCACTGGCTGTTAATGGGCCAGATGGGGAGAGGGTGAGGGAGGGTGGTAAGAGGCGTTAAACACACGGAAGGAATTGATTATTGCGTAGCAACGGCAATATCCAATCAGGGAAATGGGCCGCATTCGGGTTCGTGAATGGTGTGCGCGTTTGTGTGCGTGGATTGTTTGTGTTCATTTGAGTATGGCGTGCCGAGTGGGAGTTCATCGAGTAAGAGAGGATGTTGTAAGAGAGGATGTTGGTCTTGAATTTGTTGTCCTTTATTTTTGTTTGAATTGTTTATCACTTGTATTATTGTTTTTATTGATTTTATGTAAAGCACCTTGAGCTACAATTCTTGTATGAAATGTGCTATATAAATAAAGTCTTATTATTATTATTATTATTGAATTACAGAAGACTGCCTGGGGGGGGGGTCAATATTCCATCTCTGACTGAACCAATTTGATTGCCATGTTTGAAATAGCCAGTCCACTTTCAATGATTGCTATTACTCTGAGGGGACTTTTAAACATTATGCACGCTGTTAATTATGGATTGGAGTGTAAATGGGGGGGGGTGTACAAAGCTCAGTGGGTTAGTGAGCTGTAGATCAAGAGCTCACAGACTCGCAGGTTCAAAACTCCCCCGTACTGTACGCCTCATTGGATAAAAGCGTCTGCTACATTAATGCATAACATTACATATTTAACATAACTGGGGCTTACAGTTCCCATAGCTAGCATTATAGTTCCTCTGAGACTGAAAGAGGATCCAGACGCACTACATAGAGCTGCAGTATTACTCTCTGAACAAATCCAGGCTCTTAACCACCACTGTTGGACATCTGCGGGAAGTCCGTTTGACTTGTCTGGACGTTGATTTATTCCCTTGAAAACTCCAGTAACTGCTTTGAGAAGGCCTAGTTACAGCAGCCACGAGAAGCCATTAGTCCAGAACCTAAGCCCAAGACTTTCCTTTGGATTTGCCTCTGAGGGTTTGGGCGTGTATTTCTTCCCATAAAGTTTGGTCATAACCATATAGTATTTAGTCAGGTTTAGGGTCCTCCTCGGGCTTATATTGATCAGCAATGTGAGCTATAAGTAGAGCTAACATTACGTTCCCAGGACAGACATTTATATGAGAGCAGCCCCTGGAATGTCACCCCCCAACCAGATGTCTGAAGATGAGAGGAGCATTTTCTTTTCGCATTTTTGGAACTGTTCCCAGTTGTGTGTGTGTGTGTGTGTGTGTGTGTTGAGAAATGGAAGTGGTGAAATGCGCCTGCCTGCCTGCCTTCCCTGCAAGGCTGGGTTGTCTCACGGATGTCCTCCCTGGGTTCTCTACTGAGGGGTGAAGGTTGGTGCAGTGTGTGCTGGGCTGTCAGAGGGGTGCTGTGTTCACTCGGAATCGGCTACTTCTCTTTCGCTCTGTTTTCCTTCCCCAACTCTCAGATGGACTACACTGGTGTCCATCCTCCTCTCCTCCCCCCTCTCCTCTTCTTCTCTCCATTTGTGTGTCGGCTGACAGAGATGTTGTGAGAGCCTGTTTGTAAAGTCAATCCCCCCCCCCCCCCCACGTTGACCCCACCATTCCCACGGTCACTGCCTTCTCAGGCCCTCTACTGCTTACACACACACACACACACACACACACACACACACACACAGTGCTATTAATATGCTCGATCTGAGTCACATCTAATTAAACTGCTGGAGGCTTGTGCTGCAGTGGGTCTGGTGTGTCCTCCAGGTTGGAGGCTTGTGCTGCAGTGGGTCTGGTGTGTCCTCCAGGCTGGAGGCTTTTGCTGCAGTGGGTCTGGTGTGTCCTGCAGGCTGGAGGCTTGTGCTGCAGTGGGTCTGGTGTGTCCTCCAGGCTGGAGGCTTGTGCTGCAGTGGGTCTGGTGTGTCCTGCAGGCTGGAGGCTTGTGCTGCAGTGGGTCTGGTGTGTCCTCCAGGCTGGAGGCTTGTGCTGCAGTGGGTCTGGTGTGTCCTGCAGGCTGGAGGCTTGTGCTGCAGTGGGTCTGGTGTGTCCTCCAGGTTGGAGGCTTGTACTGCAGTGGGTCTGGTGTGTCCTGCAGGCTGGAGGCTTGTGCTGCAGTGGGTCTGGTGTGTCCTCCAGGCTGGAGGCTTGTGCTGCAGTGGGTCTGGTGTGTCCTCCAGGCTGGAGGCTTGTGCTGCAGTGGGTCTGGTGTGTCCTCCTGGTTGGAGTGAAGCAGGAAGGTCATGCATGGTCATCACGCAGGGCCTGAGATCTGGCACGGCGGAGCTGTGGTGTCAGAGTCTGTGCCAGGGCCCCGAGTGGGCGGGGGGAGGAGACAGGAGGGGTGGGGGGGGGGGGGGGGAGGGGGAGGAGACAGGAGGGGTGGGGGGGGAGGAGACAGGAGGGGTGGGGGGGGGGGGGGGAGGAGACAGGAGGGGTGGGGGGGGAGGAGACAGGAGGGGTGGGGGGGGAGGAGACAGGAGGGGTGGGGGGGGGGAGGAGACAGGAGGGGTGGGGGGGGAGGGGAGGAGACAGGAGGGGTGGAGGGGGAGGAGACAGGAGGGGGGGGAGGAGACAGGAGGGGGGGAGGAGACAGGAGGGGGGGGTGGAGGGGGAGGAGACAGGAGGGGGGGTGGAGGGGGAGGACTCTCCTTGGAGGTCTCCCCATCTCGCGTGGTTGTTTTCTCTCTCCATTTCTGCCACCCAGAAGCTCTGTCACATAAACACGACCGGCTCTTCCTATGGCATTCTTTGAATTGTTTGTGCTCCGACAACATGTTAGCAAATGCAGCTGTTTCCAAAGCAAAACTAATGTATGTGTAATGTGACCTTGTTTGGGATGTGTTAGCCTGGTCCATTAGCGGCTCATGGGAACTGAGTTTCTCCCTCCCTCTGCTGCCTCAGTGGTGTTAGTCAGAAGGAGGTGTTTACCCTTCCTTAGACACTCTACTCTAGTGTAATTGACACAAAAGATGAATGAGACTCAGGTAAGTGGTCAGACTAAAGGTGGTAGCATCGTGTTGCCCGTTGCTGCCCGTCGCAGAGGAAAGCAGGGCAAGCGTTGCTTCAGGGAGGCTGTCACGAAGCCGGACGCTCTCTGCAGCTCGGAGACAGGAAACGCTTGCAAGAGGGGGGTTTCCATGGAAACCAAAATCAGGTGAGGGCATTAACAGGAAGTAGAGCTGGCAGAACGAGAGGGGTGGAGACAGAGAAGGGAACGAGCCGACGGCTGCCAAAAACCGCTTACCGTAGCCAAGTCTGCCCTGTGGCAGCTCTCCCCAAAACTCAGCCATCATAAATATGTTATGAGAGCAGAGAGGAGAGGGGGTCTGGAAGGAGGAATAAGGGGCTGGATAGCTCAGACATGCTGATGTGAGTAAACAAAGGAGGAGGAATGATCCGGAGATAAAGATTGTGCCATTAGAGGGTAAAGGGATTTGCAGTAAAGAGGGCGAGGTAAGCAGCTATCTTGGAATGCATTGTACATTTGAATCAAATGACAAGCATAATAGCGTAATAAAGATAAACATCAGCTGTCTTTTTCATTCCGCGGTGATTATCTCCACGAACGCAATTATCTGTAATTAATATTTTCATTATGTAGGGCCTGGGTGAGCGTGTGTGTGTATGAGTGTGTGTGTGTGTGTGTGTACATCACGTGTAATGCAGTTAGGATGACTATGGTGTTGGAGATGGTGAAGTCTTCAGGGTAGCACCAGTGGTAGCCAGCGGTACCGTGGCTCCAGGCCTGGTACAGATCGCTGGTTAGACAGCAGCTCTGCCCTAGTTACCACAGGGGCGTTCAGCATCACAGTAACGTCTTCTGTCAGCTGCCTGGGAGGATCTCGATGGGTCTCTCCCGTCTCTGCGTCTGTGTGTCTCGTTCCCCACCTACCTCTCTGTCCAGCTCTCTTACAGATTCCTTGTTTTCGCCGTGTCACTCTGGGTGAGCCGTTCTGTTGAAGACGACGGATGTTCTGTCCCGTCGCTTCCCTACGCAGCCTCGTTTGTCTTAGTCTAGGGACCCAGTTCGGCCTGGATAGCACTACCCACCTTCTGGACAAGGCTATTTTCTCTTCCAAGTGACGTAAGAAGGCCTCAGCATTGAGTGTGTGACCGTTGCTGTGGTTGTGTGTCAAGGCGTTTTGAAGGGTTTTTCCTCTCGGATCAGAGCAGCTTTCTTCCGCTTGTGTTTCAGTATTAGCAGGTCATTGGCTGCACCGGGCTGTTTCCTCTGCAGGACGGTTGGTTGGTCTGTGGTTTGGTGGTGGGGACCTCCACAGAACGGCGTGTCTAATCTCACTCGGTTCACTTGGTCATTTTCAAGGAAGCTCCAAACCCACCGTTTTGCTTTTCAGAGCCACGCTGTATATCATCGCAGCGGTTGCTCCAGCTTAAAGGCTCTGGGAACCTGTAATTAGCGGAGTACTTAAAATTCTTAGATAGGATTTTATGGGCCTAATTGCTGTAAACATGTTTGATGGTTGCGAGCATTCTTGACAGAACCCCAGTGTAAAGGTTAAGACTGCAGACGAGAGGAGCCGGGGCAGATAAACCTTCCCCCAGGACACCGTTCCTCTCTGCTGTCATATCCAAGTATTGACTGATGTCTCTTGGTCTTGTTTGTCCTCTATCACCTCAGGCGGACTGTACCACTGCTCTCTGGGAGGGGGTTTGTTAGTTTAAAGGAGGAGTCTGTAGCTGTCCATAAGGATTATGTGGTCTGATTAAGCATGACCTCACCCCCCTCTTCATTTAGAGTTAACTGGATGACTCGGCAGCAAGCTGTTTACCGTATGGATAGAGGCTCTGACTGCCTGAGGCGTGTGCTGAGGCAAGAGTCTGCAATGTATCTTATGTTTCCTCATCTTGTCTTTCCTTTCCCTCCTTTTCAGATCCTGACACACATGACTGGGATTAAAACTCTAGAGTTATCATTTCTGGAGGCAGCCATCGACGTGACGAAGGGACAGCTTGGAGTGGTGACTCAGCGAATTGACCGAAACTTGACTTGAGTTTCCTCAGCGGCCCACGAGACCCCCGTGCCCCAGTGTGTGTGTGAGGAGAGGGACCCCGAGCAGCCACCATGCCCATCCTGAAGCAGCTCGTGTCGGGCTCGTCGCAGTCCAAACGCCGCTCGCGTATGGACCTGACCCGGGAGATGATCAGCGCCCCGCTGGGCGACTTCCGCCACACCATGCACGTGGGCCGCAGCGGCGACGCCTTCGGAGACACCTCCTTCCTCAGCACCCGCTCCGGGGAGCCCCCCCGCGAGGCGCAGGCCTACCCTCACTCGCCCCGCCCGGGCCTGCTGTCCCGCACCTTCCGGAGCAGCAAGCGCTCCCAGTCCGTCACCAGGGTGGACCAGCACGACGGCACGCTGGCGCCCTCCGGTGGCTCGCCCACCTACGTCAAGAACGCCATGTCCCTGCCCTTCCTCAACGACGAGGACGGCGACCGAGTGGAGGGCGTCAGGGTCCCCAAGAGCCTGTCCTCCAGCCCGCTGAAGCAGCCGACCGACCTGGACGGACGGCCCTCCAACGGGGCGGCCGGCGCCCGCTCCCTGGAGCTGGACGAGAGGAGCTTCGGGGAGCTGACGGACCTGCCCGGCTTCATGCAGCCCTACGGAGGGGGCATGAAGAAGGCCGAGTCGGTCATGTCCTTCCACATCGACCTGGGCCCCTCCATGCTGGGGGACATCCTGGGGGTGATGGAGAAGGAGGACGACGACCTGGGCTACGAGGAGGGCGGGAACAGCGAGGGGCGCGCCTCGCCGCCCGCCGGCGCCCACGGCGACGGGGAGGACGGGACGGAGGTCGGAGGGGAGGAGGAGGAAGAGGAGGAGGAGGAGAAGGAGGAGGAGGTGGAGGATAGAGGAGAGGAACGGGAGGTGGAGGAGGAGGAGGAGGGAGTGGAGGAGAAGGAGGAGGAGGTGGTTGAGGTGGAGTCGCAGCAGTCCTCGGAGCGCCCCCCCAGCTCCGTGGATCTGGAGCAGGAAAGCGGCGGCCCCTACACCCCAGAGTACACGCCGGAACTCCAGCCCAAACACCTGCTCCACCTGGACAGCTGCTCCGTATCCAGCTCTGGGTCTGCCGCCGCCGCCGCGGACGACAAGCCGGCCGGCCAGGCCCGGGGAGGGGACACGGATAGCGTCGCCTTCAGCGTCCCCCCGGAGGAAGAGAGCAACTTCTCCTCCTTCATGGAGGACGAGGACGACGAGATCCGCGTATGAGTTCCGTCCAAGCGTCCTACCCAGCCCAGGATCGCAATGTTCGGACATGTCCACCGGAAGGAATGGGCTGCCGTGTTTCCGTGGGAGTACAAGCGCGTTGGGACGTGGAGGGGGACGCGAAGGGTCTGGTGTTCCTGCGGAGAGAATCGGCGGCACGGTTCTGTCTGGAGGGCCGCAAACACCGTCTGTCATCCTGCTCCCAGTCCTTCCATCTGCACACTGAGGGAGCTGACACGGAGGACCAAATGTTGTTAGTTTAATATGGAACATTCCGGAATGTTGGGACGAGCGGGAGGGGAAATAAAAGACTTGGGGGGGGTGGGGGGTGTGGGGGGGGCACTTTGTCCACTGTCACCATATACCGTTTGTGTCACAAATGACTATTGCTTAACTCTCTTTTCCTTTTATGTCTTCTTCCTCTTCTTCTGTTATCTTTGCCGGCTGAGGGCACTGCGAGGGCAATACGGCGTGTTGGAGGGTTCCGTCTCTGGCTCGAAACAGAGCAGCATGTCCCGACGATGGGGCGTGTCACAATAAAGAGGCCTGTCTCTCTACTGGGTCCAGCTGTGCTGCCCGTAGCATCCTTCGACACACTCTCAACAAGTACCAGTAAACAGAGGGCCATGAATCACTGTCCCGAGCGCCGTCCATACCAGCTCACATTGTTTCATGACACAACGTTGGCTGTGTCTGTACCACAGCTCAGCCCCAACCGTTTCCTGCCATAAAAAAAAGAGAGCCTGGAGCCAGGAGACATGTTTACCCGAACGGAGGACTTAACTACTCTGTCTAACACTAGGTGTTGATCGGGATTGGTCTCGCTCTTAGCCGTAGCAGATAGATTGTGGTTAAGACTGTAAACCTTTGTGGGGAATGCGGGAAGCTGGAGAACAGTGCCTGTGTACACACACCTGACTTAGGAGGAGGACGTGTGAGAGGGGGTCTCTAAAGTGTTAGTGTGTGCTCCAGTTTGCTCTTTCTCTCACCTGCAGGTCACTCCCTTTTTAAATCGGCCCGATTCAGATCCCGGATGGTTGTTTCTGCACGGCTTGGTTGTCGTAGATGTGTTTTGGCTGCATATCGGTTGTCTTGTAACGCAGAGCCAGATGACACTCTGATGCTGTCTGACGCTAACCACATCCTTCCTTTCGCGTAGGCCTAACTGACAACTGGCTTTAAACATGCACTGTGGTGCAGCTGTGTCTAGTGTTTCAACCCCAACGTTGCTAATTCTAAGGCGAGTAGTATTGCTAGCTCTATAACTTTTCACACGTGAAAAAACGAATGGCTACAGATGGGGAGGGCCACAGGTGTCCAGGTCGCCAGGAAGCACTGCTACAGCAGACACTAATATACGAACTAGCTAATGATATCTCATGAAGGAAGAAAAAAAAGTGTCATGTTTCAACGTGTTTTAGAAAAAGGGCTACCTAAAAACAAGGATTTTGGGGTCGAATGATATTGCCCACATTTGCATTAGGATGTTAGTGATGCGTGAGGTTCATTTCCTTGTCTGTGTGCTATCCTTCTCTCGGATAGAGCAGTGAAAGGCAGCATTAGGACCGTATGCCTTGTCAGTTCACGCACACGCTAATGTGCAGTAGCGGAGAGGATGATTCCTAGTTGTCACGGAGACCGACAAATGTGCCAAATCAGTTTTTGAAATGAAGAATCGCTTTTGTCATGGAAGGCTGTCACGTCTGCCTGGCATATTTTTCTCATTTCATCATATTATTGATAAAGATGAGACTCCCTCTGTCTCACATACTGCTTATGCCTGAAAGAAAATAGATAGTGCTATGCCTCAGAGAAAAGAATGAAAACAAGGTTGAAAGGACTGTTCAAGGATAGATAGTTCGCAATTTTCTTTCCAGGCAACACTTCAACACTAATAAACCTCTAAAACGTAGGGGATTGGACTGTTTCAATTGTAATCGTTCAATTGTAGCACCACATTGAAATACCCACTGGTGAAAGGATGTGATATTGCTTCATGGAAATTGAATTCCAGTTGCTATTTCCTTTGTGTGTATGCGATGAAGCTGTACATTTCTCTTGCTCTCCTTCTTTCTTTACTTTTGGAGTAAAAATAATGTATATTTCCACTCTCCTGACTTGTCATTCCTAAACAACTGTTATATTTTTCAATAAAAGTGAAGTTGGACATTTTCTAATTCCAGTGTTGAAACTGTAATAGTCTTCCCTTTCCTTCCTCATGCTATTTCCTTATGGTGCTTTGCTTTGACGTTTCATTCCCCTTATACCACGAAGGAAGGAAACAATCCCAGACTTCCTGGAAAGTCTCTTCACATCCATGCAGCGCACTCGGTTTCCCCAGAGAGCGTCGTGTGAGGAAGTGAAACTGCCTGTCCACACCAACTTACGACCTCAGCAAATAGCATGCGTGCCATTCTTCGTCTGATTTGCATGAAGCTTTGCACACAGATTCTAAAATGCCCGATGGCTTGGGTCATAGGGGTGTTCCATCCCCTGATGCACTGCGGTAGGCAGCCATGCCCGATTCAGCTAATTGAGCCCTGAGAGCGTAGCACCGGTTTGTACGTTGACTAAGGTGCCCCTGACCCTGAACTGCCCCTCTGACACAGCTGTGTTCAGGCTCCCCCCCCCCCCCCCGGTGTAATGGGGCTGCAGTGGAGTGAGGGATGGGGGAGGGGTCGGAGACAAAAACCAGAACGGGGGGTCTCTTTGTCCTGCACGACCGAGCGGTCGGACGGGCGAAAAACTGATGCGACATGGCGGTAGCTCGTTAGGCAGGTTTAGAGGCTGGCTGACCCCAGTCAGCCCAGGGAAGGACCTCACCCTCACTGAGGCTGGGGCCCCCAGCTTCAGCCTCCATGGAGACGGAGCTCGGAGGCTCGGGGATGAGGTGCTCTGACGAGCATCCTGTACAGGGGCCACAGGTCAGCCCTGGTTAGTCTCTCCCATGTTCACACTCCCTGGTGCCTGCTTTTGGGCTTATCCTGGATCTCCTCCCACTCAGCATGCTTAACCCTACACTGATCTCGACCGCAATCACAATACACTGCTCTGTTGTCTTATTCTTGTCCCTTTTCAACTCCCTTAGTTCAGTTGTAGCCCCACATCCCACCGGCACGCTATGTCAGATTTATGCTGCAGAGACGAGTCGAAAAAAAAAGGAATTCAAAAGGAATTGCCTTCATTGACCTGGTTCAAAGCAGTTTGTTTGCATGGATCGGCGTGATCGATACGGAGCGGCCTTGCTTGCGTCTGAAGATAAGTTGTGTTTTGCTGTATCACTGTGACGTTTGTTTCCGCACTGTTCCACTGTGTGTTTGGAGCTCAAGAAGATACGCATCTCCATTTATTCTGGATTTGCTTTATCATGGGGATCAGTATGGTGCATGTGATCAAGCACCTTGGTTCTACTGCCACCTAGTGGTCCTAGGAACTCAGGTCTGGAGAGGGGCGTGTCAGGGGGGAGACTGCGGTGTAAACAGGAGATCCTTTTTTTGTTGAGGCACACGAGTTTTAACCTTGAACATATAATAAGTTTGGATTTCTAAAGTCAACGTTAGAAACTTCACATCTGTTGCTATCTATTCATTGTGTTGCAGAATGCACTCGGCAAGGATTGTCTTCCCAACAAAAGCAGAACATTTCAGCTCCATGTAACTGTTTCTCAATTTCCGATTTAGGGGTAGTGTCTCACATCTCTTCACAGTGCCTGTGGGGGAAAAAATGGTTGCAGCTGTCATTGAAGTTATTCTGTCTTTTCACCAGTGGGGGGCTCTCTTTGCCTTAACGTTGACTTTGCACGGAGCCCCTGCCTGGACACACTGTCTTTTCCGCCAAATTCCATGAGCAGACTTCCAATCCTTCCAGGAGGTAGACTAGCATGCAGAAAATCTGGAAAGCATTAACCAACCTGCTGGTGGAGGGAAGCGGCTGGGGAGGGACTTGTGGGGGGGTGGGGTGGGGGTTGGAGGGGTGGGGGATGGAGGGGTGGGGGATGGGGGAGAACAGGAACAGAATGCATGATTGTTCATCAACTGCCTCTCTGCCTGGCTTTGCTCTCTTTCTTCTCCCACACACACACATTTACCCCTCACCCCGACTCCCAGGCTCTGCACCCCCCCCCCCCCCCCCCCCACGCACACACACACATGTGTACCACTCCCTCAGTCAGTCAGATATTTTCTCCCTTTTTGTCTTTGCTGTGCTGTTTGGGAGTCCTGTTTTTTGGCTCGTAAACAAACAGCCATTTCTGCCATGTAGATCTCAGCAAGATGACGGAGACGAGTGGGCAAGTGGGTGTCTTGTGAGTGCGTGTGTGGGGGGTGTGTGTGTGGGTGTGGACTGAGTGGGTGTGTGTGGAGTCAGGCTGTTAGCTGGCACAGAATGGGAGGCAGAGCGCCCTGGATGAGATCCCAAATGTGTGTTTGAGGTTAGCCGAGAGCAAGAGGATCTGGATGGCATCCAGACATCTTTTCCCATGGTCTGATATACATCTAGGACCAAACATACACACGATAACCGGGCGGGTACACTGTATGACATAGTTGTGAGAAGGCTCGATATTTTAAACATGCTCTGCCTGTGTGCTTGCGTACTGTTTTAGGAGTAATCATCAACAAGTAGCAATTATGAGAATGGTGCAGAGAAAAGTGGAGATGTGATTGGAGATGAGATGCAGAACATCTTTGTGTCGTTTACATGTTGATTTGATCTACGATTCGAGCTTCCTCTGGGGGGCTTGGTTTTGGCCAAGTGTGGTGTTGCTTGAAGTATTTCCAGTGACTGTGTGATCTACTTGAATAGTCTGTTGTCATGTCATGCTAAATGTTTGCTGTTCCATGTCCAGAACTTCCTGCTTTGCTCTCGCAAGAAAATCGGATCCAGATATGTTTTTCTTGTGAATCATATATCTGACAAAGTCCAAAAAAGTCAATAAAAAACAACAGCCAAGAAACGCTAACGTTCTATTTTTACGGTGTATTCTCAGTGACCTCTAGGATTGAATATTGCATATTGAGGATGACGAATATTGGCGTAACAGGACTACAGAAAGTAAACATTCCAACGCCTAGTGCTGCTGACCTGCGAGCCCCTGAACCCGGGGTCTGCAGGGCGACCACACGCACAGCGGGGGAAGGTGGAGATTGGACCTCTCAGTATGCTCAGCTTATAGGGCTGCAGACTTTGGGGTTTGGATAAATCACTTCAGTCCTCTCAACAGAGGTTGGGATCTCTCCCAGGGATGGCTGCTGTTTGCGCAGGTCATTCTGGTTCGGAATATGACTTTCTCAGATGGAAACAGTCCTCCCAGGGAAACCTTGGTCCTCCTTCACTCTTTCCTCTCCAGTAAGTTGTGCAACAAGCTGCCAGTTTCCTTTATAAATCTGGAGATTGGGTCATGGCTCTTTTGGGCTGGGCTCAGATCTACTGTCTTAAATCTCGCTTTTCCATTAGTTCAGCCAGCATGGAGGAATTAGCATTTAACTTTGCAGAGCTAATGGATGAAGTCAGTGATTTTTATGTTCATACATACTGACTTGAAGACATTGTCTCAATTTGTGGCCATTTGTACCTTATCCTCCAGTCAAATTAAACTGTATAAATGCAATAATTGATTTTAAATGCTCAGTCATATCCCCCCACGTTTGTGAAAACAGTGATTATTCGGATACTTTACACAAAGGCTCAAAAAGATACTCATCTAAGCCCACACCAAATCCTCCACGATGCTTCTATTTTCCATATCTGTGACTTTCCATTCTCCCTCTCCTCATAAGTCCTGCGTAATGGCTGTTCTGACCCTGAGTCACTCTAGTGAAGAGAAGAGCAGCTCCGACAGCCTTGTGGTTCCCCTGGAGACCGAGCCTGACCTGCACTGAGCCATGACCACATGTGCTGGGGCGGTAGCCCCAAGCTCCACAGCCCCCATCCCTCAACGGCCCTCCCACCCTGCAGCCCTCCAGGCCCCAGCCTCCAGCCCATAGCCCTTCAATGGTCCAGCCCCCAGCCCTCCAGGCCCCAGCCCATAGCCCTTCAATGGTCCAGCCCCCAGCCCTCCAGCACTCAGCTCTGCCCCCTCCAGCCACCCAGCTTTCCAGCCCCCAGCCCTCCAGCACTCAGCTCTGCCCCCTCCAGCCATCCAGCTTTCCAGCCCCCAGCCCTCCAGCTGTAGCCCTCCGCCCTCCAGTCCTACCAGGGAGCCGCGTTCCCCCAGCCTTTATTCTGTCCCGAAAAGAAGACCCGATCTCCCGTTCTCTACTCCCACACGCTCCCCTGGTCCATAGGAAGTTGTTTAAGTGAGTCAAGGAAGGCTGTGAGATCTATGGGACAAAGCAAGTACATTTTCACTCCCCCGCTTTACCTTCATCTCTTGCCTGAGAGCCATACGGGCCAAAAGCGCAGGAAGTAACGGATCTGGGGAAGTGTAGGCCGGGTTCTTAAAGTGTAGAGGGTAGATCGCATGTTTGTCATACTGTGAGTCGGCTTCCTTGCCAGTATAGACTTGGCGCCGTCCCAGCAGACCATATGTCCATACAATGCCCTCCTTGTTTGGCAGAGCCCGGCCATGCATTCAACTATGGGGAGCCAGGGTCAGAACTGACCAGGAAGTAGAAGATCACTAAGGGTAATTCCCCATAGGCAGACATTAACCTTTGACCGGCCGCTGCCCCTCCCCATCTTAATGTTCCCCAAAGTACTGCCGCCATAATGACTACTGACGGTTCCCTCTCTGCAGGAGGACTCTGATGAAGGCAGCACATTCACTGGCAAGTTATTACCCTGACCTTCAAGCGTTGAATGAGAGACATCCGACTTCCACAGCAATGATACATCTCTTGTGTTTCCCGCTTCGCAGTAAAAGTTCATTTATGCCTGAGGCCTTGAGAAATATTGTATAACCTCGCGGGTCCAGCCAAACGTTTTCAAACCTTTTCAAACTCACGATGTCTGAATGAGCACATTTGGTATCTGGCACTGAACTGCAATTTCTGGGTCTGCTGAAAGCATGTGATGGGCCAATGCAATTCCAACCTCGCTAATAAGATATTCAGATGGGACAAAGTGTTTCGCTCGATAAACTCATATTAAGCCCTACTCCTCCACACATCTCTCACTGTCGACTTGGCCTTTTGAATTAGGGACTACTGGGCAAGTCTCTATGTATTTCTCTATTTGCTTTATATGGTACACAGAGTTCTGTGTTCTTATAGGGTAAACCACAGTGATTTAATAGTGGGCCCACTAATATCAGCGCTCGCTGGCAGGGTGCAGCAAATAAGACAGGCTTTTCCATGACAGAACATCACTTCCTGTATTTAGGCGCCTTCGTACGGAACTTCCAGATCGCTCATGGAAACACGAAGGCCTGCCTGCTCTCTTCCTTGGTAGATCTCCCCGGTCATCAATCAGGCGGAGAGACAACAACAACGAGGTGGTTCCCAGTGACCTACGCATATGTGCAGGAACCGTCAGGGTTAGACGCCGCTCATCCATTTTACAACCATCCGACCACAGGTCTGCTCTTTCCTGTTGCCTTTGCTCAGCGGCGGAGCTGGGGAGAAGAGTGGGGGGGGGGGGGGGGGGGAGAGAGAGAAGCGAGGGGGAAGGAGAGAGGGAGAAGTCCAGTGGACTCTGGCTCCCCCTCCTCAAGCATACAGGCCAGATCTGATTCCCCCCTGCTCTACCACAGCCACGGGACCTGTAAGTGTACGCAGCCAATCGAAACTGGCAGCTCAAAGACAGCTGGCCATAAAGCCAAGTCTGTGTGTGTCTGTGTGTGCACGTGCACCCGTTGGGGAGTGTGGAAGTGTGCGTGAATGAAACCGTGTGAAAACTTCCCTTTGAGTCAACAGAGCACACGCCGAAGCCGCGGAGGAATTGACACGACCAGATAGGTTGAGCCAAGATCAGGAATACAAGCAAGCA
The DNA here is from genome assembly GCA_023658055.1 of Thaleichthys pacificus. Taxonomy (NCBI): domain Eukaryota; kingdom Metazoa; phylum Chordata; class Actinopteri; order Osmeriformes; family Osmeridae; genus Thaleichthys; species Thaleichthys pacificus. The sequence goes on from CM042862.1 coordinate 7,279,751, forward strand.
ATTCCGTTCACAAGCATATCCTCCTAACAAACACATTTAGTCGCCTGTCCACGTTCAAACTGGTCCTTTGTGTTTGCCCAACAGAAACAAGGAGAAGCACCCAGACGTGTATGATATGTGCATGGCCCGTTACCATGAGCAGGATTCAGACGGTGTGAGCGTCTGTCGTCTCCTAGCAGCCTGGGGTCCCTCTGCTCCCCCAGGGAAGAGGCTCTGCCATGGTAAAGCCTGGCTAAAGCCCCTCTCATGCCTTCATCTGGATCAGTTTACTGTGATTGGCAGCTCATTGGTATGCTCAAAGCTACAGAGAAAGTCAAAACAGATTCCGAACCGAATCCACCGACGTGTTCTTCAGTTTCAGACTACCGGCGCAGGAAGACGTCATGTTGACAGGATCAACTTCGAAATGCACAAGCGGGAAATGGCAGGTGTGTGTTTGTGTGTGTGTGCTTGCGTGCCGCATGTCTTTGTCTGTTCAGGGAATCCTCTGTGTATGTGTGAGAAAGCGCGAGACAGAGAGAGAGAGATCAGTGCGTACGAGCACAGTCAAGAAAGAAGCAAAGACAAAATTGGCGGAAAAAGGGTGTGCGAGTGTGTCATCGGCCCCAGATCTCTCCATATGTGCTCGCATTCTCCCTCCGGCTCCAGCTGCACCTCACACTCGGGCAGGAAGTTGTGCTGGAGCGTGTGTGGGGTGGAGGGAGGGTGAGGTCACTGCTGCTGGTCCCAGGGATGGGAGGACGGCTCGGAGGAGAGGAAGGACACACAACACACTGTAACGGCTCAATCCATTATTCAAGCAATTCTCAACGGGACCCGTTCATCTGGCACATGTGTCTAAACTATGCCGCACACTGTCTGGAGGGGAGGAAGAGGCCTTCGCTCTCCCCGTCCAGTACACACACTTCCTTCCAAATGGCTCTTTTCAAACAGTGCCCTCCTCTATCTGTCACTGTTCTGACACAAGCACGCTCCGCTATTCATCTCACGCACGCAAGCGTCCGCACACACATACGTGGAAAGGGCACACTGAGACACGCACGCACACACACTGGGTGAAAGTGAGTAAGTCACACATGTGCCGCAGGGCGTATTTATAAAGCAGTCGTGAGTGCTCGGCCCCCACATGCCTGGGATGCCTGTGCTGTGACCAGGGTGGCCTCCGTGTTATGGTCCTTCCAGCTGCCTGTCGTCTGGTGCCACCCCCCCACCCCCCTCCCCCACACACACACCTACCCCCTACTCACCCCCTTACCATCCCCCCAACCTAGCCCATCTCACACCCTCCCAACCCCCTTCTCTCCCCATCCCAACCCCCACGCCAGGGAGCAGAGCCAGCCCCCTACACTCACACCCAGGGTCTGTGGTCTGGCTGAAACACGAGATAGATGTTTCATATTTGGTAGCGAATCGCCGTTTACTGCTTTTATGCTTTTTGGAGTTGAAGGAAATGTAGAGAGATCCATCTTAATGAGTGTTTGAACTTGATCTGAATGAATGACTACATTAAATAGGCTTGAGCTGGCTCAGTGAAAGTAAATAAAGAAATTGGAGACGTCTGGCAAGGTTATGTCATTTTTAAACGTTTTAAAAGTGTCGGCATTGATATTTAGCAAACACACGATACACAGTCCAAAGAGATGTTTTTTTTTCTTCCGTTTGTTTCGCAGTTTTTCTCTCTCGTCTCACTGATGTCAGTCTGTTGATACTCAGCTCCAGGGATCGGACCAGACCACTCCCTCCTTCAGCCATGTGTGAGCTTTTACAGACTGAAGGATCTACGTATCCAACCCTGACCTCAGAACTGAAAGCTCGCCTCGGAAAACCCCAGGATCATTCAAAGTTCTGGGCTTTAAAGGCCCCAGTCCTGCTGTTTGTGTGTGTTTCTGTGTGCGTGCATGTATGCATGTGTGAGTATTTTTTGTTTTTTTTAACAAGGCAGGAGTTGTAGAGTTAGACTGTAACGAGAGCCCAGGTAATTGTTTTGAAAGGGTAACTTTATAATGGAAAAATAAAAAAAACAAGCCCTGTTTCCAATTAAGCCACAGTCCTCCCCATCCCCCATAACACAGTGGAAAAAAAATAGCCAGTTGATTCAAAACCACCATATTTTCTTTGCTGCCTTCAGCCTTGACTTAGACCATATGGCCGACTATGGGTTTAATGTAATTTTTCCGCTTGCACATACTAAACCTCAGCTCGCTGTCTTGGTGGAGAGCTGGATCCCACCTCTCTCGCACTCTGCTTTAGTTTATGCATAGTTTCTCACACTAGGCTTTTTTCAGTCGGATGTTCCGAGAGAGAAAGAGAGAGAGAGAGAGAGAGAGAGAGAGAGAGAGAGAGAGCGAGAGAGAGAGAGAGCGAGAGAGAGAGAGAGAGAGAAATGTAGGACGGTTGAAAACGCTCAGCTATTAACTCGAACTGCACTTTTTGTTTCAAGCCGCGCCCATCTTTAGTCATGAAAGGGCAAAACACATTACACGCGAGAAACACATGTTTGGAGACAGACTCACCAGGGTGGGGAAACAGGCTCATCTGGAATGCATAACACATAACAATACACCCCAAACTCTCCAACAAAAATGCAAAAACCCAGTCCCATTCGGTCTCTTTTCCTTCGCGTGTGCACCCACCCGTGAGCGAGTGTGCGACCGCTATGGGTGTGTGCGTACGTTGTCCGTGCGTGTTGCTTGTTGTGCATGTGGGTGTGTGTGTGTGTTTCATGATCCTCCTCCTTCCCTCGTGTGAGTGGCAGCGCCGGGGGCGGCTGCAGATGGACAGGCAGACTGGGCACGAGGCATTCATCAGCCTCCCTTCCCCACTGCTGGGCCTCAGCCATGCCCAGGCCCTCCCCAGCTGGCACATCACATGTGGATCAACCGCAGCCAGGGAGTCATCCCCCCCCCCCCCCCCCCCCCCTCCACAAACACACTGACCGGGAAAAACCAAACACTCCAGAGGCTGGAGATTCCATCGTATGTCCTCTCGGTGTCGTATGTCTGCGGAGGAGTGAGTCACAAAGTCCACCGGTGACCCCCCGATCCCGGAGGAGATAGCGGTGAGGGTTATGTTAGCATAGCACGCCACGGCATCACAACCACGATCGTTTCTCTCTTTCCTGGACTCATGCACAGCTGCCGATGGGTAAGATAGGCCTTTCCTGTCAGCCATTCGTTCTTTTGATTTAGCCTTCATCTGCTGCTATTGAAGACAGCCTGACCTACTACGAGACTAAAACACAGTTAACACTCTACATTTTGGTTTCACTGCATTACCAACAGAAACATCAAGACAGCCGTAGCTAGCGCTAAAATAAACATCATGTTCGCCCTTTCAAGAGAAGAGCTTGGGGGGTGGGTTTGCTACGTCCTCACCTCTCGCGACCTCCGACCCTGATGGCAGCTCTGTGAAGCATTAGAGGGTTGTTATCGCTAATGGATGCCATGCTAGCTAACAGTAATAGCTGGTCATAATCAGCCTCTTATCCCCCCAGGTAGAACTGGCTGTCAGTGTTGGCAACATTCAGAGAGCCCTGGCAGGGCATCTCACCTCTGTAGGAACTTGGCAGGCCGAGGGCTCCTCTGGCAGCTGCTTGGGGAAGCACACCTAGCACAGTTAGCATTCCTGCAATTTTAGCTGCTTAGGGAGTTGGGTGTCGATTCATGGCCTGGACGTTGTGGGGAGAAACTAGGGATGAGCTGGGGGAGGATTTGAAATTCCGATAATCTGCGAAATTCTTTGCTTCTGCGTTGGGAGTACGACACAGAGGCTTTAACAGCTGTGGGGTTCAAGGAAGCAAATTGCAGAGGGCGCTCTTTTATGTGTCTACTTGTAATGCTTCTACAACAAACAAACCACCCTCCGCACGTGAAACGAGGACTTCCAAGTTGAACATTCAAGAGTGAATCAAAGTTCAGCCTTTGAATATTCTTTCAGACGAAGACCTCCACGTCTCCACGACGCCAATCAAAGAATGTGTCTGAAGCAACTTTGCACGCAATTCCACACAGCGTGAGTGCAGTCGGTGAAAACGGCAGAGCGAGGCCCATTGAAATGGGATTCTTTCATAACTTTGTGTTGCTTCATCCCCAGTCCCCGAGGCCACCCTTACCCTGATTCGAACCAGCAGAGAGTCTGCTGGCCCAGGCCGTAGGGATGTATGTACTGATGACATCGTCTCAAACAGGAAGCCAGGAGCTAATGATTAGCACATGTTCGGGATCACTGGGGTGCCAGGATCTGGAGTCCGTCACAGAGTATGTCTGTGATTTATTTGGTTGTTGTTGCTGCTTAGGGAGGGGCAGGCTCTAGGGGTTGAGAGTGGATGTAAAGGGGGAAGGAGTTGAGCCCTCTCCCCCCTCTCAGATATCGAGGCTCGACCTTATGTGATGGGAACTCCCGGCCGACGGGGCTCTCCTGTATGGTCATGGTTGAGTCTGGAGCTTGAGTCTGGAGCTTCAGCGTTTAACCTCTTCTTGGACTTCTCTTGGAAGTCGCTTTGGATAAAAGCGTCTGCTAAATGCATAAATGTAAATGTAAACCTGGGAGAGCTGGGACGGGGCAGCAGAAGCCATGGATTGGATCCGGTCTTCCATGAGGGGGCATGGACCTGCCTGTCGTGCCCCTCACTAACACACGAGGCGGTGGGATGTCTGGCTAGCTTACACTACCCATCGCTGGAGATAACCCGCACGCAGAACGCGAGGTGTGTAGAGGCTACACTCGTCGCACGAAGCACGTGACGTCAGTCCTGCTCGCGACGTGTGTCGTTGGTGCACCTGGCGTGTTTGCCTCTGTGTCTCATTTGTCCGAACGATCTCAGTCTCTCTGCGGGAACAGTGTTCCAACACGGCTGTGTGAAGTGTGCAGGCCTCTCGTTGCGGCTCGGACTGTGTTGAGGTGACCCCTCCCCTGCTCCTCCCGGCCCCCCCCCCCCCCCCCCCCCCACCATGTCTGTGGGGTGTTATCTGAGAGTCGCTAAGTAGCGAAACACAAACACTCAAGACAGCGCAGCGAAGCTGTATCAGTCCCCGAGGAGCAGGCTGCTCGAGGAAGGAACCAGGAACATCCTGGAAAGCAGAGCAAGTTGGAGAAACATGAAGTCCTAGTTGATGGAAAAAGAGTTGGGGCCTGATAGAGACTTGGAGGTACTTCTCCAAACCAAACACCCCAGCCTAACCACATAGCCAGAGGGGGAGGATTTCTAGCTCAACCCTTTGGCTTTCACAATGCTTCCCTCATCACCCTTTAATCTTCTGCAGCTTTGGGAGCTCCAAGACACCCAGTGAAATGACATAATGCCTCTCTGTCTGGTCCCACCCTCCGTGGTATGGCTTCTCCGGTTGAGTGTGGGCCAGGCTGCCTTCAGAGCTGCAGTGTTTCCTCTTGTTTTGGCAGCCAGGTCCAGGGTTGAGGGAGCAGAGGACATGACAACTCCTCCACTCCTCCTCCCCTCCTCCTCCCCTCCACCCCTCCTCCCTCCCCCGCCCCCTGCTCCCCTTCCTCCCCATCATGTGGAACTCCCAGTCCAGCTGTCCCATCAAGCGGTACTCCAGGCATCCAGACGAGGCCTGTGTCCAAAATCAATCCCAGTCAATCCTCCTGAGGGAGGCCCGACCCTGCATGCCTTCACACCCATCATCAGATCAGACCTTTCTGCTGGAGACCAGAGCAGTGAAGCAGGCTACCGGGCTGGGACACTAGACTGAGTCGCATCTTAGCAAGCTGTTTGGTCCTGGGTCATGCCCCGATCCCATCCATGATCCCCATAAACACCAGCGCATGACGGTGTCACCTGTAACCTCTCTGTTTGGTTCATATTTGAAACCGAGTTTATTGCTTCCTGTTTCCTGACAGCATTTCAACCAAACAGACGTCCCATCTCTCAGACTAATTAGTCATTGGTAAGAGTGTGCTGTTGACATCGAGTGAATATTTGAGCTTCAAGCAGCAGCTAATCTGGAACCGATTTAAGGAGGTACGCTGCCTTCAGCATATGGATCTGCATGAGTAGTTCAAAGAGAAGAGAGCCTGAGAGGACTTGTGCACAGCGGCCATGTGATTGAATGATCAGGGCGCCATTCTTTCCTCCTCTCTTTCTAGCTCTCCTTGACTCTCTTTACCCCGCTTCTTGAGCAGATATGAAGCAACAAGCCTTCTCAGGAGAGCTGGGTAGCCTGTAGTGATGCTTCCTCCACTGTGCCCCAGCTGTGCTCATAAATCCCTTTATTAAGTGGGCGTGTTTGGGTTCATGACAATTTGACGTCGCCCCCACCGCAACCTACAGAGTTATTAGTGGCCAGCTGCTCAACTCTGTTGTCTTTGCGATTCCCCACTTTTGAAAGAGAGGAGCGCTGCTTTTCCCCTTCCGACGGTTTGTGGAGGACGAAGGCGAGTGCGCTCGCTAGGAAGGCTCCCAGTGGTATCAGTCATTTCGGTCGTGACACTGTGAGGTCACGCTTCTGCCTTTCTCCTGGCCGTGGAGAGTAATCGGGACCAGACTGTGGGGTCTAACAGACAGGCATAACGGGACGGAGGCACTGATAGAAAACACACATCGCCAGTACCACCAACCACAGGGCCTCTTCAGCGTCACTGATTGCATCCGCACACGGAAACGCTTAAGTTAGCACACTGAAATGTCAAACGATACACGGCCGTCGCAATGACAAAAACGAGTCGTCTCTGACCCATAAAGTCGCGTGCCTTCGAGCCCGTCGGTTGCCAATCCATTCGTGTCTGAACACTCGTTAACACGTTCATTAAAAAAAAGACAAACGTTTTGTTGCCGCCTTCAAACTTCAGTCGAGATATTTCTAGCTTGGTAGGTCATGTGCTCGAGTTAACTACGTACCAACAGGACAGCAGGGAGTATGTGTCAGGGTCAGACCACAGCCCAGTGCTAGACTAGACCACAGTGACATTTATAGCCAGCACCTGCTCCAGCTCCCGCCGTCAGGGCCGGCTTCCCAGCCCGGTGGGGCTGGCTCCTCTCTGGGGAACTCCGTCATCGTAAACGTCAGCCTGCATCACTGAGCGGCCCGCTCAGTGGCCTGTCGAACTCTGCAGTCTCACCTCAGCGTGGGCAGGGCCTGCCAGCACACTCACCAGTGCCACTCCCCGACTCCCCCGCTCACAAGCAACGCTCCTCCTCCTGAGTGTTTACAAACACACGCCACAGGAATCCACCTGGCAGGCCAGGCAGGAAGGCAGGGTGGGAGAAATACGCTGTGTTCCCGGGCGCCGACCACAAACAGCAGGAGTTACGATGATCTCCACTCTTTGGACCCACGTGCTGGAGGGCTGGAGGAATATTGCCTTTTGGCTGCTGCGTTGTGTCGGTGTGTTTGTTTGGGTTCTTGTTTCGTACGCAGCCTGGCACCGCTGTTGAAATGGGTTGAAACCACCGGAAGTAGTGGATGAAAGGCCCCAGTGACGATGTGGCCTCGGCCGCCCACGTTATATCACTGGTGCTTAACCTTAAAACCCTGGAACCTGTGGACCTGGGTTGTTGCCCGAATCTAGGGATATTTTAGTATACAGCTGACTCTGACTCACCCCCTTCTCCTCGACCTCACACACACACACCCACACACACTTGGCATAGCCCGGTGCATCTACCAGTCTGTCCAGACTCAGAAGTAAACACAAGGCCTGTTTCACTCACCAACATTCTGGACATACCACAGAGGCCTCTGGAGGGCTGGTCTGTTCACACACTCGTACCCATACCCCCACGCTCCTACACACTCGTACCCATACCTCCACGCTCCTACACACTCGTACCCATACCCCCACGCTCCTACACACACAATCACACAGAGACTGTGTGGACAGAAAACATCGGACATTTGTTTTTATGTTACTCAGTGTGTTCAGTTCAGTGAGTAAGTGGAGGCATCCAGACACATTCAACCATCTGGCCCAATATACGGCTTCCTAAATGATGCAGTAGCTAAAACAGTTTAGACTTTTGACTACATTTGTGTACAGATTGGGACAGTAAAAGTGTGCTCTTGAGAAAGAAGGTCGCACAAATTCAAGATCTTGATATCGATAGGTATGGGAGTCAGCAGGTGGGAAATTAGTTGGATTCCAAAGGGTGGAAAACTAGAGGGGAAAAAGCATCCCAGCCAAATTTAACCAGCGGCATTGAATTATAGAAATTTAATTTGAGCCATTAATTTGATATTCTAGCAATTTCATTCTCAACAATTCCCTCCCTAACAAAATAGCACAGAGTTGGAGAGACTTAGAGAGGCCTCTAAAGTAAACCAAATAGTTTTTAGACGAGCCCATTGGTGACGTAGCGACGCTTGCAGGGCGGTGTTCTCGCGTAAGGAGAAGAAAAAAAACTCGGGGGTGCCACATCTGGAATAGTGGTTAGAGAATCAAGAGCGGGATCTTTGCTGAAGTTCTTCTGCTCTTCACTCCCGACTTCTTACAGAAAACATCTCATCTTGCCTTTTTTGTAAGTTGAAATATTGTGAAATGTTTTTTATGTTTTTCTTATTCCTTTACTGTGTGTTTTATTTTATTTTATTATTGTACTCTTTCCACTTACGGATTTGATGTAGGCTACTTGATTAACGAAGTGTATATACAATTTTTAAAATCTTAGCGTATATTTAAATATCAAATGAGAACAGTTCGATAATAATTCATTTAATGAGACGAACCTGCACATTTTCTTCAGACTGAATTTAAATAGAAGTATTTTCCTAGTAATCATGTGTGCTTAGAATAACCGTATCCTAACGGTTAATGCTCAGCACATAGATAGCCTACGGTGGAATGTTTGTTTTACAGATGCAGAGTTGTTTTCACTCTTGTATTAACTTATGATGAACTTATGATGAAGTTAGTCCTTCATCTCGAGCTTTGGTCTCGACTTAACTCTTTATAGACTTTTGCATTTATATATTTTTTTTAAATCTTGGATCATCTGCATATTATCTCCTTAGATTAAATTGATATTTTACTGTGCTGCATTCTCTTAAAAGCAATTTAACTTATTTGGTTAAAAGATTGCGGGAAGGTTATTGCAAAACGTACGTTTTTTGAGTGAAAAGTCAATCCCCATGCTTTTACGCATGCATGTAAGAGGATACTTTCCGATCTGAAGTAAACATTGTGGTGAGCCGAGTGGAAGATATTGCGCCACCTGGTGTCAAAATGAAAATTATTGGGTTGTGAGATGTATTATAAATGGCTTGACTGTTTTTCATCGATATTGCTAGATCTACCTGAAAATGCGTCAAATCCTTGCCGGTGTGCTTATCTTGCACCTTATCATCCTGATCCTCCTCTTAGTATCAACAGCTGTAAATGTGAGTAAAATACCTCCGATATGATGTCTGTTGAGTGTGTAATGTCGAATTCCAGGTGCATGGTTAATCTGTGGGTGCTATTTTTTTATTTTTTTATCTAATGTTGGGATTTAGGCCTGGACTGTTGGTTCAAGGAGCACGGATCTGTGGTATTCCTGTGACACAAACAATGGGGGTACCACTGCACGCCCACCAGTAGCGAAGGTTTGTGACCTGTCACCATTGCCAGTAATCCCCATAACAGTCACCACTGCTGTGGGTCTAATCTGAATGTTTGGTGTCGTGCTAATACGTCTCTCTTCTCTCCCTCCCTCTCCCTCCCTCCCTCCCTCCCTCCCTCCCTCCCTCCCTCCCTCCCTCCCTCCCTCCCTCCCTCCCTCCCTCTCCCTCTCCCTCCCTCTCCCCGTTTCTCTCCACCTCTGGCAGACTGGATCCAGGCTGTGCAGGCCCTCATGATCCTGTCTGTGCTGTTCTGTTTCTTCTCCCTCGTGGCCTTCATATACCAACTCTTCAACCTGGTCAAAGATGGCCGCTTCTTCTTCACCGCGATCTTCCAGATCCTGGCCAGTAAGTACCGAGTCAGACAGGCGCGCACGCACACACGCACACACACGCACGCCAGCAGAGTAGATCGTTTTGATATGCAGGCAGATGAACAATCAGACAGATATGCAGCCAGGCAAAGCAGTAAGGCAGAAGGCCGTGCAGGCACATAGCCAGGCAGATCACACCCTCAGCAGATGTTGCAAAGGGAAGCCTCAGTGTTAGGCTGTATATTTAGGAAAGAGTGAAGCTGCTGTCCACTGTCCTTAGATGGTAATGGACACTAAACCAATACCACCACGTCGATTTCTATTCAAATTCTCTATTGCATGAAAGTCTTATTGCTATTCCTCCCTTCCCACTCCCACTCTACTCTACTCTACTCTACTCTACTCTACTCTACACTTGTCCCTCCCCAGGCCTGTTTGTGATGTGTGGAGCCATCATCTACACAGTAATGAGCCCCCCAGACCCAAAGGCCACCTTTGGCTATGCCTATGTGTTGGCCTGGGTGTCCTTCCCTCTGTGCCTGATCAGTGGCCTCATCTACATCATCCTGAGGAAGAGAGAATGAGAGGCCTGTCCAGAGCCCAGAACACACCAGAACACACCAGAACACAGCACTGTGGCCACAGGCCCGCTGGAACCCCATGTACAGGTGGGCCCTTGGAGAAGAACTGTCCTGCCACGATACTGTCCAAAGATGTACATAGTGTCTGTGGTTTTTTAGACATATTTATGACATTTTGACATGCCTTTTTGTACATAGTGTTGTTGACTTGTTTCCATGGCAGAGATCATGACTCTTACTGCATTTTTTTTTTAAACAATTATGTCACTTTTCAAAAAAGCACATTTGTGTTCTTTGATGAAGGCAATCGTAAATACTCACATTCTAAATTGAACCATTTCTATGTGTTTTTGTGTGTTTACAAGCTAATTGAGACATTACTTTGAAGTATTCTTGTATGTGATATGCCAAATTAAATTGCTGTTTGTGTTATACTTCCGATTTTGAAATGAAAATGGTGCTATGTATTTGCCATTGTCCTTTGTGTCATCGTCAAATGATTTTAACAGTGTTAGTGTTTTATGTATTGTGCTATGCTCTGCCCTCTCTGGACACAGGCTTATTGCAACTTTCTGTTTATATTCTTATAAATAAAACTATGGTAAAAACCTTGGATGACTGTATGGTAATTCATAATATTGACTTGATTCACTTTTCTGACCTAGATGCAGTGCTTGATTTTAACCACATGGTGGCATCACAATACTGGCTATTTCTGTCCAGCAAGCAAGAGCACAAATTAATAATGAGCTGGTTGATCAGGTGTCTAGTGTTGAATCAGGTTAATTAAGTGTAGTTGGAGCAAAAATCAACAGGCAGGTAGCTCTCCAGGAACAGGGTTGGAGACCCCGGATTCATATTATATTTGGGCAAAATGTCAGCCTTCTGGACACTGGCTTTTCATTCGATATTATATCTGGACAAAATGTCAGACTTCTGGACACTGGCTTTTCATTTGATATTATATCTGGACAAAATGTCAGCCGTCTAGACACTAGCCATTAATTTCATATTATACCTGGACAAGAAATGTCTGCAGTCTTGAAAGTTGATTGAAATATCAGGTCTCTCCAACCCTGTTCCTGGATAACTACCTTCCAGTCGCTTTTTGCTCCAACACTAATCTAGCACACCTGATTTTACATGTAAGCAATCTGGATTAATTGCTGTAAGCATTTAAGTCTAAATCTAAAGCTATTAATTTATTTGTATCATCTGGGAGGAAAATGTGTTTTTGAAGCTCAGGCAGATGACCTACGGTTAGTGGAGGTGTCTTCATGTAAGTGGTTTAGGTTATTCAGGCTGTAAACAAACACTGAATTGAACAGTCCTGCAGGGCCATGTCGATCACTGGAAACCTGGCAACAGACACATGCATTCATGTTTCACCACAAATCAATGGGGAATGTATTTGTCAAATCAAACGAAAATGTATTTGTGAGGATTGTTTATTTTAACGATTGAAAACAGATGCATCATAGACCGCTGTAGTATGTGTTGCCCGGGCAACAGAGGCTAATGTCATGATGCTAAAGCTTCAGTGAAATAGTAGACTACCGTTTCCGAAAGTAGATGTACTTCCTTAATAATATCATAGGTTCAAATGTGGTGAAGGGAAAAATGGCTGAACTTGCACTTCTAAAAGTATCAATCAATAAAACATTTTGTATTAAAAGCAGACTTGTTTTGAGCTTATTTGCATACACATTTGTGGTACAGTAGAACCTCATAATGGAAATGATGCAGTCACTGCTTCCTTCCAGGTTTAATATCCATCAAATCCTGCTCATAACTGCTTCTGGCAACAGGTTGGATATAGTGGACCATTCCACAGTGTAAAATCTCCATGTCCATAAGGAGACAAGTGATAGCTTGGTGACGTTCTGTGCCCACTGAAAGGTCTGTGCCTGCCGGCCCTGTGAGGCAATATGAAGCTCTGGAGCTGTTAGCAGGGAAGAGATATCGCTGTTACATTCGTTACACTATTAAGGATCTTATTTCCACGTTTAATTATTGAAGCTGATTACCAGGGTTCTGTAGTGCCAGGCAGCTCATACCCATGACCTGCCCTGGCAGGGGATCACAGTGCTGGGTACAGGCACCATGGCACTAATACTCTGGCTGAAAAACTGGTCACACAACAAACAGGCTGATCTGTGTGTGACATGGAGAAAGATGTTTGAATAGGTGCCCTAACTGTATGGATGGGAACCACTTAACCAGTCTTACAATCCACATTGTTCCTCTAGCTAACCATCAGCGAAGTGAAGGATGGAAGAGTTTATGTGTCAAAGGATACAGTTCTCTAAAGAACCACTTGGGGGCGGCTGACACCCATTGTCACACACAAGCATTTGGCAGGTTGTGACAATGCAGTTGACGATGAATAAACAGATGCGAGGATTTGAATTAGGTGTGATTTCTGCATTAGACCCATTACACCGGCACTTTCTCAAAGCTCATCATTTGGGAGGGATGTGTCTAATCTTCTCAGTGTTGAAGTGGCGCCATAAACATTTGCACCACACTGGATTATTGCCACAAAATTATATTGCTGACAATTGGAATCCACAACTATTGGGAAACATGGTTTGGCAGACAGCCTAAGCAAGGAAAAACTCAGCAAGTCTGCATTGAATGATGCTCTATGGTTATGTTCTTCTTGGTCTACATTCTTGGTCTAAACAGGACCTCCAAAGCTTTAGGGTGAGTCAGGTGGCGAGCAGAGTATCTTTAGCCAGACATACTTATCCACAGACGACCTGAGCAGACACAGAAACAAACTCTCCGATGAAAAGCTCTTTAGCTGGAATTCAGGCATGAATGTGTAATCACCATAAATTGTCATACCAATCAGCACCTGATACACACACACAGACACAGACACACATACACACACCCACAGACACACATACTGGCTACAGTCTAGCATTAACAGTGTCCATTACTTTTCCACTTAACAAACAGACACACACGCACAAGCCCTCTTGCTCTCACGCAGCGTCTCCCTGTTTGTAGGTGTTTACATGAGCTCATATCCTCCACCATCTGAACCCTCTCTCACTTGACATCTATCCCTCGGGCGCGCAGACCCACCGACACACACGTACGCACGCACACACGCAGCATCCTATCAGTGGGTTGGAGCCCTTGTCACACACATGAAGACAACAAACGGACACAAGTGTTTGCAGTCTGATACGTAGGTTCATAGGTTAAAAGGGCTCTGCCTAACTTTATTAGTCCCTGACACAAAAAGGCTGCAGTGAATGGAGCCCACGCCAGGCCCCTGGGCATACTGCTAACATATTGGTGATGTCAAGAGAACTCTGGAGGCCTGTAATGGCCTTGTAGCTCCATTTCAAACGTGGTTAACCTTAAGGGTTATTTATTACTGGGGGTAGGGGGGGGGGGGGGGTCACAGGGGGGCAGTTAGTATTTACTGCAGGACATGGAGGGGCCAAGGGAGGGGGGGGGGGTGGATGGTCACATCCAGAATATTGTCGTCCTGTCACTAGATACTTTGGCTACATCCGTGCGTACATGCGTACATACGCACAAACATTTCGTCACCGCGGTTTCATTTCCGGAACGGGACCCAAATCGGACAGGTCTGCTTCCGAATGAAGAGTCCTTCCAATTGTCGAGTAAGTGTGAGAGCTTGGATACTCCTGAAACACAAGTGTTCACTTGGTGTCTAAGGAAAACAAGCAAGCGCTCTCTATAGCATCTGAGGTGAGGGGGTCTCCAGTGAGCTGTAGCCTCCACCATGGCGCCGCCAGCTCAGGAGGCCTGAACAGGCAATGTGTGAAGACTTCAGAGACCTCTCCACTTGGCGGAAAAGCTTTCCTCTCTTTCTCCTTTCCTCTTTGCTGCTTCTCCATCCCAGGCGTCTGTCTCGGCGGGAACAAAGGCCGGACCTTTAGATGTGGCTAAACGACAGAGAAAACGGGGGGAAACTGAGAGTATTCATCCCTGATTTCATCACGCCCATAAATCTCCAGGAAATCAAAGCCCTCCCCACGGCCGCCCCCTCCACCCCTCCATTGTCTCGCTAACACACATTAGGGTGCGGCCGGCTGCCCACTTTGACGGTCTAGGGGGACTGGATGTGGGCAAAGCTGCAGATGTGGAACCCCCGAAAGAAACGAAGGCCCCTGACCCTGCTGTTGAACCCCTCCGCCAGCATCCGCCTCATCACTCCTTCTGCCCCCATCCCCCGCCGCCAAAGGAATCTCGGCTTCCTACTGCTTCCAAAGGCTCGCCGACTCACGTAGGTTCAGTGGATGCCACAGACTACAGGAAGGGGGACGTTAATAATAATAATAATAATAATAATAATAATTTTATCATAATAAAAACGTTGAATGTTTTTCTACTCCACACATTGTTTATGGATCCTCACATGCATGCGCATACATACACAGTCATGCACATGTTCACACACACACACACATACACCTACACACACGCTCATGCACGTGTTTGAACATACATACCCCCACACACACAGAGTACGTCTGAAAGGGAATGAATGCATTGAGGTTGATATGAGCATGAGCAAAGGCTTTCACACATACTGAATGACCCATCTTGCACGCTCTTGGGCGTTCCATAGTTCCCAGGATCTCTCCTGGGATTGGTTCACGTGTAATAAGGATTAGAACAAGGCAAGACAAAGCTTTCTAAAGATGTCATCCAGCAGAACCGATTGAGAATATTAACAGCCTCATCCCCTGTTGAAATGATTGGATATGAAAGATTTGTTAAGTACTTTCACAAACAATATGGATTTAGTTCCTTGGTCGTTAGGCCACAATTACAAACCTCAACTACTTCAGCTACTTCATGTGTTTATTGAGTTAGGCTTTTAAAATCTCATTTATACTCACCAGAAATTGGAGCATCTAAAGACAACAATTTGTCCGTGGCTGACTTAGTAATTACACGAGTCCCTGTGTACAAGTTAAGTTTAAAACATTGTTTCAAGTAAGCTTTGAGTCTATGAGAACAAACACCTGGGTGAAAATAGTTTACACTTCACCTACTTATCACACATAGAAGACACCTTCAGATCAACACCTAGCGATCGCATCCACGCTGTTGAAGAGTCCCGCTGACGCACGTCTGTTTCAGCACGAGCAGCTAGCTGATCATGTTTTAGTGTGAAGGAAAGTTGAAGTGGAATTCTATATTTGATGCTGGGCCTCTCGGACTTTTAGCCTGAGCTATGCTGCTGCGCATTAAGAAAGTGGAGAGACGGGGAGAGATGCGGAACCGAGAGAGACTGAGGGAGAGATACCTGACTGATAGAGGTCGAGGGAGTGACTGAAGGAGAGACTGAGGGAGACTGAGGGAGACTGAGGGAGACGAAGGAGAGGTACCTGATTGAGGGAGATGGAGTGAGATGGGGGAGAGAGGTCTGACAGAAGGGAGCTGGGGGCTGGAGGCTGGAGCGATCCCTTTATGGGCCACACAGGCAGTCCTCTTCCCAGGTAGGGGACGGAAACTGAAACATAGACATGGATACTAAGAGATAATAGGAAGTTCTTACTTAATCAGGAGTATTTACACTTTTTACATTTAGTCATTTAGTAGATGCTCTTATCCAGAGCGACTTACAGTAAGTACAGCTAACCCTAACCCCGAGGCAAGTAGGGTGAAGTGCCTTGCCCAAGGACACAACGTCATCATTCCATGGCTGGGAATCGAACCAGCAACCTTCTGATTACTAGCCCGATTCCCTAACCGCTCAGCCACCTGACTCTATTTATCCATGAATGAGCTTTATTCACCATGTAAGTTCACACAAACAAGGAATTTACTGTGGCAGGAGGATGCATACAATGAACAGATATGAATCGAATCTTAAATATAACATTAAAAAGTGGCAGTTTGACTGCAGCCATTTCTCAGAGGGATAAGAAGGCTGGGGGGGGGGGTGATATGACATGCAGTGGCTGATTAGATGAGGGATGACTGTTGTGGGCCAATGAGAGGTCAGACTGAAGTGGTTGTGTTATTTCAACCTCACTGACCCTGTCCTGTGGTCCCTCCCCTCCCCGGTGGAGTTGGGAGCTGTCTGTCTGGGGGGTCGGGGCTGTCTAGGTCGTGGGGCTGGGGGGCTGGAGGGCTGGGGGGCTGGGGGCTGGGCATGAGGCTGGGTGTGGGTCTGGAGATCTCTATTTGTGTTCTCCGCCTGGATGCCCTGATCCCGTGACTGATGAGCGGTCGTCTGGTGGCCACTGCGGCTGCGTCTGGGTTAATGAGGTCTAGCCTCACACCTCGAGCAAACACTTCACCCCCCCCCCCCCCCCCCCCCCCCCCCGCCCCCGGCCCGCCTCGGCCTTTGAAGGTGGTAGGAGATGTGTCTTTGGACCACACTAAAGAGGAGGACGGACACACACACACACACACCTGACAACGTACGGTCAGGTCACGGATCCATCCAGAGGCTGGGGCTGTCCCGGCGTGGTCCCGCGGGTTATCAGCCAGCCTCAGCCCTGTCAGGCCCCGTCTGTGGTCCCTATCTCTGTCCTCCATCTCAGTCAGGTCTGCCTCGCCTCCGAAAAGAGCCGTTTCCTGAAAGGGCTGTAAAACATGCCCACCCGGAGCCCTGTGTGTTTGGATCTGATCGACGTTTGTGTGTGTCCCCCCCCCCCCGACCTCCTCCACTGTCCAGTCTCAGTGCCTTTGAATCCATTCATTTGGACTTGCTCGTGGTGGGGTAACAAAGTGAGGCGATCAATCTCTGCTCATCTGCAGACGCACTGCAAGGTTTCACGTGGTATCAATTCTAAAGGACGGACCATTTGCTGTTGCTACACGAAAGTCTGAAACGAGCGCCCTGTTTTATTGATCGCCATGTTTTATCGACCGACAAATCGTCTTTTAACTAGTGTTGAGGTGAGTCTGCTGAATAGTCTGGGCCCCTGCCAGACTTCATCCAGCCCCCTTTCATTTCATAGATATGCAGAGAACTACACACAACCATAAGCACCTAGTCTAAACCTTGATAAGACTGGGTGAACGCTTTCATGAAGAAGTTCAGACCAACAAATGTGTCTGGTTGTTCTGGGCGAGAGAGAGAAAGAGAGACATGAAAAGAGAGACAGATGGAAGGAGGGAAAGAGAAAGAGAGAAAAAGAGAGAGAGATAGAGGGAGAGAGAGAGAGGGAGGGAGAGAGAGGGAGAGGTTAGCCAGAGAGTTCCCTGCTTTCAGAGCACAGT
The DNA here is from genome assembly GCA_023658055.1 of Thaleichthys pacificus. Taxonomy (NCBI): domain Eukaryota; kingdom Metazoa; phylum Chordata; class Actinopteri; order Osmeriformes; family Osmeridae; genus Thaleichthys; species Thaleichthys pacificus. Next base: position 7,297,424 of record CM042862.1, read on the forward strand.
GGTTCAAACAGGGTTAATGGGTTCTTCTCTGTGTTAGCAATGCAAATATTGACACTGACCGCAGCATCTCTCCTAATGACTTGATTCATGTCTGACCTCCCAGCTCTCTAGCCTCCAGCCCCCTATTCCTCCAGCCCCCTAGCCCCCCAGGACTCCAGTCCTCCAGCCCCCAGTCCTCCAGCCCCCAGTCCTCCAGCCCCCAGTCCTCCAGCCCCCTAGGTGCCCAGTCCTCCAGCCCCCCAGCCCCCTAGGTGCCCAGTCTTCCAGCCCCCCAGGCCCCCAGTCCTCCAGCCCCCCAGCCTTCCAGGCCCTCCAGGCCCCCAGCCCGTCAGTTCCCCCAGCACCCCAGCAAGGAGACTAAACCCAGGGTTGCCACACATTGGCTCATGCTGCCCTGAGGACTCTCCATGACGTAACAGCCACATCCCTAATGATGGTCTCATGAAGGGGAACCCAGACTGCACATGGAGCAGCACTGAATGGTTGTGTGTGTTGAAATGAGTGGACTGGGCCTTTCCAATCGACAGTCCAGCCGTGGAGATCCCTCTCATGTTCAGCACATTAGGCTTATGACAACCAACTCCTCAGGGCAAACAGCTCCAGGATGCATGTAATATGCCTGCACTGCATCTGGGGATCTTGTATGATTGCATCTGGAGGATGTGTGATATGGTACTTATTAACTCTATGTATTAATAAGGTTTTAGAGAAAGAATGACATTATTCCCTGGCATGAAGTATAGATGTATTAGGTTAGAATAATGCAATTATAATAAATATACTGTAATCTCTCATATGATCTCATCATTCTCTCAGTTAGCCCACTGGCTGGCTTGATAATGACAGCGTGAGGAATCGAATTCCATGAGATGATTCTTATTGATATGAAACTAGAGATCAATATAATTGTAGAACAGGAATCACAATACCAAATAGAATGTGTTACAGATTCAGTTACCCGGTTATTCGGTTTCGCATTTCCAGGTGAGTTTCAGCCAGTTCCATCTTCTAAACCATGACATAATGCCCAACCCAAGTCTTTGTCCCTTCCCCAGAGGGAGCTGTACAGTGTCGGAAGACCATCAGCCCTTTGATGCAGTCCTGAATCAACACAGCAAATCCTACACCCAGATCTGCCCTTCAGTTCGCTACAGGGAAACACAAGTCATAATACCCTTAATAAAGACATGCCTTGTTAAAGGCAGAGCTTATGAGTGTTCGTCCCCCCCCCCCCTCCCCCCTTCTTCTTTGTGGTGACAAGCAGGGGGCTGCCCAACGCCCCGGGCCCGTACTGCTCTGACGAGGAGGGGAAGAGTGTTTCGGGAAACCATGGGCTGGTGGGCGACATGTGGTTAACCAAGAAAACACTTACGTGCTCAGCTTTCTGTCATTGCTTCAACAAAACATGCCTCACCCAAATATTCTAAACAAATGTACTGTAGCTGGCTGGCACGCACCTTTCCACCACAAGACTTGTCCACACCTTTAGAGAGTATTATGTGAATGTTGGACTCGTGAACTTTGTCAGTCCACAACACACTTTTAAATGAGTTTCGATGTAAACATTTGTAGCCATCCACGATGAGAGATTAGGCCTGTTTTAAAGAGGGATTAACACAGTTGATGGATAGACTTCAAAGGGACCGGCACATTCTTAATCCATCCTCTAAGAACTCTTAAGTGTCACTGGCCAACAATGGTCTTCACTGGTATTATCGAAACTGGCATCTGCTAATGACCCAGTTAACCTTTGACCCCAGAGTCACAGAGGTGGCAGAGTGGCCGGTGGAGCCCAGCATGAACTCTGGAGACACTTCGGACACACACATCAGGAGCTGCAGAGTCACTGAGGCATGGCAAATATTTCTATTTTTTGTGAAGTTGACATCTTTGACACGGGCCTAGACATGATGTGTCTTCATTACAGATAGGGGCCAGAGTCAGTTTAAATAGCGCAGCATAGGAAAATGTTTAAGTCTTGTTGAAAACGTAACAGCAATTTACTGTGGACTGAACTACATTCGAGATGAATTCTCTTTTTTTCTCTTTCAATAAGTGTTTCTCAGGTTTTTCTGTGTGTGAATAAAAAAGAAAGGAAGAGAAAGAGAGCTTTTGTCATTAAGATAAAAGAACATTTCATGCCAACAATTGGAAGTTCAAGGCTGGATAAGCATTGCTGAGAAACAGACAGTAAATGTGAAAATAGATTCCTCCAGTTTCTCCTCTCTCCATGCCAATACTGGTTTCTCCTACACAATAGGGACTGTGCTTTCAGTTAGTATGCCTTCAGGTTGCATTTCAAATGAATGGATGTCACAAATCCTTGACCCCTTCAGCCTAGATGTTTCCTCAGTCTCCTTCAGGCCAAAGCAGATCGCTGGTTGTAAACAGATGAGCTTATACATGAGTCACGGTTTGTTTACACCTTTTCAGACATCTGTATCACCTCAAGCATCTATCTGTGTACCAGGGTAAGGTATTGCGGAAACCAAGGTTGTGTTGATTAAGTGTTAAACTCACTCCGTGCCATAAATGTTCTATCAAACGGACGTTTTTCTCTCTTCACACATCTAACCCCAAACTGCTGACAGATTCAGCAGCTTCTTTGGCACCTCGTTCCTCAGTCGTGCCCTTGAGCAGCCAGCCTTTTCCATCTGTCATTTCTAAAAGCCTTTCAACAGGTCCAGAGTTCACACCTTATTTGGTAAGTTGAACCAACCGCCTTCTTTGAGATAAGACCAACAGAGCAAACATTATTATCACCGGCAAACGTCCAACGTCTTCGTGTCCCGGAAGAAAGAAAAAAACAGGATCTATGAGGAGAAGGTCGGGGTTAGGGAGGGCGGAGGAGAGAATGTGTGCCTTCCATTTATCAGACCGTGAGGACAGTGAGGGGTCACGGATCTGCCGTTGTCCATCCAGAGTCTTCCTGGCAGGGCTCCAAGCTTCTCCGCCTTATCCACCGTACGCCTCTGCTGGAAGCTTCCATGCTTCCATGTTTGTGACCTTGCTCTGGCGTGTTCCACTTCTGTGGCAACAAGACAAGCACAGCGTCTCTGAAAGCCTGTTCCTCTTCCACTTCTGGGAATTGATTAAGGAGCCTCTCCAAATGGATGGGTGTGAAAATGAGCTCCCAGAGTCCATTCCCATTGTGAGGATGTGCAATGTGCTCTTTAGCACTCTGATTTCATATTGTTCATGGAAAGAACCGAAAAAAAAGCCCCACAAAAAAGCACTCACACATCGCGTTGATGGAATGCCAGCATTCATCAGGCAGTGCCACCTTAATCAGAGAGGCCATCACAGGGTCCATTGATTCTAAGCGGGTGATGGGAATGTTATGCAAGGACAGAGCTGTATGTCACACATTCCTACCTCTGGCCCCCATTTCCCATGGGCACACACAGCCTCATAAATCTGATCTGGTCATAAAACTCTGCCCTCAGCACAGACTCTAAACACATCAGAACACAAACAAGAGCGCGTGTACACACAAATGCACACACACACACACACGCATACGCACGTACACACAAACAGTGTACTCTAGAAATGTGATCTGACCATAAAACTTTATGCCCATCATAGCCGTGACAAAAACAGACTCGCACAAACATGTCAAATGATCCTGTAAGATTACAACCACACCATTGACTTTGATTACATTTCTTATCATACACTTTTGGAATAATGGACACAGATATACGTTTGACCTACCATAATCAAGCCATAAATCCTGCTCATGAATAAATAATAAGTAAACACACACATGCAAAAACACACCAAAACATCTTTCCCAGCATGCATTTGGCCTCCAACCTCAGGTCCTCTCACCCTGTCTGGTTTGTGGGGTGGCTGATCTCCGTGCGGCCACCCAGGGAGCATCAGGGCCAGCAGCATGGCCCACAGGGGCTTCAGACCCACTCACCAACACCACTAACGAGGAGTGGTGAGTACAGTAAGCCAAGACTAACGGCTGCGGTTCTCCCCGGGTATGTCAGATCTGGGCACAGCCTGAACCCTTGCCCCTCCCAAGGCCTGGGACATCTCTCTCTCTGGTTCACGGCATTCCTGGGACACACTTTCATGGAACACTGTATATGTTGTGTGTGGCTGGTGAATCCTCCTGTCAGTATTTCTGCATCAATATGTTGACCTGGAAGCATACACAAAGATATTCTGGATTTGCCTCATCCTATGCACTCACTGTGTCAGGAGGAGGGAGGAGGAGGAGGGAGACATGAGAGCCTGTGGTTGTGCAGAATTTGTGATGTGCACTTCAGTCTGGTCTTAAGAAGCTTTTTGCAAGATTAATTACGGCAAACCGGGCCCATGTAATGTAGGTCAGATAGTGAGTTTATTTCAGTCTGTTCATTAGCTGCAGGAGGAGAGAGGAAGAGAAAGAGGAGCTCTCGGTGGAGGACATTGACTTGTTGATGAGCAAAATAAGATCTACTGATGTTCAGCATGTGTGGCAGCCCGCTTCGAATCCGAATGTGGCTTTGATCATGTGGTTTGCACAGTTTGTTCCTGATTAACTTCCAATTCAGATGTTCCCTTTTGTGGTGCTCAACCGACCGTCCCAACCGCCCCCGCCCCCGCCCACCCCCCCGCCCCAGCAGCCCAGATGTGAACCGTTTCTCCCTCTGGTTAAACCTGCTCACACAGAGGAAAATAAATGCAACTGGACAACGAATAGATTTGAGTTCACCATCCCTGGATAAGAAAGCAATGCTTGTATATTTTATATATATTCATTGCGCTTTCTACTACTCAAAGTACTCAAGGTCACTTTACAGAGTCCAGTATTCATTCAGACACAGTCAAACCGGTGGTGGTAAGCTACAACTGTAGCCACAGCTGCCCAGGGGCAGACTGACAGAGTCAGTGGCTACCAATCAGTGCCTACTAGGGGTGGAACAATATATCGTGGAACAATATTGCAATACAATTTTTACAATATGTATCGTAGAGTTATGGCAATATTTTGACAATATTACGTCCTGTTTGATCCTATTGGTTGAGCTACGAGCACGTGACCTACTCTGCACCTGCGTCATGCGTGCCTTCGCTGCATTCACAGAAATCGCTTGAACTCAATTGTATGTACAACAAAGAAAAAAATTGGCAAATGTTTAATGTTTTGGAAAAAATCTGTTAATTGAATTTGGTTCATTCAAAATGATGTTCAAAATATTGTGATACGTATTGTATCGTACACCCAGTATTGTGATACGTATTGTATCGTGAGCTGAGTGTATCGTTACACCCCTAGTGCCTACGGCACCTCTGACCACCACCAACATTCATTCACCAACATTCATTCACTTTCATACTTGTCATAATCACAACTGTCCTAGATTACATTCAAATTCTTCCAAATAAAACAACATGCAGCATTTTCCTTTGCAGCTAGTTTTGAACTCTAAACTATAAAAAGAAGGATAAAAGAATGAGCAGTCAAATCCTTTATGGTTACAGACTGTTGTCAGCAAAATGTGTTCTGGCCAGTCACCTCATGTAGGAAAAGTCTCTCATCTCCCTTTTTCTTTTTGGGGTTTGCACATCTGTCCTTTGATGTTTTTACATTCTATATTTAAAACAAATTCTAGGTAATTAAATTTTTTGCTTTACATGTTTTATATTCTAGTTAAAAAAATATATTTTAATGTTATAAGTCATTGCCACAAAAATGTAAATACCTAGCGTTCCCTCTGCAATCTCTGCCAAAGCCCAATAAAAACGTGACTTGAGAATGTTGATAGTTCATATAAATTATAATCTGCTAAATATAAAATGACTGGTATGGCTTTGTTATGCAGCAGCTGGAATGCATGTCAGAGATAATTCCCATTCCTGTCTCATTCCTCCGATAAGAAAAATAATTACAGTAATACAGCCACTGCCATACTGATACCTGTAGATGACATAATTGAACTGGATGGGCATGTCTTGGTTACGTAATACAAGCCCTTTACTCATCTTTGACCAGTGCCTTCACTGACAGAGAGATAAGGGAGCTCTCTTGGCAATGGGTCAGCGTCTTAGACCTTCACACCAACCACTCCTAACCAGCGCCCCTGGATGACTCCAACTGTTTCAAATTCTTGAGAAGAAGACACACTGAGGACACATTATGTAAGAGACAGTGTGTGTGTGTAATAGAGAGTGTGTCTGTCTGTCTGTGTGTGTGTGTGTGTGTGTGTGTGTGTGTGTGTGTGTGTGTGTGTGTGTGTGTGTGTGTGTGTGTGTGTGTGTGTGTGTGTGTGTGTGTGTGAAGGGAAGTATAGGAGCGAGAATGAGCACTTTGTCCTTCCTTTCCTCCTTGAATTAAAGAGCAGAGCCAGCCACCCACATTTGAAGCCCTCACAGAGTCAGCTGTATGTGTTCAGTGAGTTCTCTGACCAGTGGATGCAGAGCCCAGAATCCAACAGACATGACTAGGCAGGCAGGCAGGCAGGCAGGCTATATAAACTAACTGAGAAAATCTCCTCATCCCACTGTTGAGGTTTGGTGCTGTGTCTGATATTTCTAGCTTTTCACATTGTGTTACTCTCAATCTGACTGTTTGGAAAGCCAGTATAATCTACTCATTCATTCAGCATTCACCAAAGGGTGAGGAAGTGTAAAAGGAAAACACAAGTCAACCTAAAACTATTTTCATAACAACAACTACACAACTCTTTGTTGACATCCGGTTTACATCTACCGTACCTGGAGGGTATTCCAGAAAGCAGGTTACGAGACATATCCGGGTAAGTTAACTCCCCAGCTCACACCCAGTGTTGTAGCAACATTGCCAATAAGTTACTGCAACATTGTGTGTCAGCTGGAGAGTAATTTTCCCGGTTATGTTGCAGATGTGCCACACCCATAATATGGCTTGAGTTGATTAGTATGTGTTTTGAAGCGTCAGGAGAATTGCCAAAGGATGCCCTTTTGCTGTGAATTCCAAATTCTAACTTCCTTAAGCTTCACACTGTACATCCGGATGTTTCCATTCGAGGGGGGAGTTAGGACCCAGAGGGTAATACAGTTTATACACATAAGACATCCCCTTGATAAACTCCTGCATACTGCAGTATAGCCAGGTCCAGGTGACCAGAACAGAAAGCACTTGTCCTATCCTTTGCTGGCCTCCTGTCTCTCTGTTACAGTATGACTGAAACTATTCACAGCCAGCTTCTGGTCTGAAGTGTGACTTTATCAGCCTGCGGGGTGAGGAAGGGGGAGAGAGGGGGGGGGGTACTTTCTCTAGGACTGTGGTTTATGGTTTTTTAAACAAGGTGTGACAGATGTGAAGAGTCCATGTATGTAAGAATCCCTGTTACATGGCAGAGGTGTTGTGTTTGGTGTCTCTGTGGATGTAGACCGCATCCTCTGGAACCCGATGCCCGCCGGAACACAGGGTGTTGGGGGCCGAGCGGAGGCAGAGGTGGGGGTGGGGACGGGGGGAGGCGGATGGGGCATTCAATACTCTGAACAGCAAAGGTAAATAGTGTACATAGGAGACACGGAGAGAGAGAAAATAAGCAGTTGAACAAAGGCCTTTGGATGCGACATCATGACCTAATTCTGAAGATATCTCCTGTGGGAAAACCTGAGGTGAGTTTTCTTTTGTCGACTCTCTTATGTTCCATGTCCCTGAGTTAGAACATGTCCAAGGACTCATTTTACAGGAACATGGAACACACACCTGGTGACAGATCATCTCATCACCGTGTTTCAGACTCAATTCCAGAGAGAACGCGAGGACCAGAGTTTCTCTCGCCGTTCAAAACGAGATGTTGCCACTGTTTCTCCAAATCCCCCTCCGGCACCTCTCGAGCTCAACACCCTGTTTGTTGTGCACCGATGGGCGGGTTGTAAAGACAATCAGGGCTGATCGCTTCCTCATCGCGCAACCCAGTCTACGGAGATGAGAACATGGAAGATCAGAGCGGCATCGAACATAGACCCAGGCTCCACGTAGGATCCTTCCAGCTGGCGCAGGCGGTGGAAAGTGGGCTTCAGGGTTCAGCCTGTTGTCTGACAATGTGACTGCATGGGAGGCTTCAAAGAGAGCATGGTGGAGAGGCAAGTTTTGAAATAATTAGAGGATAATTGCTCAGGCCTTAGATGTGGCTCGATGCAAAGCAGGCTTGGTTTGGGAGGGAGGGGAGAGAGAGAGAGAGAGGAGAGAGAGAGAGAGAGAGAGAGAAAGAGAGAGAGAGAGAGAGAGAGAGAGAGAGAGAGAGAGAGGAGAGGGTGGAATGAAAGGGGGAGGGCCAAAGAACACATTTTTGTTAAGTTGGCCGTTGTGTGTAGGATGGTGATGTCGTGATTTTGAGAACATGTGGTCATGTTATTTGTTTGGTAATTATTATAATTGGCGTGATAATCACATATGATGAGATATTTAGAAAATCTGAACAAACTGAATTTGCGGCAGAAAGCATTCATTTTGAATGTGTGCATGTACCTTTAAAGAGAGAGAAAGTCTGTTTATCAGTCACAGTACAGTGTGAGACCAGTAGGTCATATGCATATGTTTCATACAGTGTCAGACTCCAGCTTCCAAACAGTGGCGCGAGTTCGGGGAAGTCACCTCAAAAGAGCAGAGAGAGAAGAGAAGAAAGAGACCAAACTTGTCAACCCGGTGACAATGACTGACAAGGAGCCCAGAAACCATGGTAACTCAAAGAATCCGTCTGCACAAGCCCGTGACAAATCAGGACCTTGATGTTCGCTAGCTGCCACAGATGGAGGCAGCCAATAAGGAAGGAGAGAGGGTCGGGAACTTGACGAGACGAGGAATGCAGATCTCCTACACACCGTCTAAGAATACGGTTGAATACCTCTCATGTTCTCAACATGTAACGAGGCATGATCTGCAGCCATGTTTTACATTCACCTGATTCCCTGTCATTGTGGATTCTGCTTTGATCTGATTTGGAGGTGAGAAAATGTAATGATTGGAACAGATTGATGAACAGATTTCAGCAAAGATACAGCTAACAGGCTATATTTGGAGAAACCTGTATGCAGCTCATTGAATTATGCAGGTCTACTATAATTATTTGTGACCCTGAACACACCTCATAGCATGTGTGATACGTGTTTCCTAGTAGGCAGATGGTTCTTGTTACTCTGGACAAACTCCATTTTACATTCTCCCTGCTGAAGCAACTTTAGTTTTTGGAACAGCAGGGCATTCTGGGATGCTGACAGGGTTGATTGATGGTTTAAGGTTTGTCCTCTGCTGTTACATCCCTGAACTGCCATGGATCCCCTGTCAAGTAACAATCAACAACAATCACCCAAGACCAACAAACCTCTGTGAAATATTAAATCTTCCAAAGTCCAGGCCTTTCAGGAATAAGTGGAGGAAATCTTGGAGGAGAGATAAGCAATTCCACTGTATGGATATGAGATAAACAGAGTCTGGTGAAAGCGCTGTCTTGGGAAATTCCCTGCTCTGCTCTGGCATTGCTTTAATTTCCGTGAAATCCCAGGAGTAGGAGTTTAACGAACCAATTAATTGCTAAATCAGATAAAATCCCTGAAAGCCATGAAATTATCTCTGTGTTAAGTGTTTAGGTAGCTCAAGGCATTATGAATATGATCGGCCCTGTTTATTGTTACTTTAAGATATGTCTTAACAGCCCATGATACGATTTTTGAAATATCAAGGAAATACAGCTTCATTAAATAAAATCCCATATGTCTTTGACACTGAAAGGGGCAGAAGGAACATTTCTATTTTCAGAGTACAGTATCATAGCTACTCCACAACGCCCCCATATTATTATCTCTGACGTGAACAGATCGGAGTTTTGTCTTTAAGCTAACTTTGCACTGCGATCCCAACTATACGGTACATCAAGCTTCGAACCCAGAAATAATCGTGTCCTCACCAGCTAAATGTCAGGAATGCAGACAGACGACAGACAGGCTCGTCCGTAATCCCACAGGGGACCTCCAGCCCCTAACTCCAGATTATGAAGGTGACTCAGGTCCATAGAGAGTAGGGGGCTATGAAAACTCGATCACAGAGAAAGGAGGATTAGACTGTTAAAGCTGAGAAGTCTGAACCGGGCTGGGAGGAAGAGAGACATTATCCTAGCAGCCCTGCAATACATGCAGTACCAGGCACCCAAATTGCCTTCCGGGAGTGCAGCTATCTGATGGTTAGCCTGCCAGGGAGATCATGTGAAAAGGCATGCCACCAAAGGGCCCCTAGAGAGAAACAGCCACTGCTAATGGAGACATCCTGAGAAACAGGCCGAGGAACCAGGTAGGCCGATGTGGAGTCTGGCTGAGTCCATAAACCTCAGCCAGGGAGCCCGAGTCCACTAGTGAGAGAACTCTTTAGTCTCAGGAAGTCTCCTCTGGGCAATCTCTTCTGACCGTGTGTAATATTCACAGGCCAACTGTCTGCACAGCGTCACTGATAAGAGTATCCTTCAATCTAGTGTTTATATTGAATTAAGAAAATCTGCTCAAAATAATGGGGATGTGGAAAGCCTACTCTAATCATAGTTGGCAACACACTGATAGAAGAAATCTGCACTACTCTCAAACCTGGATTAAGGGCCATGTTGAGTACCATATGTAAAGTCCTCTAATCTCATTTGGCAAAGCCTGAAGCCCACAGCCCTGGCATGGCTTGAATTAAGAAAATCAGTTGCGTCACCCAGGGTGGAAGAGACTTAACAGTTCACAGACAAAGAACAAAAGAGGAGATTTGTCTTCTGGACAATATGTCAGCCGTGGCACTTACAAGCGTGTCCTTTAAACTTGTGCTGGATCAGTAAGAACAAAACACCTAGGATTCAGATGTATTGCATGTAAATTGTACATAATGTCTCTTATCATTTTCTGGTGCAGTAGCTTCCAGATACTGATCAGATGCTTAGAACATGGAGAATCACATCAACCTCTGTGGGAAAGCTAAAAGCTACTAATGGAGAGGCTAATTAAAGTCAAACTCATTTGCAAAATTAGAAAATGTGATTACAGAGTGAGGAGTGAGATCTTTGCAGCCTGCTGTTATGGAGTAATGAGATGAGGCATGCATTTCATGTTCACCAGAAAGACCATGTTCCTTTCATGAGTTCCTCAAAATAATGCATGCCCCATGAACATCAACATGGAACTCATACAGTAGGACCAGCCAAGTGATGTTGGCAGCTGTACCAAGATTATTCAAACACATCCACAGAGGAAGGTCAGCCTCTCACAGTCATTTCAAAATACAAAATACAAAATTAGGCTAAACTTTAGAAAAATTAATCAAGTTTTCTGGTAAAAGCCCTTTCTTGAACCACAATTATTTCACTGTTGAAGCCCAATGGGATTTTGTCAGAGAAAAGATTGAACCTGCTGCTTGTAGAAAGTTCAGGGATAGTAGAAAAGGTCTCAGAAGGATTTCAGATTATTATGATGTTCATGATATTGTTATTTTAAGCATTGGCTTCATACTGGAGTATCATCATATTGGGTTTTTTCGTGCCTCATTTAATGCCAAGTTAATATCACATTCAGTGGCATGATGTACTGGGGCCCATCTTATCTTAGGTCTGTGACAGGGATGCTACATAATGTTTTCTCCTCATTTCTCCTCTCCAAGCCAGCACATCTACTGTACAAACACCTCGTTCTATTTAGACCGGGCCAAGTAACCATCAGGTATCCTTCATCTTCAATTATTTAGACATTTTTCTTTAGCAACAGTCTGTTTCTCTTTGGTGCCTTGTGTTCACTTGAACAAGTGCATAACCTGTTGCCCTGCTGGGACTAGACAATACAAGTAAGGCAGCCTGCTGGGACAGGAATTACAACTGGGATTAGCCATGTCAGCACATATGTGACAGCCCCCAGTCTACAGCCCGAGTCAGATTAACACTTGCTTTTCCTCTTACAGCAGATTAGGGATTAGGCTATGAACAATGCACTGACAGAAGATGAAGGCTCGGAGTGGAACGTTTCAAACACTTTACTACTTTACACAACCACCCTGTAAATAGGGAACTTTTCACCATCCTTTCTTTTCACTGTGATCTATGAAATAAAAACAAGTCGAACAGGAAGGATAAGTGTCACAGAACTTTTCTTTTAAAGCATATTGAGGTGTGTGGTACAGCAGGATTTCTTTTTTGAATGACTACAGATGCAAAATACAGTGATCAGTTCTTACTTGGACAACCTATATTCTAGCACACAAAAGGGTATTTGTGCACAGTTCAAGGGTGTGGAGTTCTGCTTGTATAAATGTGCTGTAGCTGGGTGCAGTGTTCATGTGAAGCTTTCTATAACCACTCACCAGTGAAAGAAAGCATCTGATTCAATACACGAGCAACAGTACAGAACACACTTCACCTCTCCATCCCCAAATGTACTCGGAGGGTATGCTCTGCTCTTTCAGTGACAGTGTGTTCTGTCACTAGCTTCCCCTAGCACTGACATTGGCACCATTTCAACATCCAGGATTTCTCAGTCCATTATTCTATTTCGCATATTTTGTTTCCTGTTTGGTTGCCTTAATGTGAATACTTCGATGCCCTAGTAGCATACATTGTTGCCCCGGCTATTGTAACAGTAAAATGTATCCCCAGGGATCAATAAAATGCTATTCGGCTCGACTCTACTCATTAGTTTTCTCCTTCTTAGGCAGCACTCACCTTTCTAAACTGGCTTTTACAGTGCCAAGACCAGACTCTACCTGCTGCATATTTTACTGGTGGACCAAGTGGCATGTCCCCGTAGGCCTGTAATCTTGGCAGCTTAATGCACATGGCCTTATTATAGTTTACTTGGCTAACCTGGCTTAGGCTTCCTCACAGATTCTTAAGTCTCTAACTCCATTAGTATTCCTGGGTATTCCACTGCCTCCCATAGAATGAGAGTTCATCAGACTGCAGCACAGCGCTGGAGAGGATGAGCCATCAAGCACAAACAGAGGATACCTGCCTCAATACTCTCTTCATAGACGGATTCCAGTCCAAATGGAATCCTATCTCCCGCTGCAGAATGTGGAAGCTGTCGCAGAACAGACAACAGTAGACTGTAGGAACATCCCTCGAATCCAAAACCAGAACCCTTTTGTGTTGGAAAGCAAACAGTCTTTCTTCACAATATGATGTTTTGTTTTCTCTCTGAAGCTCCGGCACGTTCCCTGGAGGAGGCTGCCAAGTGGTTGTGTTAAGTCTTCAGTGCTCAGGACTGCCAGGTGTCTGTTCTCTGCTTTCCCAACCTTCAAACAACACCAGTCAGCTTCATGGCAGCCTGAAGGGATGTGTGCTAACAACAATTCCCCAGCTGGGAGAAGGGCAATTACCCAACCCCCTGTAATTGCCGAGTTTCCTGAAAACGCTGGCTGGTAGCCTGCTTCCACAGAGACTAGCTTTATCACCTGCTCCCAGGTAAATGAGGGTGTTTTGCAATGAGTTAAATAAAGGCTGCTGTAAATAGAGAGAGAGATAATTATTATTTCTTGTTTGCTCTGGGAACTGCACTGTACCCTATACTGTCTCAAGGATGGGTTCAACAACATTAGATGTTCAAGAACATTAGACTTGTCGATCAATTCAGCAGCCCACAGAGCATAGACTTAGTCCTTATCCAGACAAACTGTACCAATATGGTGCCCACACCCACAGGTGGGGGTACTTCATAATAAAAATAACCTGTGGATGTATCTAGATATCAATACTGTATAACCTGTGGAGTTTAATGATATGTAAAGGCAACGCATGCTCAAACAACATGAAAATATATAGGATCGCTTGAAGACCCGACCACGCGTCACGTCCTGAGGACCAGTGTCAGGTGTCACCTGGGTCTTTAAGGACCGTCACTGCTTTCATCTGTTTTCTCATCCGAGTGGTGCGAAACCTAACTGCTATGCTGCTGTTGTAGCTGTGGTCATGGCGACAAGCCCAGCCCATTCGAGACAGCAATGGATGCCTTTGATTCAGCACACATCACTGAAGCGATGGGTACTAATTATCCTGTTTGCGTAACGCATGGAACGCATGGTGCTCGTGAAATCTCATGAAGTCCCCTGTAGTCTAGTCACCAGGGACCCAGGGCTCATTCTAGCTTTATCATCAATGATCAGAAATAGCACACAGTGTGAGACTAAAAGCTCTCTCTTCAATGAGGTCAAACTAAAGAATCGTTTGCATCGTTTGCATCGTATAACTCCAAATGCACTATGGTGAATACACAGCATTGGTGACAAGCCTGAAGGTATTTGTGGTTGAAAATATATTTATTTTACTTCAAAGAAATAACAATGTCTGTTCCATACTCCAATCCCCAGTCACATGACTTTCATTATCATCTTTGTAAAAGAAAACATACAGCAACATAGCATTTGCACTGTATTTACATTTGAAGACTTGCAATACATCATCTGACTTCCGGTGTAAAAAAAAAACATGAACAATGTCTGTGTCTGCACAGTAGAAGGTTGAATAAAACTCAACCATTCATCGACCAACCTAAGAATTGAGAGCCCTGAAAGAACTAAGCTTTGGAGATCTCCTTCCACCACAATGGAAGTAGGACTATCACACTTTCCCAAGAAACAAAACAATATCTGGGCTAACTGCATCCTTGACAATCAAATATTCAAAACGATATAACTCATAGTCTGAGGTTATTTTCGATGTCTTAAAGACAATGTTGTATGGAGATCCATAATTAGGGTTGTGGCTATCATTTCCCTAGTGAATGTCATTAACTACAAGTGTGGCCTTGCCTCTTTCAACAGCTTACTGACAGCTACAGAGCACACACAACACAACTTGTCCATCTGTCCATCCGGATAAAGAAGATGTGAAACTAAAACATCAGCGTATAAGATTTAAAGCTCTGCCCACCATGTTTTTCAAAAAGGTTTGTAGTTTGTAGTCAAAAACACTTGCTATACTGCATCTTCAAAACCTGGGCACGCCACAGACCACACTGCCGACAACATGATTCTGTATGAGTTGCATCATACACAACTACTCAACAAGAATGTCAAACCTTATCGAATTTATAAATGAATAGATTTTCTTCCATAGGAGATCTCTTCCAGGTTATAACGTGAATGTACAATAGTACGTCAACTGTAATTCACTCCTTGATGGATTTTAATTCTATTGCGTGCATCCCCAAAAATCGGAACTGTGCCATTATTCAGAGCTAAGTGACATGATGAGGACGTGAGAGTATTGATCTACCTGGCAAGTGTTTCTGGATCGGCTTAGGCCTGTATCGACCCTCCTAAGTGGGCCTGTGGACCTTCAGAGGTCAAGCAGATGGGATGGGTGAATCACCGTCTATTTGTCTCCTCGAAACTTCGTTAACGTTGAACGAAGCTAGAGCAGCATTGTGAAGTCAAGAGATATGTACAGTATTATTCTGGAAAATACAATATTTCACCCTGCTTGTAATACCCGTAACAGAGTACATTGTGCTTCTTAAAAATATTTGAGAACTGTAATATTTGGAGGGGACGATATCAAGATAACTTAAATGAGTAAATAAGCCTGTGAATAGTTAAAGTGAAATGAACAAAACGTATTTGAATAGATCATGAATGTAGGCAGCATAGTGAGTTAATATCATAGAAATAAATTATCATAAAATAGAATTCTGTACTTTTTACACGAACACCGTATACTATACACTGTTCAACGATATCTCAATTGTGTTAAAATGACCAAAAAAAACACCACGACAGAAACAGCACATTTTATCTCTCAGTCCCAGCCAAAGTCATGTCCAGTCATCTGGTAAAACTTCCTATTAAAGGGTTTATAGAAGTCCCTTAGCCTCTGCACTACATCTGGGTCAATGTTGGGGTGGGTCCTGCCTTTGGTTTTGCCCAGGCAGTGAGGCTTGCTATTCCCCTCGGGCCTCTTGAGGCAGGGGAAGCCTTTGGTGGGATTGAAGTGGAAGTGCTTGTTCGTGACCACCCGCCGTAGCCCCAAGAAGTCCTGCACGTGGGCCATCTCACCCGCCGGGTCACTGATCAGACTCTCTCCGCTCACAAACAGCAGCTGCTCCGTGGGGAAGTACTGCAGCCAGCGCTCCAGGTGCTTGGCATACATGCCGATCTGCACGGCGCTCCACGAGGTGTCTATGAGACCCGCCGTCATGTTCTTGAAGGTCAGGCTCTCGAAGGAGGGGATGTCGGGCTTCTTGGAGCGGGTCTGAGTGTAGTCGGAGATGGCCCGCGTGACGGGGTCCCGGACCACCACGATCAACTTGGTGTCCTTTGACATGGCGTGGATCCGAGCGGGAACCTCCTTTGTGACGAAGTAACTGGGGGTTTTCTCCATGGTGATTTGGCCCTCCAGAGTTTTAGGCATGAGATCCCTACAGAGAGCCAAAGAAAAAGAGAGAGGAGGGGCAGGGAGACAGGGAGAGAGAGATAGTGGTGAGTAACAGGGAGTACTATTCATACAGTCACAAGGGACACCAGCAGCAGTACCGCGGCATACATGCCATTGTTCTGTTGATCCAGCACCATCACGATGGATAAGACGGTCAGATTAGCCTGGCCTAGACACAGACAGGCTGGAGCTGTGCTCATTGCAACCTGTCAGTCACTGGACCAAGCTACGTGTAAGAAGTCCTTGACCAGGACTTACTCATAATGCATTTTTGGTTACATTCGCTTCCTCGAACACCAAATAGCACATTGGATGTCCTGTAATGTACTTACACTGGGTGGTAGTAAGGTTTACAAACTATATTAGTCTTAAAGATGATTTACAGCTTCCCTTTCAGACACAGAAAGCTAAAGTGTAGACATATGACAGAGATATCCCGAAGGTTTTTTGAGACGTGAGTCCCATTCCTTGGGGTCATGTGCTAGGGAGCTGTCCACTCCCACGATGGCATCATTTACTGACCGGGTAGGACTCTTTCAGATCCTAAATGAGCCTGTTAACAGCAGCCCTGATGGGCTAATGGCTAAAGTGGGCCGGTAGGGATTAGGACTAACCCAAACACACTGGAGTATTAAAGCTGACTGCCTGTAAAAAGAGAGATGGAGGAATGCAGGTTGGAAGGAATACAGGCTGAGAGAGGACACCGAATACCCAGTGTAGACAGTTAAGGGCAAAGAATGTATCCGATACGTATACAAATGAAAGGATGAACAAGTGTAAATGTGCCAGACATAGTTGCCAAACTTCAGTCCTTCAGTCATCAACTTGAGATGAAACGAATGGGACCCTTCATTGAAATGTTATTGCTATGGGATAGGTAAATGCAATAAACACAATTAAAATGACAAATGATTATATCGTACGGCCATCCGTTGTTGCAAGAAGCAGAAGCTCTAATAAGAAAAGACCAGAGATAACATCAAACTAATTAGTGCTGCCGGAGCAGGTAGGAGGCACCCTGTATATTGCAGGGTAGAGCCTAGGGAAGGACTCCTGATGTCTACCGGGAAGACTGCACTGGCTTAATCACCAGTGAACACAGGGGCTGTGTTGCAATAAGGTGTTGCTCACGTAATAAACCCACGAACCTCCAAATAAATAAGCACTCTCTGCATCCAGTTCACTATGACTATACATCTCCTCCTTACCCCCTAGAAGCTTCACTGCTGTACAGGGTGTAGAAACCCCTTAGAACCCATCCAGGCAACATGACTGGAGAGAGACGAACAACTGACATCAGAAGCGCTGTAATTATCTGTTGTATCTCTTGGATACACAAGCTGAGTGCCTCGAGCTTTTCCCGAAGCCCCAAGGGAGACGGAAACTTACTACCAATCAAACTTTCCACTTAGTCCCCAAGCAAAACAAACCTGTGTGAGAGGTGCATGCATTATTCATTTAAACAGAGATAGCGAGAGAACATCCACTCCAACAGGAGGGGAGAGAGATGCCCTTGGGGGGCAGACGCAGCAAGCTTTCGCAATTTGTTCTGCTTAATAAACAATGTTGCCTTGAACCAACAGGTTTTAAGTGTATCTCCATCTATCAGGCAGTGTTAAAACGGGCACATGTTCAAACGTTTGAAGCAGCTGGAGTGTTCGTTGGAAATGGAAGAGAACATCTTTACAAACCCTGTCCTTCATGCAGCGGAAGTCACAGAGGAGAAAAGCAGGGCTGTGAAGATAGCAATAAGCAGAAGGACAGAGTGAGGAGAGAAAGAGATAAAGAATGGCAGAGGGACGTTAGTTTAAAGAGAGGAAAGAGGAGATTAGATGGAATCAGGAAAGAGAGGTGGGTAGATAAACCGAAAGATTGCAGAGGTCAAACTCATGACCCACGTACCAATGCTACATCCCTTTTTCTACTCTTCAGATATTGGTCTAAAATGCTGTCTTCCTCTACTACTAGATAACCCCCCCCCCCTCCAAAGACCAACACTCAGACACACACACACACACAAACAAAACACACAAACACACATATACACACTAATCCGATAGGGTCTACTTTGGAGCTTTCCTGTGTTTTGTCTGGTGGCTAGTCAGGTGTGTCCATTAAGCTGGCTCCGGGGCTGTTTGAAGGCTTGTCTGGTGTTTACATACTCTACTATCAGGAAACAGGTTCAAAGGTAGGAATTTACAACACTGCATGTGACATGTAGTTCGCTGATTTGTATAGTACTTACATCTAAGTTCACAGAACAAGTGTTGCCATTCAGACTTACTGGCTTACAGGCTTAAGGCTGACACTTGCCTCATACAATATACCTAATACACCTTCTAACTGGCCCTCATTTGGTCAATCTGAAATGTAGGTACATCCTGAATATTTCGGTGCGTAAACAATTAGCGATGCTATGTGCTCCAAATCGAAACACACTGCTTAGGAACCCACTCAGTTTCATTAATCAGCTCAGTGCCACTGTGGGAACCCCCCCCCCCTCCCTCCTCCCTTCTCCAGGCACAGCAGAGTGGATGAGAGGTGGTGGCATGCAGACACTTATAGAATAATCGGAGGCAGCTTCGGTTAGACACAGGTTCTAGCTATGAATCAAAGGGAGAAGGATCTCAGGGCGGGGTCTTCCCAGGCCCCGGTCTACCTTATCACACGTGTGAATGTCATCGTCTCACATGGCACGCCGGGCCTTATTAAGGAGCTCTTACGTCCAATACTGTATCTCTACGGCATTCCTGCCGGTTTAGATAAGCGCGTGGAGAGCTTTTTTCCCAGGCTGTTTGTTCATGAGCCACCGTGAGGCTGCAGGAGGATTCAAGGCCACCTGGTCCTCAGTTGGAGGGAGGCCCAGGACTGAAGAGAAGAGGAGGTGGAATTTGTCACCATCCTGGCTTTCTCGGTACAACCGTCATACATAAACGCTGGCTGTATCCTGCGTATCGAAAGCATTAACAATTCCATCAGTGTACAAGAGCAGGCGTACAATAGAACACCAAACAACCGTTGCTTCAATCCACGGATATCCAAATGTAACTGCTTGGCCAAGGAAATCCTACATTTTCACTCAGATAACCACATCTGTGGCAACATTACTGCGGCATTATACAGCAATGCATTGGTCAATGGTCAGGTCATAAAGGTATTGTATGTATGGTTAACTGAATGTTTTGGAATCTTTAAATATCAATCTCTATGGTCCTGCTTCGTCAGTGGATGACGCACTGGCCCAGGTGATCCTGTGGGGTGTGCAGGGCACTGGAAGCGGAGATGGGCCTGACTGCTAGGAATCTGTAGCAACAAACAGACTAGAAAAAAAGTCCAAGAGACAAAAACAAAAGGATGGCTTGAAAGGAGATGGACTGAAGGATTTCAAAGATACACTGACTAGTTGTCACAGCTCCGGTGAAGAGGAAAGTGAGACAGGAAACTCTTTCTCTCAGAAGACACTCCACAGAGAACAATGAGGAATACAACAATTCCTGAGAGGATAGAGGAGTGAACAACAGAAGAAGAAAAAACTCTTAAGGTTTCCGTAGACCTCAAAGGGGGCTGAAATTCCTCAACAACAAAAAATAGCCTTGGCTATCTATTTTGAAACTAAATGTTTCATTCAGGGATTTGATTGGTGAAAGGTCCCAAACATTCAAATCTAACTTTTCGTTTATAATACAAACATGTTATTGTGTCCATTAGTCAGTTTCCAAGCTGTAATACTGATACAATGTTTTAAAAACGATTTTAGGAATGTTAAAAGCAAGCATATTTTAAAACCCTCCTTCTCTGGCTACCTAATTTTCAGAGTGTTTTTCTTCTCTTTCCCATCAATTTGCTGATGCATTAACTTCTGCTGGGAAGAACCTACATTGAAAGCTATCCTGACTTCCCTATATCCCCAAGTGGCCATGAAAACTACGAAGGATGGTGACTCAGCACAAACCGCTGGTGGACTTACATGAACCTGCTCATGAGAAAAGCAACTTTTCTCTCAGAAATCCCCCGGAGGAGAGTCAACTGTCGGTCTAAAAAGCTGAGGCTTAGTGCCTGAATCTCCTCGTGGCCGTGTTCCATTGAAGCCTCTCTGCGATGGCGTCATGCTGTGTTTGTCAAAAAGCACTTTCACCCTCCTGGCCACATTTGCATACAAAGTGAAGGAAGAGAAAACACGTTTCACACAATTGTCCGCTCTTTTATCAAGGGGGTTAATGCAAACCTCAGGGGTTCTCCCACATCTCCTTTCACACAGCTCTATAGAACTGCTGCCCTTTCTAAAGACTCTCTTAAATGTACTGCCCGCTATCTGCCTCTGGCCCTAGCTAAAAACCCCATGGGGCTCTGTTTTTGCATTGGAACAGTTTTCTGACAGTGTCAATGAGTTAGGTGACAAAACACACTTACTGTTTCAGTTAAACTGGAAGCTGTTAAAAAAAAGAAACTAAGTAAGGATGGGGGAAACACGTACCTGTATTGGAGTGGCACTGGTTTTGGAATCAAAACAAGGGAAATAAAAGGACACTTTAGCTTTAACTGAATCAACAAATGCTTTAACATACCTTGAATTTGAAATATACATATACTTTATATACAAGGCCAGGGGGAAAAAAATCCCTCGATTTTCCTTCACATTTCTGTAGATCCTGAAGGTAATCTAGTCAGTAGGGAGAGGAGAGAAAAAAGTGTCTGAAAAGTAGCGATGTGACATAAAAGATAGAGGGGGAAACACAGCGAGGTGCAGAAAAAGGAAACAGTTCCCACGACTTCTCGAGTCCCCCTCCTGCGCTCCGTATGAGGAAGCGTGCACAACTGCCTGACTGCTTCTCTCCCTCTGTCTGTGGGGGAAAGCGGGCAGCGTTCAAGGCCGGGGTCCCCTGCTGAGGGAGGCCTCTCCTGTGTGAGCCTGCAGCAGGAGGCACACGGCTGCCTTCCCCAGTGTTGGTCCAACAGTGTGGGCACGGCTCAAAGCCACCGTGGGGGGGATTGGCCCACCCAGCAACCTGCCCCTCTCTCTGCTCCACGGGCCTTTCGACCAACAATTAGTCTGTGGTACAAGCGGGGAAGAGCGCCAGACAATCAAGCCGCATCGACTCTGCAAGCCCTCCTTCTGTCCTCCATCTAACGTTCTGTCCAACTCTAGAGGAAATATGCTAAAGTCACTTTAGAACCTGGGTGAACTTCAAGCATCCAGCTACTCTGGTTTGATGGTTGTTTTTTTGGACACACCAGCGCTGTGTGTAGATACTCATGTGACTTGATGGTGACTTGACTGAGAAGCAGGTGGCTGTGTCTTAGAGAGACTAACATGGTGGTGTTAAAGCTAGCTGGTGCATTGAGACAAAGATAAGCAGGGTTTTCCCCCCCCTGCACGGAGTGATCATTAAGGGTTCCTTGTTGTGCTGTTCTGCAGCCTAAGGTCAACCACCACTGCTCTAGTCTGACTGGGCTTACTCAAGCCAAGGTGTTTTAATTAACCAGATCACCACTCCAGAGAAAACAGGTTTAATTAACCTAGCCTCTAGGTAAAACCACACTGGCTCTAATCACTTAACAGTACAGCCATCCAATAACAACAATGTTCAACTGCAGGATGTGCCTTTAGTGCGCTGTCAGAAACGTGATTGAGTTCAGCCTGATACGTGTGTAAATGACCAAACATCATCGCTATTTGGTGAAAGCTGTGGTCCTGCATTCATCTATATTCATTCCTCAGTGAGTGGAGATGCACAAAAGACATCTCCACACACACAGTGTCCTAAACCTGTCCGGAAATTCTTGGAGGAGCTTGAGCGAAAAGTCCTTTGAACAAACGCTTCACTTCCTCCTTTGTGGTGATATGAGGGCGGCTTTGCAGCGGTTGTTGGGCCCTTTAAAATTGTCTGCTAATCTCTCTCACTCACTCCATTTAATTAAAGTTCAGGTGCGCGTCATTGTTCAAGATGCTTGTCGTGAGAGGTCTCATCATCGATCCATATCCCTGCGACAACTTTTGATGCTGTGTGTCCTCAATAACAAATAATTTGTGAAACTTTCGTTTAGCAATGCCCTGTAGGGAAATATAACTATCATAATAAGGGTCATATCAGGTATTAATTTAGCAGATGCTTTTATCCTAAGCAAAACATGGGGGATTTGAACCTGTGACTTCTTAGTCTGCAATCTAATAATCTACCCCTGAAATATAAGTACAGTATCTTTGTCGAAGACTTACTAACCATGCATCAATGGTTAGTCACAGTAGGTTCAATCATATAGCTAGGCATTGTATTCATCCCCCAAGTGGAAATGTCATAATAGCAACATGCCACTGGTGTCACTGACATAGGTTTTAATGCACAAATTGAGTATATGGATAAATCCTTTTAGACAAGTCACCACCAGGATTGAACCCCTTATCACACATGAACAGCAGGCTCTCTGGCCGTTCAGCTGCAGGAGTTTAAGCAGAAAGTAAGTGATGCATCTTCAGGACTCCACCCAAAATCTGAAGCCACATTTTGGAAGTTGCTATACAGTCCCCAGGTCTATGATGTCTGTCTTTGAAATGGAGCCCCAGCCAAAGCTCAGGTTCTAAAGAGAGTTACTGCCACTGAATCCATATCTAGGATTGGTTGAATCTGACCTGGGACTCCTAGGGAATTATGTCATGAGCTAGGCTCATGATTTCTGGCCATAAACGAAACCACTTTGTGTCTGAACCCAAGAAGAAACTCATGTCGAGCTAAATCGCTAGTAGAATGGAATTGTTCCCTGTGTCATGTTTCCTCTAACGGCTGTAGCTCAGACCAGCCCTCTCCATTTCATAATACAGTTGCAGGTGGAACTCCAAAGACCAAGCATTGGCAATCCCTGGTCCTCACATCGAACCTCATACCAAGCTGAATAAACAGGTTTGTGCAAAACTGTTTATTCAGCCGTTACAAGTGTATGACATGTTAACATTCACTTTGTTTGCAATGAATCAAGGCTCCGACTTAAAGCCATATCAGTGTCTTGAATACGTATTGAATACAGGATGTTGTTTCATTATGAGCAGTAGCTAGATTATATAGTAATATAGTCCTAAAGTCCAGTAGTCAACTTCTTATGGCTCATAAGTTATTTAGGTCACACATCATAATCAGCATTTCCTGATTGCTTTATTGGTCCTATAAAAGCGTCTTTTGTTTTTATAGTAGATGACGTGATCCATGAGCAGCAAGTGTCGTTCCCATTGCACTGTGTGTGTGTGTGTATGTGTGTTTATGTTTTAATCCTTTTTACTGTAATTAGCTAATCAGCTAGTGTGCACTGTGCGACACACCACAAGGACCAGATGTCCATCTTCATTTTTGCATGACCATACTGCATCTGAGATGTAATAGCATAGGCCTACACCCTTATCAAAGCTAGTGTAGGCTACCCCTGCGCTGTGCGTCGTCCTTCGGTGAACTGAGGAGACCCTGCGATACACGGTTCTAAGGGGGTGCTGTCTCAGCCATCAACCGAAAATAATATTTAATACTCAATCATAAAAATCCAATCAATCAATGCATTCTTTGTGGATATTAAAAGGAATTATTACATCAAATACATCCTATGAGTAGGCTACAATACAATTCTGAATTTGTTCTCGTGTCAAAGCTATATTCTATTTAGTGTACACTTGCTGTGTCAGTTACCTGTACCACTCCAGTCCCTTATCGTAGTTCCGGTCAAAGAAGTGAGGCTCGGCTCCCACAGCTCTGATGTCTGGATGCACGCGGAGAAACTCCAGCAGCGCCCGCGTGCCTCCCTTCTTCACCCCGATGATAATTGCCTGGGGCAACTTTTTACTTTCCGACTCATTGAAGATACTTGACATGGCATTATCTTCCACCGTCCTTGGCTCACTTCTAATTTCATCCCAGTCTTCTCCTCTGCTGTCTAAATCATTGTCATTATTCAGTAAGTCTCTGGACATGCCTACATCTTTAAGATCAAATTCTGCGGCTACTCCGTTCTCCACTTCGAATTGTTCAAGTTTAGTCACAGAACCGACCATTAAATGTGGCATTGTTGAACAGTAGCCAACACAGCAGTATATCATGTAAACCCACAGTGACAGCATGATGGATAAAACAAAGAGTTTATTTTTCACGGGGGATGATGACACAACATGTAGATTGTGAAATACAGGACTATATTCCATAAGACTGTCGGTAGAGAAGATTCCGTGGAGGCATTATGGGCAAAGTTGTGCGCTCCTCTTCCATCGCTGTAATCCTGGTGAAACGGACAGATCCAACAACTTCAGTGGGTTGTTAAAAAATATTTGTTGATCAGTTCCTCTTCTGTAAACAAATAAATGATAGCCTACATTCGGTTTTAGTTGATGAAATGACAAAGGTGAGTCCACTTCTCAGTCCTACGTGCGCGTAGTACTACTCCCATCACAAGCTCTCTCCGCAGCAGCGTGTGAGCGCGCAGAAGTCCTGATCAACTGTGTACATCTGTGGACTGGAGGGCGTATGACTGACAGTAAAATCGTCCAATCCCAGGAGCCTGAAGACATCGCTGCCTTTTATTTGCCACTTACAAAGCAGTAGATCCATCATTTATACTGAATAGGCCGACTAAGCGCTATTTACTTATATTAAAGTTTAAAACATTATAGCCTGTCAGCTATTTAAAAGACTGCCTGTTTTGATTCTAGACGGTTTAATATTAAAATGTATAAATATAGTAAATAACAATAAAATCTATTGCAAAATGGACCGTTTAAAATCGGAAATCAAGGAAGTAAAATGTGGTAAGCTCTAGGTCCAACATGAAAGTGGTCAAAAACTTGAGATAATGTGTTAATACTATGATTACATTTTAAACATTATTTTATAGACCTCTGGCATATGGGAAAACATCGCAGAGTCAGTGCAGCATCTGTTTGCAGGTCCCATACTGCCATAGGAATTAGCATTAGAATATCTAAGACTCAAACGCTGCATAGCTCTTTTCTGCGACGCCTGACGTGACGAAGGAAGTGACAATAGTTTAACAGCGGGCACGACTCTGAAAAGATTTGTCACGATGCCAGCAGATGTCCGCTCATCTCCTGTGGATCCGGTTTGAATGCCCACTACACATCGCTTGTCAGAAGTAGACCTAATAGCTATTTTGTCCACCCAGTCCAGTAGCGAAGGATGTCATAAAACCTTGGCCTAGCTATAGTACAATTACAGGCTACTGTGGGCCTGTGGTAGCAGCAATAGTTACGTATGCCCTAAGAGACCATTAAGGGGCTGGGTGTGTGCTTGTATTTGTGCGTGCGTGCACATGTGTGTGTGTGTAGGTGTGTGTTGGTACTGAGGGTGGGGTCAGGGGGTTCTGGACCCCCAGCACCCACTAGGTTCATCAGGATTAGCAGGATTACTCCAGCGCTGCCATGTCAGTCAGAGTTTCACCAGAGCCACCTCTCACTAATCCCCTTATCTGTCTCACTACAAATGCTGTTTGCATATGTATGCGTGTATGCCTATGGACGTGTGTGCGTGCGTTTGTTTGTGTGTTCTTCATTCTTTGCCTATCGGTGAAATTGTGCGGCAGAGTGTACCGTGGATACCTGTGCACGTCCTAGTGAGACCATCTGTTGAGGACCTCCGGTGTGGCTCCGGGGTGGAGGGGCTGAGCTGTGAAGTATGGGTGGAGACAGTCCTCTCTTGTCTTTAACCTCGTATTCCATTTCAAATTCCAACGTGCTCTGTCACTTCGGTAGGCACACGCTCCCTTTGGTTAATCCCATCAAACGTATTCCCTCTATTACCCTCCACGTTTCACGCAAAACCATGCTGGTCTGTTTGTGTCATGTTCACCCCTGTGTTTTGTGCTTGTGTGTGCCGACGTACAAACACGCACGTGTCGAGTTATGAGGTAAAAACAAGACATACTTGTGTATGTCCCATCTCCCGTGGTTTTCCTTTAGTCTGCGTGGTTCCCTCCCGGAGAGGATTGACACTTCAAAGCCGAGCAGAGCGGAGAAGGAGGAGACAGTGGAAAGGAACAAAAGACACCTGAGGGGAAGAAGCGTTCTGAAATACACAGACACACACGAACACACACTCTCTTTATCTCTCTTGCACACAAACACACATACATACACAGTGGCATATACGCCCCCCCATCTCCCTCTCTCTCTCTCTCTCTCTCTCTTTCTCTGACATACTCACGCAAGTTGTGTCCAGAGTTCCGGAAGACCATGTGTGCTGATTTGTTCCGTCTGTTCTGCTTCATGATGCATGGAGACAATACCTCATACATAGACACACACATGCATGCTCATTGCTCATACAGAAACACACACCCACACACATCAAATCAAACACGCGCACAAAGGTAGAAACGCACGTAAACGTATCCGATGCTTGAGTTTTGACGTTCAAGGTGTGTATACGGTATTTACAGTAAACCATGTAGAATGTACATTCCCATTCAACAGGAGCACTGCATCTACAAATATACTGTATAGTATCATCATTATATTCATGGTAGGGAAGCATAGAGTGGTAGTACTTAAAAAAGATGATATGGACTAGAATCTGTTAAGATTCTGGTCTGTCTATCACCTAATGCTGTCAACTCAACTGCCTTGCACAGAGAAGATGTCAACCCCTAACAGAAATATCCCATTAGTGTGAATTTGAGACAATTACCACCTCACTACATACTGTGATTCACATGCTGGGTAAGTATTCATTCTCCATCATGTGCGTGCGCACAGACACATGCTCCTTGTAGACCAGATGTCAGTGAGGACAGTTACAGATGACAGGATGATTAGACAAGAGCAAGCCTGTATGACTTCATTCTCAGTCCACTTCCTCAAGAGCGTAAACAAACCCAAGCAGCTTTGGGAACAAAGGGGGACAAGCGCACGCAGGGCCGGACCCTCACGGTGATGACGGGATCAGTTAGCTGGGCCAAGAACCAGACCAGAAGACACCGTTCCAGCTACTTAAGACCTCCATCAAGGCATTTTGCTCTGACTAAGTCCAATTTAAGATGGCTATAAATTCTCCTGGAGGATGGCTAAAGTCCATTTATCTTATCTCCTGTTCAGGAATAGATAAAGCTGGGGCAGATTTCCTTCTAGATCCTGTAGAGAAGAACTGATCCACAGGTCTGTTGTGTGCTGGAGCCGAAGCTAGCAGGACTGCAGGTTAGAGGACTAAAGAAGCTTAGATGTTTGTCAGTTAGAGGCTTGTCAGGTCATGTCCAAACACAAGTAATACCTGACCCCGTCAGTCTAATTGTCACAGCATGGACCATATAAATATACTCTATGTATACATAACTGAATTCATTCTTAGTGATATAAAAAAAACATATATAAATAAGCACACTAATGGCTAGAAGGCTATTTGACTGTATATAGAATGGAATGAATTGTTAGTGACAATAAAAATATATAAATAAACATGCTAATGGCAAGTCTATAGAATGTGCATTCTTTCAAGTGCCTGATAAGATCACAAAGTCAATGTATGCAGTACAGAATTTACACTGGTCTGGACAGGCAGGTTTCCACTTCTCATACTAGAGACGACAGTCCATACATGATACATGAACTCAAGCTAAGAGCTTTCATTTGGCAAGACAACTGAAAATGTTTGTTTTGTATGTGTGAGATGCATAAACATCACATCCAATTTGAGTACGAACATTTGCAATGTACTGTAGGTCTGGACTTTTTTTTTAACCAAATAAGGACAACTTTAAAAAGAAGAAAACACAATCTCTTTCTCTTTGATATACCAGAAGGAACGGTTCCTCTAAGATCTCATGGAGTTTCCCACAACAAATGCACAAAGGATGTAAAACTGACTGTGAAACAGCAGATGTCAGATGCTTCTTTCTTGATGGTGTGAAATGACCTGAGAAAACAACACCAACACCTCCTGATCAGATCCTGAGAAGATACTTGTTCTATCCATCAACAGATGGCTGCTCATTAACCTCAAGTTTGAAAGATGAACTTGAGAAAATTGAAAATCAGATCCGCCAAACGGACTCTGTGTTTCTGATTAACGTTAAGGACCTGTGAGGATACAACACAACAAAATAATCCTGGTAAAGAGCCAACACAACAGACTAATCCTAGTAAAGATATAATACAACTGATTAATACCAGTAAAGACACAACACAACAGACAGATACTAGTTGGTCACAAAAAAACACCCACAAACCCATTAAAGGGTTTGTGGGGTATTCAGAGGATGATTTCATGGTGTTCTGAATGACTGTGCGGTGGGTTCAGGGGCAGCACAGGATACCCTCCAAGTTCAACTGGAAACCAGATGACCCCCTAGGGGGCATAACCTGAACCAGTATTTGATCTGAGAACGGCTGCTTTCAACAAAGACATCTGAACCACTATTCACCTCTTGTTGTCAAGGGGAATTTGACTGTTTAAACTTTTCTATGGAACACTCCACATCGAATCAAGCTTAGCTTGAAACTATTACAGTACTTGGGCAACCTTGCCAAAAAAATATGGCAGAAGGAGAGACTACTCTGTTGTTATTAATCTAGTTATGAAATGCAAGGAACTGAGCAGCAAATTAATTGCGTAGACATACTGTACTGTAGATGTTGTTCTGGCACCATAGACATCATGATTAGTTGTCTGCAATCAAGTTTTGATGACTGATTGCATCCATTATTGTAATTGCCCATTTATTTTCAGAATGTCCGTCTGGTGAGGCTGGTTTGAAGTTTTCTTGCACATTCTGATGAGGATTCTGTTGACCAAATCAAGTAACCCAGATAGTTGATAGGTATAGCCGATCTCATCCTGACAGTTTTTGAAAAATATATTTGAATTCTGTCTTTTTAATTAGTCCGAAATGCATTTGTGTAGCATGGAACAAAACATGCCACAGCAATTCACGTAGTAGTTTAGATTGCACAGTTCCTGTTGTAGCATAAGTGTTCAGAGTTCGTATGAGGCTGAGGCAAAGACAAATCTTGGTCTGGGTGGAGGACACATAATAGTCACATGACTTCCTTCAGGCATTCTTCACAGGCTTTACCTCTCCCACCACCTCCGTTTCCACATCAGAGACATGAACGCATGAGATTCGAGTCCGACAACGTAACATAAAGTCATCTTCAAATCTCACTGGACACACCTCAGTCTTCCACACCACCAGGGCCTTCACCTTCACTCCTCACCCACGCTGACCCTGAGGAACCTAGCCGACATCCACCCCCATGGAGCGCTGTGCTCCATTGTCAGCCTCACCTTTGTCCTCCCCAGAGGCCTTGACACCAGAGGGCTGAACTAGGGCCCTTCATCTGGGCTGGGGTGACAAGGCTGTGTGGTTCCTCTGGCTTAGCTCCAGGCCTCCTTGGTCTGAAAGCTCTGGCAGGGGGAGGGGGATATTTTGTCCAGGGAGGAATACTGAGACACCTTTTTTTTGGAATCCCTTGATTATTTGATGGTGTTGCTGGAGTACCAAACAGGCCAGTATGAAACAAAAAGACATCTAACGGTCAGACGTACTTCAGTGCAGTACAGTACAGCACTGATGCATTCTCACTCAATCGGACAGGCTTATCGGTCCTATTCATTTGTTCTCTTCTCGAGCTCAAATAAAGGAGTGACCAGTCTGCCAGAAGGGTGCCCGTCACACCACGCATGGAGCTGCCAGCCCACCAAGGTGAACTTGGCCAGAGGTGAGCCTGAGGAGGAGACAAGCCAGAGAATGATCAGAGGCTCCGTGAAATGACAGGCTGCGGACGGGCCTTAATGGAGTTCAAGGCTGGGCTGTAGGAAATGAGGTCAGCACTGAAACCCCTCCACTCTGATGAGTGCTGCATTCCTGCGCACACGTCAACAAGAACAGCAACTGATTATTAGACTGAGTCAAAGCCTCTCAGCGAACAAACTTCCATCCTCTACTTTTGAAACATCTTGGCGCCGGCACACACTCTGTGGCAAAGTCCGAAATGGAGTCGACAATGTCCTTGAAGCTGAGATTTCGATCATCCTAGAGCTAACCAAACATGGAAATTTCACAACATTGTTCTCTCAGGTAGGCAAGCTGTATGGGATTAAGGCCGTCCATTTGAATCACAGTTATGAATAGTTTTCCTGAGTTCCTAAGGCCGTTTTGCACATCGTGCCAAATATGCACTTTACTTTACATCGGGATTTCAGGCATTAAGCACATTTGATTTATCCATCTATGCATGTTCAATTTAGCCAAAACACACATGACTCCAAGATATGAAGCGCTGGATTGCAAAACAGGAGCCGAGGGAGCCATTACTCCTACACTGTAGGTGGAAGCAGCCGAAGGAGGGGTGCTACAGTGAGTGTTCATCCTGTACAGCACATCCCGTGTTTCCCATGGTTGCAGAGCAATCAGCTGTGATATCCTGCCGGTAAATCTGCCTATCACCAGTGGCTCCCTGCCCAGAGCAGAGCTGGCCCATCACTTGCTACCGTGCCATAAATTGTAGATTCAAGCTGAATCTGTTTTTCAGAGCAGAGAGATACAGAGGCTGCCTCCACCTACATCCACTGTAGATCCTCCTCTCTCTGCAGTGAGCTCTGGGTGCAGCCTGGATCTTTAAGCAGGGATGTGTATTGGGACATCGTGGACTGCGGTGGATCTAAGTCAGCGAGGGAATGTTATGGACTGTCTGTCACGTTTCAGTTGTTCAACCTTCTCAGCACTGAACCAGCACGAATACCTGGTGAAAAAAATCAACCTTCCAATTCATCTCGAACCATCTTCCACGATATGTTGCGTTTCCCAAACCCGGTGTTCTAATCCCATCTTGTCGTCGAGGCTCTCTGAATAGGGCCTGTTGTTGCTGAACAGCACAAAAAGGAGCCTTCAACGCAAGCCATCATCGTTCAGTCTGCAAGTCAATACAGGGTGGTCGGACACCTCGCATGCATGGGGCCTACTTACACGCAATTATTCTTTATTTGTGCCTCACACGCACCTGAGCACTCAGTCACCCACCAGCACGCCACAGCCACACCCTAGCAACCAATTATCACCAGAGAGCCAGTCAAGGAGGCTTAATGTAGCTGCACAAACTGGCTGGTTGAGCCTGCTGGATACAGTGGGCTGTAGGGCACGTAACACAGGCTGGGTAAACTATTGAGTTGCTCTGACAGGTGGGATCTTGTATGATTCTCAAGATTAAGGATTCCACTTGATTCCAATGTTGCAGGACTAAAGAATAAACAAAAAAAGAATGGTTGCTGATGCTGAAGTAACTGTTCAGTAGGATTTGGTTTATGGTGCGTTGGCGTTTGCATGGTTTGGCTCCGTATTTGATGAGCTGGTCTGAAACACTAAATTAGACTGAAAACTTGACGTTCAGTCTAGATGAAGAGTTCAGCCAGTCCAAGCAATGAGCATTGTGTCAAACATGCTTCCAACACATTTCACCCAACATCAAGCATGATTCTCAGTATGCATTCTATGAAAAATTCCACCTTGCCTGTCTGCTAAACTCAAAATAATACCTAACCCGTTGGCCGTGGAAACAGTTATTTTGGTGCTTTTGCTGACTGTCAAACCATTACAAATAACAATGGGATTGAGTGCTGAGTGCCTCAGCTCTGGGTTGCTACAGGGCTATCCTGCAGACCTGTGTTTACCGTGGTGTTAGTCCACCCATCATTTTCACCCACTTGGTGCAGGTTGAAACAGCCCTGCAGTTGAGACCTGTAATGTGTCTCAGGCTCAGATGTCCCAACGTTTTCATTAGGTCTGGTGCTTGTGACCATTATGGACCCAGCTCAGCTCCCCGAAAACGGAACACCCACTCTGGCGCTGGCTCTAAGGTTTAGCACCTAGACTATGTATGATCCTTCTCTCGCTCTTTCTCAACCCCCTTGTCATGCACCTCTTTCTTCCCCTCTCTCCCTCCCTCATCCACCCCCCCCCCCACCCCCCCATCTCTCTCTCTTTCTTTCTACAATCCTACTGGCCACACCCAGGAGCTCTGGACAAGTAGAAAACAATGATCTGAGGCCCCTTAATAAACATACTACACTTCCTTAATGACAGACCAAAGACCGGTCCCACCCCAGACCCCATGCCGATGGTGTCTGATCTAGGTAATAGGATGCTGTGTGTCTGAAGATTGAACACTGGCACGGTGTCAGGTGATCAACCCGGCCTGACTCGGCTGACCACATGCTTCTTTCAAGCTAGCCTGGGGTCGTGACCCTAGTCTGAAGTGTCCTATTGCACTCTGGTCTTGATGTGTTCTGTGCAACCCCAACACTAGTTACGGCATCACATGGTTTCTAGTGCAAAGAATGAAGGTTTACGAATCTGCAGAGAACCTAAGAAATAATCCCAGTTGAAATTTCTGAGGTCTCATAAATGTTTCGCTGGCTTTTGTGAAGAACCTGTAGACCATCTGAAGATGTCAGGCTCCAAGCCACATATTGGTGGCAGCAAGGGTCGGCAAGATTAAGGAGAGGTCAGAGGTCACAGGCCTTAGAGAGAGGGCTTCATTAGCCTTCCAGCAGAATGGTTGTAATGAAAGCTAATTACTCTCCAGCTGTCCTGTAGCAGGACAATATGGTCGACATGAACAGCAGGAAGGCAGATGAGGAATCATTATCACTGTGGTACAGGCTCAGCAACAATGTTGTTTTGGAGAGTGTTTGTCAAGTGGGTTTACCTTGACCACATGGAGGGACAGTTAAATGACATGAAGGCCATCTATATCTGGTTCACTACCTATCCTAGCTGGACTTCCTTGAAATATACCCTTGAACCTCTACGGACTTCCTGTTTTTCTATGAGAGGGCATTACTTCCTTTGTGGGGGATTATGGGTGAGAGAGTTTCTGTGGCAGGCCTGCGGATGTGAGACATCACCCAGGCTGATTTAGATGTGTCCAGAGACTGTCCAACACAGCAGGTTTGGAGGGTCGGGGAGATGTTAAGAGGTCCCTCTGCGAGGCTTCCAGAAATGCTTTCATGGGTAGGGGGTTGGACTGTCTGAGTTGGGACTGGGCGGCTGGTCTGGGATGGGAGGGACTAATGAAAACAAATGAGCCAACCAGGTCAGGGGGTCGAGATCAAGGCTCCAGAATCCCCCTCCATTTCCAGCCACAGAGATTAATGAGGCCTCAGTGATAGGCCCGGGTTGCAGCCATTATTCAGTATCACTTACCTATAGGCCTCTGACGGCCTGGGGACACAGTGGGTAGCCCACCTGTTAGCCCATTAACCCTTAATGGACTGTATGTTGCTAAACATAGGGAGCCCTGACTGGGGGGGCTGAGTCTAGTCAAGAGAAGTGAAGTGAATTAACACCTTACGAAGCTTTTTTTTCACTGTATCAACACTGTAAACCCTTTTGCAGTTGATATAGCACGGTTAAACACACAGAACCTGTGATACACGCATGAATGTCTTTGTACTTTTATAACCTTCTTGCTCTTTTTTCAGTGTGTACATTTCTTTCCACCCTTGTGCCTATTTGCAAACTTCCAAATTCATTTTCTAGGTTTGCATTTGTAATGAACAAGATGCCTCGAGGTAGAACATGACAGTTATGTTTCAGTTTAGACATAAACTTACATTTCCCCCCTTGTGAGGCAGTGAGAGAGTATGTGCGTACCACTATGTTGTCAAAATAAATAGCCAGACAGTAGGATCTACTGGAAAACCCAGGGATCACAGAGATGACACAGTGACTGAGGTCAGGAGGTATATGGAAGTATTTGAGACAAGACTGCACCCTGCTGGAGATTGGACTTCAGGATTGGCATCACTGAAACAGAGATTCAGGCACATGGGAAATCTAACTTAATTAGAGTTGTGAGAAAAGTAGACTTCAGAATTGATTGTAGACCATCCTGTCGTCACTGCTTGAGATTGACAAACTTGAATACTACACACATGCCACAATCACAGATTAATTGTAAAATAAGAAAGTACTGACACAAAGAAACCACTAGATGACAGTAGAAGTTAAATATTGGCCGATCTCACCATTCAGATACGAAACCGTCACGTCACAAATTGAAAGCAGTTAATTAATGATCAAATTAACAACCTACATTTTAAATAAACCTATTAGTGTACGATATCGTAACATGTATTTAATAACAACCTACCGTACATCATATGCAGGCCTACATGTAACTTGACAGCACAGTACTATTTGAGTCTCTAGTATTTGAGGATGCCCGTCCCAATAAAAACAGACATTGACAGTTAAATATACGGTTGTGACTGAGACAAGAGGGCAGGCGTTTCATCGCCGTAGATGTTTCAAAGCCTACATTTCCCATACTGCATTGCTGCGCTGTGGCTCCTTGTCATCACGCTGTCACTCTGCCCGAGTGCCCATAGCGGAGAACTGGTTCAGCATCTCTGCGCAGGGTATGGAACGAAAGTGGATGGAAAAACGCAGTGAACATTTATAATTTTAAACATTTAAAGGTGTTGACATTTGCGATGATAAAAGGAAAATGTGACGGTGTGGATTTTCACTTGTGCCGCTGCGTTGCACGAGCCGTTATGTCAAGAAAAAATGTGGAGTCTTTTTTGGTGTAGGTGTTAATGCAGAAAATACAAGATGAAGAAGCAATTCAATCGAATGCGACAGCTCGCTAACCAAACGGTGGGCAGGTAAGCGAAACCGGCTGTCTGTCTATTATCCTGGTGTTTTGCAAGTGAGTGTGAGAGTGTAGAAAGATGGTAAGAGCTTGCAAATCTGCTAAGTATCTGAAACATGACCAAGCAAATATGTTTAGAATCTAAATGGTCATATTAATATAATCCCCGGATTTG
The DNA here is from genome assembly GCA_023658055.1 of Thaleichthys pacificus. Taxonomy (NCBI): domain Eukaryota; kingdom Metazoa; phylum Chordata; class Actinopteri; order Osmeriformes; family Osmeridae; genus Thaleichthys; species Thaleichthys pacificus. The sequence goes on from CM042862.1 coordinate 7,332,600, forward strand.
CTAAACGTTTGAAAAGGGTTGACGAGCTGAAGATATTAACCAATCCTTGTGTTTAGTTTTGCTTAACGCTTTTGGATTACCGCATAGGTAGCCTTCAAGCGCAATGCCCCGATAATCAGCCCGACAGAATACTAGCTAGAAAAATACCACATGCAACCTAAGGTAATATCATTCAATATGCACAGGTGAAAACGCATGTTCCAATTTAAATAGGCCATCCTGGTGATTGTTATCTTAACCTATTAGGCTACCAACCGTCATAATAGCTTATGTGCTGATGCAGACGGATGCAGTCTGCGACGTGAGATGAAAATTGAAAAAGCGCAATGTTTTCATTACGCAGTAGGTAATGTTAGCTGTAGTAAGAAAAGAACATCATCTCGCTGGGTGCAACATAACTGATATATAGACATGGGTAAATGCAAATAATATTTCTGCATTTAGTAATTGAATTCTACCTGAATCGACTCATATACATTGGCCAACCTACACCCTTGCAGGTCTCTGATACCTTACGCATTCCCTAGACGCCTCAATCCTCAAATCATACTGTTAATGTTCTCTGTGATCTGATTCTATTTATCCAACTAAATAACGAAAGGCCAGACAATTTTACATCTTTACCCTTATTTCCTGTGTCACACGTAAGCACAAATGAATCGTTATTAAGACGAACCTCACCTACTTATATTGCACTCATGTAGGCCTATACGAGCTGCTCTCACATCTACAGGAATATGTTGTTTCTGACCTTTAGCTCTGCTGGAATGTGTGTATCACTCGGCCCCCGCCCTATCTCGCCCTGTTTTTTTCACCTGACAGGGAAAGCATCTTGTCATGCAGAAGGCATCCTCCCTCAAGGCCAGAAGGTGCTCTCTGCTCCATGCTGCTCCATTCGGGGAGATTAGGACATGGTGTTGGGTCATTAGCTCCTGTGCTGTGAGCTCGCAGGAAGGGGAGGAGGCTCCCACAGCCAGTGTTTGCTTTCCAGCTTTGCTGCCAGTGTTTGGGCAGCATCTGGGAGGTGTCAATCAGCTAGATGTTCTATCCGTGCTCTTTTCTGTGCGTGTGTGCGTGAATCATTTAGCGCGTGTGTGGGTGGGAACGTGGATGGAGGTGGATGGATGAGGGTAGCAGTGTGAGTGTAGGTGCCTGGGCGTGTGTGTGGATGGGTGCCTGTTTCTGCGTGTGTGGGTGTGTGTAGCCTATATTGTATTCTTTTCACACACGGTGCTATTCTCCAGGCCAGCAGGTAGGCAGGCAGCAGGCAGGCGGTCATGCAAGGAGGGAGGGAGACAGGCAGACAGCAGGCAGGCAGTCATGCAGGGAGGGAGAGAGACAGGCAGACAGCAGACAGGTAAGAAGGTAGGCAGACACCAGGCTGGCAGGCAGGCATGAAGGGGGAGGGAGGAAGGGAGGCTTGCAGGTAAATAGATACTGGGCTGGATATCACCACCCCAAAGACCAGCAAAATATATCCTAAACAGACAGTCCCTGCTCATTAAGAATAGTTAGGGCCGGGCCAGTTATGAGCATTTCAATCTGCTTTCGAGGGACTGAAAGGAGAAAGAAACCAGTGAAGCTGATTTGAACCCAGGTACCGTACTACTCACCATATTATCAGTGTAACAACTTGAAAACGGCACAGTGCCCCTGTTATAGAGCTGAGTCACCCTGCTTCTGCGTGTACACTTGCAGGTCTAATCCAAACTAGTGACAGTCAGGTATTGCATTTTCCATTAGTTGGCTGCTTCGTCATGAAACTCAAACCGCCAATTACACTCTTAATCTCCAGTCATTGGTACCTGCGAGGAAAATGAGTCTCCCACAGTGTTTGTGTGTGTGTGTGTGTGGGGGGGGTTATCTGTGTGTATTTGCACAGTATATGCAAGCTTGCGCGTGTGTATTTCTGTGCGTGTATTTTAAAGGTCACATTGTTCCCGCCTGTTTGCGGTGGTCTTCCTGTTTATTTATAGAACCTATTGGCCTCCCCATTCATGTTTTGGTGGAGGGAGGTGGTGTTGAGAGGCACTGGGTGTGGTTGTCGTGGACCGAGTCTGCTTCACCAGGAAGGGTGGCTGTGTCCCTTCAGGAGGGGACGCCTGTTTATCCACAAGAGAATAAAGACCATGTTCCAAAGACTTAGCTTTTGTGTGTGTTGATGTGTGTGTGTGTGTGTGTGTGACGGATGTCCTCGTACCTCCCTGGTCATTCCTTACAGTATGTACAGTGTGCGTGCGTGTGTGTGTTCATTTGCCCGTGAGTGTGTGTGTGTACGTGTGTGTGAGTGAATGTGACTGTGTGTGTGTTGTTCACAAGGAGACTGCAGCATCAGCAGAGGAAGCCGGGCAAACGCGTGCATGCATGTTGATTAACGAGGCGTCTTAACAAACGCATTTACACAACAAGGACGCCTGACATGTTCTGCATGTGCTCGCTCTCTTTCTCTCACTCCTCACAAAACCAACGAGTCGCTACACATTCGTGTATGCCCCAGAGAACATCGTCATGCCTTTAATGCATGCTGTACGCATCCACAGAGAACACTGAATACACTTCACACAGCTGACTGTCTTAAGATATGCATCAGCATTTCCTGTTGAGCTTCAATTCACCTGTCATATCTGGGTGACGTGACTGCATCCGTAAACTGTAAAACACACTGTAAGCTTCACGTCTAAGCGGGCGGTTGACAGCTCATCCTTTACTGTTGTGTCCAGTGCATGGTGCGCGGAACTAGGGTGCCATCCATGCTCATATCTTCCATTTCACAGCTGATACGACTCGAGCTCTCGTGCTAATCAAAGAGAGCACTTGGCCAAACGAGGTGTTAGGTAGGAGGTCTTTCGGCGCGTTTGATCCTTTGACCCTCTCAGCTGCGTCGCCCCCTGGGAACCACAAGCCCTGGCTATCCGACTCGGCCTCTCTGCTGAACTCGATGTATTTTGCAGATGGGGAATAAGATCTTGTCGGTGGCTTCATGGAGTAAATGGATGGATCGGAGAGACCACCACTCTGTTCTACGAGGTAATTGTTATGGCCAGTGTTATCTCTTCCATAATGGCACCTCCCTATGCAGTGATGGTCTGTAGTGTGTTAATGGCCAGGGGAGAGTGGGCCGTAGAGGAGGGGGAGGTGGGTGGAAGGGAGGGAGGGAGGGGGTAGGGCAGGTGTGCTGTGTCAGCATCTCTCCGGTTCTCTCCTTGAGACAGGCGCTGGTGAGCTGCAGGTCACATGGCCGCGGTCTGGACCAATCCGAGCTCAGCTCTGCAGTGGCTCCTTTGGAGAGTGTGCAGCCATGCATATTGTGTAGGTTGAGGGGAACAAGCCCTACTGGTCGATGCGAAAGCAAACTGGGAGAGCCCAAAGGACACTGCAGCTCCGCCACAGGATCGCGTCCGGTTAATATTTCACGCAGAGCTATTAACGAAAATGAAGCAGTGCTAATCTCATTTGTTTTCACATACTTTGACAGATACGCTGGATGGAATGCCATGGGGAAAGATGAATTGAGTTCAGCGCCACTCTCCTTCACTCGTGACCCATTTCTCTGTTCCCCATCTCCAGGCCTTATCTGGGTCTAGGACAATCTTTTAAAAGATGGCACGGCGCGCACCCCCACTCAAACAAGTCAGTTCTCGACTGCACCGAGGGCTGCTTCACTGCTTGGAAATAAGATGTCAAGTAAAGTATTTATTACATTGCCATTGTGCACAAGTAGTATACGGTATTGGTTCGTGGATTGTTATCAGCTCTTGCGAGATGATTGCAAGCTGTGAAGAATTGGTTTTCCTGCGTAGGGCCACCTTAGCCCTCTCTCTGGAACACACTGCACCAATCTCCGACACCCCATTTGCAAATAATAGCGGTGATTGTGTCAGAAATCAATGTCTTCCCTCCCCACCAGTCCAGTCCGTCTTCACTCTGCGACGATATGCAATTATGAGTGAATAGCAGCCATTTGCAGACTGTCAGAGAAGTGGTGGTCTCTCCAGCGCTCTCTCTCTTTCGCTCGACACCCCTCTCGCGCTCCGCTCTGACGCATTTTCAGGGTGGAATGTGTTACAGCTGAGTTGGCAGGCTGGCTAGCCTCTCATGACAACTCGCTGACAACAGGCAGGCTTCCACAGGGACAAACCCAACACAGGCTGGTATTACAGGGGAGGAGAAGGAGAGGCAGAAGGAGATGAGGGAGTGTAGATATGGGACTCTGAGTGTGGTGGTGTGTGTCGGTTTTTCTTAATGTGGATCGGTTGGGGGTGGGGGTGGGGTTAGGGTTAATAAGGATTCAAACAAACGTTTTTAAATCCTTATCGTTCTCACATCCATCCACTAGCTTTGTTGAGCTATAATGGACAAAGAGATTTCGGATCCTTTGACTTCAATTCAGCAAAACCTGTACAGGGTTCCCACCAATGTTGAACGAGGGGAGATTTGCCAGTGCATAGCCTTCCCTGTGTGTGCGGGGGGTTATCAGTCCCTGCCGTGTTCACTGTGACGACCATGCGTACTGGGAGAGCCTGCTGAGATACTGAAGACCTTAGACCTCCAGAGTTGTTGTGTCGTGCGTTCCCTCTCTCAATGTCAGCAGGCAAGGGCAGCAGTATAGACATCTCTGGAGGACCGGTCATCCTGGATGTAGTCCTCATACTGGCTCATCGCCTTAACTCTGAAACACGACATTGTGTTGATGGAGCCAGAAGAACGCTTCCAACCCCTACAGACAGACATCGATTTACATTTACATCAATACAAGATTAGGTTTATACTGCGACCTATATGTTTATTTGAAAGAGACGAGTTGATGCTTCTTCTTTTTTTACGACTACATAATAAGCTGTAGTCGCCCACACTGATGTTTTCCATAGCGCTATGGTGTCGTACAATGTTTTGACGTTTCGTAGTTTGACAACATTAAACGACCACAGATGTTACTGAAGTGTTTCGGCGCAGTCACTCCCAGTATCACAGCGCTGTGCTGCGGAAAGCCTTCCCAGAACCTCACCATGTCACTCCAGTGAAACTCGAACTAACTAGAGGCCAGCACAAGGGGGTTTGTCCGAAAGAGACTTTGTGAATGGGGCGTTTTGACCATCAAAGGAAGTATGATGTAATGGGACACTACGGCTCCCTTTCTGTGTGACTGAGTTTCGTTAACTGAAAGTCTAAGTCAAGTAGGACCCGCACATGTACTGTGAGGTCAGCGCAAATCCAAAGGGTGTGTTTGAGAGGAAATGACACGGTGAAAGAGCAGATGTGACGGAAAGACGGACAGGGTCGAGTCTTCACGCTTTTGTTTTCATTTTCCTCCCGTCATCCGGTTTTTAAAGTGGGTCTGTCTGCCGCGGCTGCCTTGGTTGGCTGTGGTGTGTCGTCGGTGTTGCTAGGGAGGTTACCCAGTCTGTTCCACATGATCTCAGCTCGTACAGGAAGTGACCTCGGGGCCTGACTGAGCTGCCTCTCGTGGATCAGGCCCCAGTCAGTGACTGGTGCAGGCAGACATTTCTAGAACCATAAGTAGCATGGCGACAAGCATGCATGTGACTATGAATGTAAACGTCTCGATAGACAATAGCTCAGCTCTGACTCTGTCAGGTAGACGAGAGGACTAAGCATGTGAGTGTTTGAACACGCCACTGTAGTTTTCCGTGTTGGGGGGACACCCTTCCATGTATGCCCGCTTCCTTCCATTGAGGAACGACAAATAAGAAACAAAACAGTAGTACAAAAGTATGCACGTCCCAAATGATTCTTGCTTTGTTTATTTCTAATTCACCAGATAAGATTTGAAGATAAGATCTGGATTTCACTGTAAGGGTAGGTTGCCCACCCTTCCCTAGATTTGCACTAATCTAAATGGATTCATGTCCCCTTCTTTGGTTGCCTGGTAACAGTAAAATGTTCTTAGTATTCCTATCCAGCTCATTTCCGTCTGAGGTTTCATCTATCAGCAACACAGTTATTGTTAAATCATAATTAATGATTGAGCAAAATGTGTGAGAAAAAAAGATCTGATGACAATTTTAAGATGCATATCTGCTGATAACATATATTGATATTTGCTCACAGATATGCAGACAAACATGATCGTCTAGCTAGTGCATTTTGTAGAGATTATTCATAATGAATAAAGTTATTTGAACAAACTCCTGCTTGTCTTCCCCAAACGGGTAAATGCTGGGGCAATTAGCTGCAGGCTCTCTCCGGATGTGTGTGTATATATATGTGTGTGTGTGTGCATGTATGTAGTGTGTGTGTATGTGTGTGCGCTTAACACAGTTATTCTTGCATACTTAACAGAGCTGTGACCTAGTTTACTGGACAACTACAGTAAGTGGGTTCCTCTGTTTCAGCAGCCCCTCCCAGTGTGTGCCCTCCCCTCACACTCATCATTTGGGAGAAACCATTAGGGTCTTGGATTTGCAGGGCATGAACAACAACAAAAAAACAACACACAATGTGCTCCATGACGTGGTAGTCAGGGAGAGTTCTCTTGCATGAAAACGTCCGTGTGGCTGCCTGTCGGTCGTAGGCCAACACTGCAGGCCCTCTGCCCGTCCGTGGCTCCATGCTACGGTTCTGCTCCACTACCCTCCCCCGTCAGAGCAGCTAGCGAGGCCCGGCGGGGGCCCAGGTCCGCTGGGTAGGCTCGTAGGCAGCTGGGGCAGGACTGCCGGGGTCTGGCTCGGAGGGACCTCCCGACGAAGGCCTTCCTCTGGGTGGGAAGGATCTCAAGATCAGGCCGTCGGCATGGGCACCAATCCAAGATGTTCATCACGACCGGGGAGGCCGTACCAGTCCTATTTTGATGATCTGCACATGAATTCTTCATGTTGTCAGAAGCCATGCACTGTGCCGGAGGCCCGAACACCAGGCTGTCTGTATTTGCGTATCCCGAAATGAGATGCATTCTAGAAGACACTTGTACTAGACAAGATCTTTGAGTCGTCACAATGTGAGGCACACGCGTGCAGGGAGGGGCGAACACCAGAACAGCAGTTCAGGTGGGCACAGTACACATTTCGTATTCCATGCCTGTTTGTGTGTGTGTTTGTGTGTGTGTCTGCATTGAGTCATCAGAAAGCCCAGGTAGAGGAATGCCTGCCTGAGAAGTGACAGATGGTTGGTGCAGTTTTCCCAGCGTCTTACTGAGCACACCGCCCACATGACTGCCAACACAACCCCCTGTTTACCTTACTCTCAGGCCTCTATCCACACACACGCCTACTGATACCGAGTCCCACTCAGAGACTACATATCCCCTACTGTGCGTCCGAATCTAGAGGAGGAAGCAGTTCTATAACTTCCTGTTTTTCAGCCTCGCTATGTTATTCTTATTTCAGCGCTAGCCTTGATAGGCCCATTAAGTCAGACACTGATATCCAAAGAGGAAATTCCTCTTTGTGAAAACAAACAAGCTCAAAGAGCTGGATGTCTGACTGTCTTTGAACAGATCTGGGCTGGGCTTTGATGCTTTGGTGGGAATGACCTCATGGAAGGTGGTGGTCACTGGAAAGGCTAGCTTTTGATGTCATCCACTGTGTTAGCCCTCACTAGCTAATAGCAAGAGCGAGACTTCCTGCTGCAGCTTTCTCCGTGAGCGTGGTCTTGTGCACTGTTAATACTAGGCCACCCTCTATCTTTCTCTCCCTCCTTCCTTCCTTCCTTCCCTCCCTCCCTCCCTCCCTCCCTCCCTCCCTCCCTCCCTCCCTCCCTCCCTCCCTCCCTCCCTCCCTCCCTCCCTTTCTCTCTCCATCCATCCCTCCCTTTCTCCCTCCCTTCCTCCTTCCCTCTCTTTATTTCTCTCTCTCTTTTTCTCTCTCTCTCTCCCCCCTATCTTTCTCTCTCTCTCTCTCTGTGTCCCTCTCTCCACTCTTCATCCATCTTTGCCTTTCTCTTTCACAGACGCACACACACACACACAGATCCTCCTTCTTGACACTGCAGACGACATACGCAGCGGCCCTTCTGCCTACTTGGTCCGCCTCATCACAGGCCACGACACAGAGGCTCCTCTAGTCAGTCCATCTATCTCTGCTGGCCTTGCAGAGCACCCCCCCCCCGCTATTAGCATATCTGCCTCTGCTGTTTCCCATCTGTGCTGCAGAGCTGTGCTGCTGGGGTCCCTCAGCTGGCGAGGTCCCCTGTGGGCTCCTCCGCTGGCCAATCGTAGGCAAGGAGGCTGGCTGGCAAGGCGCCCCAGCTGCTCGGCACACCTCCAGCTTACACACGGAGTTTGGAACGTTTGTCACACCCCGGCCTCCGCAGTCCCGTTCTGCAGGGAGGGAATCGAGTAGGGGGAGGGAGGGGGGGAGGGAGGGGGGGGGGGGGGTACGCTGTGTGGGACGGGGAGGGTAGGGCAATGCGAGGAACACTGGAGGTTGGCTACGTTTGGAAACCTGTGGCTTGCGTGGGATTATTTCCGTGGCCGCTGCGCTCGCCATCACGTGCGATCGCCCTCCCCGACGACACACGGCGATGGCTGGGCTCGCTCTCTTTCCGTCGCGCTGCCTCTCACACTGCATCTTTGTCCCGCGCGCTCGCTCGGTTCCTTCCCCTCCGGCGCTCGCGGAGCAGAGCACACCGAGCCGTTTTCCAACAGGCTGGTTCTGATTAGGTTGATTCAAACGCGGAGTGACCCAGTTCCCATGGCTCCCCGTTCACATCCTGGCCCTGGGACTGGCGTTATTAATCACTGCCATTATTAAAGCCATTCCCTCCGCTTCTAACGTATACGCAATGTCAGAACACGCATGACGACATGCAGGGGAGGATTAATCAGTTCCCTGCTCATATTCTACAGTGTAGACGATGTATCTTTTTTCTAACAATGCATGAGACAGAATATACAGTATGATCGTGTTAAAGACCTAGTTCTGTGTCCACTCACTCTTGAGTGAGTGATGGATTTTAGGCTCCTGAAAGGGATCTAACAAGGGGATAGGAGAAAAGAACGAACTGCTTGATGTTTTCCATGTATTTTGGGCTTCTGGTCAAATAATAGGACCAAAACAGTTGGCTGCGTAGGCCCATTCTCTTGTTCAGCACAGAGATAAAGTCTCATTTTGTTCTTAAATAAATGACACATAATGGCTATTATGCTGATTTGGCTGCTGATGGCCGGGGTCTGGTTGGGGCACAATACCTGGAAGTAGCTGTGCAGACAGGGAGGGGAAGTGAGGAGAGAGGCTGGCTGGTGGAGGGGGGCGGAGGGGCAGGGGGGTGGGGGGGGCGGGGGGGGGGGTCTTCGAGTCAAGTCTGCCAGGTCAGACAGGCTACAGTGCCTATTCAGCCAGAATCCGATTTCCAGGATGTTCCCTCTCTACCCTGGACTCTGATTGGTCAGGGTCGTTAGGCTGTTGAATGTCCGGGCAGCCTGTGGTCCATGGGAGTGATACAAGGTGAATGGATTGTCGGTGTTTCCATCCATCCTGCTCCAGCACACGTTGTTAGGGCTATTGGCTCATAGCAACTTATTGTGCCCTGAGAGTAATGACTGAAATTCATTGCTCATGTTAACTGCTCATAGTTGGTTACTATGTAAGATTTAAGAGTCGAACATGCAATGTGCAGTCAGCATGGCCGCCCATTCACATCTAATGCAAATGTAGAGACTGCTATTCCAGCTACAGCATTACTATCCGGCTAAATTGATATTCCTTGTTTTACACGCCATGGTTCCATTATGGCACCCAGTGGTGTGCTCTGTTCTATCATAATAGTCCATTCACTACTCGAACTGATTCATTTCATCTGGGCCTTGATTGGTGACTGCTCATGCTCAAACCCAACGCCATTGGCTCAACCCGGGCTGGGCTCCAGCGTCCTGGCCCAGGAGCAGAGCCTCAGCGTGAGAGCGCCTCAGACACATCTCTAGACCGTGTTCAGCACTGGCCACGCTCGTCCTCCTGGGGGTTTGTCTACGGGAGCTTGTGGCATATAACAGTGTCCCCTCACTGAGAATCTGCTCTCAACAGCATGCTGAATACCGCAGTTATTATTTTATTTATCGACTTGAAACATGAGGCAGTCATGGCCTCGGGGCTTTTAGGGAAATGTGCCGACACACTGTCACACACACACACACACACACACACACACACACACACACACACGGAAACCCGTGCCCACTCGTGTCATCTGAGGTCATGATATGATTGTTTACGCCGCGTAATCTGGCTCCGTTGGAGCCTTCTCAAGGTGTGGTCGGTCTGTTTCACGCAAATGAAAGGCAGATTATCTAGCCGGCAGTGGTGGTTACGTGACGCTGGCCTGTCGTCCACCTCATTACTCATTATCGCAAACTGTTCTGAACATGTCTCTAAGTACCTTTTCAGTGTGATGGTACGGATTCGTGAACCTCTCAGTCTAAATGGGAGAGGTCTCCTATCCATCTGGATGAGAGGGTTCAGACAGTGAGTGTTTGGCAGGAGGCGGTTTGTAGCTGCGGATATGCTGATATGAAACCCAGACAGCCCGCCTCACCAATGAGACCCAGTTACAGTAACGCATATATGTCAGCCTGAGCTCATTGCAAAAAAGAAATCATGTTATTGAACCCAATGACCGGCTGTGCATTTCCTGTCTGTCCTATGGGACCAGCGCCATCCTCTCTACGGTATATTGGCTTCACAGGATTGGACCTGGAGGATGGCCCAGTGAGGCTGAGATCTTCGAAATGATGATGTCATTCAGAGTCAGCAGGAGGGAGAGGATGTGTGAGAGGCCCGAGGCTTCAGAGGCGCGCTTGTTGTGAAATGTCGTCAGGGAGGTTCAGAGGGGGTCAGCGAGGGGGGAGTTGCGTGGAGGTTGGGGACTAGGGAGTCACTCTTTTGGCCTTGCGAGGTGATTATCTCAAAAGGGCCGAAAGAAGATATTTGTGTTGGATTTGTGCCAGTTGAAAGTGCAAATGACTTGGCTCAGCTCCGACTCGAAACAGAGATACTCCTAAGATACCGTCACTGCGTGTCACGCTCATTTGCAGGTTCCTCCGCGGGGTTTATTTATCGTTCTCTTCTTGAGTCGTTTGAACCCCGTTCAACCACTCGATCCTGACCGAATGCACTCTTTTCTACTTCCAGGGCAGAGAAAACAGAGGTCCTAAGCGACGATCTTTTGCAGGTAAGTTAAGAGTACAAAAGCACTTGTTGCCATGTTTAACTGTTACAGCTCGAACGTATGTCGGATGTTGTGTTCTCCGTCACACACAGGCGACTGTGAAATTGTCCTTTTTAGAGCACGCGGATTGAGAGGTGTTAATGATACGAGATCCGAGGTGTGATACTGTAGCTGTGCTTAGGTGCGATAACTCGGAGAGAGAGTGTGCGTGGGCCCAAATTTGTCACTGCTGTCTTGTATTTGCCGGTAGACCTTTTTAGGATTCTGCCGTGTTTGTTCCCCGAAACAGGTGGAGAAACGTCTGGATCTAGTCAAACAGGTGACCCACAGCACTCACAAGAAGCTTACCGCCTGCCTGCAGGGTCAACAGGGAGCAGATGTGGAGAAGAGATCCGTCAAGTCTCCCTCGGTAGGGACCTCTCCGACAGCCGTCCCATTAGGCAGCACCGTAGCACCGTGCCCTCCTCCACTGATATGATGCATTTAGATGCTGCATGCTGGTATTATGGAACGGTTTAATAAGGTAATGGGATGGATGTGATTGGATTGAGCTAAATACTGTGTTTTCTCGTAGAAGAAGCTACCACTTACCATCCTAGCACAATGTATGGTGGAGGGAGCATCAGTGTTAGGGGACGACTCCCTGCTTGGGTGAGTCCTTTTTATCGAATCACACACACACACAAGGCTTTTTTTCCTTTTTATTCGTTTCATTTGTTGAAAGTTTGTCTCTTTCGCTCACTGACCTCGTCCTTTGTTGGGAAGCTTTCTCATTGGTGTGTCCCCGGGCCCCAGCTAACGTTGCGATTGGCTGTGTCCCCATCCCAGGAAGATGCTGACGTTGTGCGGGGAGACAGAGGAGAAGCTGGCCCAGGAGCTGATCCAGTTTGAGTTCCAGATCGAGAGAGATGTTGTGGAGCCTCTCTATGTGCTGGCTGAGGTGAACACACAGGACGCTCACCACCGATGTTAAACACATGAACTGTCAATGCCACTCGGACAAACGAATCAATCAAATCTCATGAACATGTGGTCAAATGATTGGTACGTAGTCGATACATCATCTTACATTCATCTCCTGTTATGGTTATTCCAAGGTGGACATCCCTAATATCCAGAAACAGAGAAAGCATCTAGCTAAGCTAGTCTTAGACATGGACTCGGCCAGGACAAGGTGAGTAATGTGGGCGGTGTCCGGCCCTTTCTCCTGCCCACAGATCTGAAAGGGCTGGATAGGTTAAAGCATGGGTTTCGACAATGTTCTTACCACCCATCCAGGCCTCCTAGATCTGTGGTAGTTAAGCCTCACAAACTCTGCCGTCTCTCTGTCGTGACTACGCCATAGATTCCACCAGTCCTCCAAGTCCTCCAGTAACCCTAGCAACCTGCAGCCGGGCGGGGCCAAGGCCGATGCTCTCCGTGAAGAAATGGAGGAGGCGGCCAATCGGATGGAGATCTGCAGGGTGAGTCATAGATCCAGGAGTCCAGTCTGGCAGTTTCTAAGCGCCAGGAAGGAACAGAAATAATGCAAACAGGCTTGAATTTAATAAGGGTTTCACAGCCGTATCTAGGACATTTCTGGGTGATGAGATAGCGAGATAAGATTTCTGAGGTCTTTGACATTCTTTCCCCCTAGGATCAGCTGTCTGCAGACATGTACAATTTCGTGGCCAAAGAAATAGACTATGCAAACTACTTTCAGACGGTGAGTATGTGTCATGAAGCGGACACCTGATTGTGTCAGCAGTCGTATAGAACTGACCAGGCTGTGTCCCTCAACAGCTGATCGAGATACAGGCAGAGTACCACCGGAAGTCTCTCGAGATCCTCCAGAGTGTCCTCCCCCAAATCAAAGCCCACCAGGGTGAGTCACGTCGATGCGGGCGCTGTGTGCTGTGTGTAGGTGTATATGGGTGTGAATGTGCAAGTGTTTGTGTGTGTGTGTGTGTGATTCAAACTGCTGTACGATGCTACAGAGGCGTGGGTGGAGAAGCCGTCCTATGGCAAAGCTCTGGAGGAGCATCTGAACATCAGCGGCAGAGAGATAGCCTTCCCCATAGAGGCCTGCGTCACCATGCTGCTGGAGTGCGGCATGCAGGAAGAGGTCAGTCTCTCGCTCAGCCCACGCATTGACTCGGCGCACAGCGACACGTTTGTCCCCGCAGCCTGAGCACCAGCCAGTCTGTCCAATTGAAGCCCGAATGACATCACATCCTCTCCCTCCCTGTTTGGGGTGCGCGCAGGGACTGTTCAGGGTGGCTCCCTCGGCGTCCAAGCTGAAGAAGCTGAAAGCCTCGCTCGACTGCGGCGTCATGGACGTGCAGGAGTACTCCGCTGACCCCCACGCCATCGCAGGTGAACCCCGCCCGCGCACACGCGCCTCTCCCTGTGCCTGTTTCCATGACGACGACCCCCAAGACTCTTGTTTTTTCCATGTAACCCTGCACCACAATAGAAACAACTCGAAAATAGAAAACAGGGAGGTTTTGTCAACGTAACAAGCAGATTCTTCCTGTTCTCGCAGGTTCCTTTTCACGCGTTGCCATTCTCTGATGTCTTTACCACATGAGCTAGTACAGACCAGCTCAGCATAGCTGCGTCTGGCATACCATTTGTCAAGTGACCTAGTAGAGTTTTGCCCTACATAATTCTTTCCTGAAGGCTCTCTCATAATGTTGCTGCCCACCATCAGTCTTGAGTAACCACAGGCTGAGAGAATGTTTAGTATTCCTCATCAGAGGAAGGTTTTCATCAGTGTTCTGGATAGAGAAAACCACACCTCCCCTTAGGCCTAATGAGATTCTCACTTTCGTTCCTCTCTCTCTCTCTCTCTCTCTCTCTCTCTCTCTCTCTCTCTCTCTCTCTCTCTCTCTCTCTCTCTCTCTCTCTCTTCTCTCTCCCTCTACCCTATCTTGTTTTTCCCATTTCTCTCTCTCTCTATCGCTCTCTTTATCTCTCTCTCTCCCTCCTTCCGTAGGGGCTCTGAAGTCATACCTCCGGGAGCTCCCAGAGCCTCTGATGGCCAGTGAACTTTACGAGGAGTGGATCCAGGCCTCTAAGTGAGCGATCATTCCCTAAATAACCACAACATCTTACCACATACATGCTTCGTCAAGGAGAAGAGTTGAATGAAACGTAACAAAGGGCTCAGCAAATAGTCTGTCAGTGTTACGATGACGGACCCTGATATAACCTGACTCTGTCCCCTCCAGTGTTCAGGATATGGACAAGAGATTACAAGCATTGCTGGTGGCCTGTGAGAAACTACCAACTGACAATTTAAACAACTTCAGGTTAGTGATACTGGCCTTGTCGATGACAGGTCACATTCACGTAGTAAGCTTCCAGTTGTCGTGGGTGATGCATCCGAAACCTCGGTGACAATGCAGCAGTCCCTTTATTGACCTGACATCGAGAGGCCTGACTTGGTACTCGACATTGTCCAAAAGACTCATTCTCAGATTGGACTTGTTTTAGATGCTATTCATCACTGGGATGAAGACGGGTGTGATTTTGGTGGTGTCATCTCAGAACCCTCAAAGCACACGACAGTACACACACCTAAAATATCTCCAACTATCTTTGTCTGAGGACAGAACACAAAGAGAGTTAAGACACATCTCTGTGTAGTTTACCCTGTCCTGCCCCAAATAATTAACCTGTACGTCACATGCTGTTCTCGACGTCAAATAGAGAGCAACGAACACCACTCTCATTAGAAAAGTACACCCACTTCAGCCCCCCTTACACACAGTCCTGTAGGTCCACTTGAAGATGTTTACATGTGCCTTAAATGCTCTCTGGTGGGGGTGGTGTGTTGGCCGTGCATGTTTTTACGTAATGTGTATTCCTTGAACTTCCTATCTGGGTTAGAGCGCCATTGGCAACTCTCACTGAAATATTGATACCCAACAGAGACCTGCAGGGGTAGGGCTTGTGTGGGGCTTTTCCGTACGGCTGAAGAATGGATTCTGATTCAGTGCAATGGCTGTTCTGTGTGTTGTCTGACGCTTGTCTTCCATTTTCAAATCAGATATTTGATCAAGTTCCTATCGAAGCTAACCGATTACCAGGATTCGAACAAGATGACTCCTGGTAACATTGCTATCGTTCTGGGGCCCAACCTGCTGTGGACTCACTCTGAGGCGTATGTACCGTAGCGTTTTAGCATTGAGCGTGTTTCCCACCGTTGAAATCTGCTGCTGCGTGGGACTTCTGTGGTAAGCGCTACGATGTTAGCCTCTGACTAGCGACCGTTGACTCTCCCCAGGAACATGACCGAGATGATGACCACCGTGTCCCTTCAGATCGTGGGTATCATTGAGCCCATTATCCAGCATGCTGACTGGTTCTTCCCTGGTGGTGAGCAAACACACACACACACGCATAAACACACACACACACCGAAAAACGCAACGCGCTGTCGTGATGGCGGAGGAAAGTGTTGATTGAACGCGCGCTGCTACCGTGTCTGTGTTCCTCCCACAGAGATTGAGTTTAACCTGACGGGCAGCTACGGCAGCCCCATCCACACCAACCACAACTCCAACTACAGCTCCATGCCCTCGCCCGACATGGAACAATCGGAGCGCAAGCCGCAGCACGACCAGAGCCGACGCCCGCTCAGCGTCGCCACGGACAACATGATGCTGGAGTTCTACAAGAAGGACGGGTAGGCAGCTGAACGCAGGCTGGCGCCCTTTGTCTCTCCCACGCGCTCTCTGCTACCCTCTCTCCGTTCCACTGCTTTACACCTACGCCCTCGCCCGCTGGTTTCCTTTTGAAAACGTAACCATAGACCTCGAGGAACACAGCAAAAGACACAACAGCGTGATTTTTAGGCATGGTAATGGTGGAACTCGGGAGTCCAAGGTCTCAACAGTGGAGAGTTCAAAAAGTAGATATTGCTCCTGTCAATCACTCTCCCCACCACTTCCCCCCCGCCATGATAGGTTACTCTGGAGAGGCAGCTATCCTCGGAATGCAAACGCTGCTCATTTGAATAGATGGGCAAGGTCTCTATGGTAACAGGGCTGTGATGGAGCGGTGTTGGTTGCTTGTCGTGATCAGGAGATATTCCTCCCACAGACCCTTGTGAGAAAAACACCCACGTTCGCACTCTTTTTGACACACACACGCACGCACACACACACATGCACTCGGCTCATTTGGATCAGCTCAGCCTGGCTGTCTCACATCTTCCCTCTGTCACCTGCACGAAAACCATGATCTGAAAGGGAGGCACGCAGAAGGGGATGTAGAGCTTCTAATCCGCCCCATGTTCTCGCCTCATGCAACAGCTCTCTCTGTGAAAGACCGATGCTGTAGATGCTAGTTATCCATTTGGGCTAATGAGCACTTGTGTAATCGTGGCCCGTGAGAGACAGGCCATTGTTCTCAAGGGGAAAGTTATGGCTATTGTCTGTCTGTCTGTGTGTGTGTGTGTGTGTGTGTGTGTGTGTGTGTGTGTGTGTGTGTGTGTGTGTGTGTATGTGCACCCCAAGCTGGCGTAATGAGAACAAACAAGCCCACTAATTGCCCCTCCTTAGGAGAGTGCAGGCTGCTCATTTGTCCTGGCAGATCCTCACCTCTGCAACACACCCCCCTCCCCTCCCTGCCACTGTGGATCTCATGCCTCCATCACACACACACACAAGCAGGTTGCCCTCGGTGGCCCCTCAAGCCTGGGCTTGTTAACTGTGCTTGCACTGATGTGTGGTCAGCTCCTCTCACTCCTTCCTGTCTCCCTGCCTCCTCAACGCAGCATTAGGAAGATCCAGAGGTATTGTATAGACTTCTGTTCCTCCCTGCAGATCCCTCTCTCCTTTTCTCTTCTCAAGTCTGTGAAGTGAACTCACATCTGAGTCATCTGGGTGTGTGTGTGTCCCCAGTATGGGCGTGCGAGTGATGGACACCAACTGGGTGTCCCGTAAGGGCTCGTCCACGCTGGTGCGGAAGACGTCGTCCACCCCTCCGGGCTTGCAGGGCCCGGGCTCGGCCGACAACCTCATCCCTGAGCAGCCGGGAGAGCTGGCCACCTCGCCCTCCCCCACCCCTCCGCCCGGGGACAGGGCTGGGTAAGTCGCCGCCAGAGGGAGCCGACCCCTCCCCCTTCCTCCTCGTCACGCCTTCCTTTCCCCCCTTCATCGTCATCATTATCGCCATCGTCATCCTCATCGACGGCGAGTGACTTGACCCTGGCTTAGGGTCAGTTGATGCCGTCTCACTTTTCACCTTTTTTTTTTTCCTACCGTGTGGTTTGGTTTGTTGCACTCTCTCCCTCTCGTTCCTCCCCTGACATCTCTCTCTCTCTCTGACATGGTCCTTCGTTGTCATCTTTCACTTTGTCCCACTCATCCCAGCCTTGGTTCTATTGTTTGCTGGATGTCACTCGAAGGTCATTTCTAAAGGGGGAGTTTTCAATCGCTTTCGTTTTGAGAGGGGGACTGTATATGTTTTATTAGTCAACAATGGCAATTTTGGAATCTCTGGGAGCTTTTTTTTTATGGCACTTAACTTCATACCAATTCCCTTTGAGCATGTTGACATCCAATGTTGCATATTCTGAGAAATATCCCATGACTGTGCTGTGGCTTTTCTGCTTTGGCTGTACGGCCTTTCTCTTTCTGTTTACACCAACCCACTTTTTGACCATTTAAGTATTGATAGTTCAATCCGGATTGACACACGAAAATAATCACCTCATCGTGGCTCCGCCTGTATTGCAAAACAGTGTTTGAGCGAACGCTTCTGGCTTGACTGGCTTCTTTCCTCGTCCTGTGGCTCTTTCAGCCAATGAAAGGGTTTTGTATCTGTTTCACACTGACCTGGGCTGACAGAGGCAACTGTAACCAAACCAAACTCTGTATGACGTAGTAGTATCCTACGTAGTAAAGGGGTTAAGGGAGGTTTCTCGCTTAGTCATGTTGTTAGCTCTGGCCCTGCTATAGGCTGGGCTGATGGACGGCTCATGACAGCTCCATGCAGTGTGCAGACACAAGCTGATCACAGAGGGAGTGAACTTTAGTGTATGTTGTGTTGTTCCTTTGGGAATCTGGATGGTTTTCCTTTGTTACCGCTCTTTTGTGCTTGTTTTCTTTCTTTTCACCCCCTCACGAAGCTGATTGTGTGCTAAGCTTGGTAGCCACTGCCCGCCCCTTTCCGCAACAACAAAAAAAATTGCTTCTCTTTTATTTATTTTTTATTTTTTTTGCTCGGGATAGGCAAACTAACAATCTCACACCACAGTAATCCTAGAAAAGTGTTCCCACTATCGCACCAAGCCGTCTCCCTGTTCAATTACCAACTAGAGCTATTTCTTTTTTTGTGCTGTTTATTCTTTTAATATCTACAGCTCAGACGACGTCTCGCCCAATCGGCCGGACTCCTCTCATGTCTACCCTCCCCCGGGGGAGGACCGGCCGCCCCCTCCCTACCCCACCTCCTCGTGCCACCCCGCTCCCCACCACTTCTACCCCAAACCCCCGCCCTGCGCTCGTCCTGTGGCCCCGGGTCCCGAGTCCCAGCCCCCCGGCTCCCCCCCTCCCCCGCTGCGCTGGTCCGGCTTCACCCCCCCGCTCCCGCCTCCCTCCTCCTCCTCCTCCTCCTCCTCCTCCTCGCTCGACATCAACTCCAACCCCAAGCCCAGCTGCCTGCACTTCCCCAAGCACGGGCCGCCGGGCGACGTGTCGCATGCCCCCCCGCCCGACCCCAGCGCTTCTCCCCTCTACATCAAAACCCCCCTGGTGCTGACGCGCCACGACCTGTCCCTTGGCAACCCCCCTAGCCTCCCCTCGTCCGCGCCCCCGCCGTGGGCGGCCTGTCCCTGTGCCCGAGAGAGAGGACCCAGACTGACTAGGTAACTACAACACACCGCCGTGAGGGCCGGCGCGGAGGCAGCCGGCGCAGAGGCAGCCGGCGCGGAGGCAGCCGCCTCGTCACCGAGACCTGCCGGGCCCTTGCTCCCCTTTATCTGCGCTGGCTCCTGTTTTCTTTTGGCTGTTGTCTTTCAAGTCCGATGTCTCAGATTCTGTAACATTCGCGTTGCCGGGGGAGACCTCTCACGGGGGTTGCCTAGCAACTGAGGATGTTACTGGCTTCCAGAGTGCAGAGCCTGGGGTAGAGTAGACGAGGGACACATGACGAGCGCCACGTATGGTGGTTGACGGGCATCATTCATTTGTTTTTTGAATTTTTGGTAGGATAGGTGGTATTGATCTTAGTGGACACGAGGCTTAAACTCAGAACTTAAGAGGATGGATATGAAATGCGTAGAGTAGGAAACGTTTCTCGGTAAAGTCCCGGGAATGGATTCTAAATCCATGCTCTTCATCCGCCGTCTACGGAAGCTCCACTCCTACGGCTCAACGTGTGAGTCATACTTACACCATGTACTGTGTGGCCAAACACAAACACCTACACACATTCAGACATACTCTCGTTTCTAAAACTACGCAGCCCCACAGCAGGGCCGTTTTTCAGCGACTGTCCGCCAGACTGCGCCTGTGGAGTTGTTGTCCAGTGTGTGGAGCATGGGTCTTCAGTGGCAGGGGTAAATGACAGGACAGGACAGCATGAGCCATTAGACCAATTGTGTGTCAGTGTTTCAGAACCAGCCTGCCTGATGACACCCTTCCCCCATCTCCCTCCATGGTCCCTCATCAAGACCCCCTTGTCCCCTGGAGCTTCTAGCTCTGGGCTTCCAGCTCTGGGCTTCTAGCTCTGGGCTTCTAGCTCTGGGCTTCTAGCTCTGGGCTTCCAGCTCTGGGCTTCCAGCTCTGGGCTTCTAGCTCTGGGCTTCCAGCTCTGGGCTTCTAGCTCTGGGCTTCCAGCTCTGGGCTTCCAGCTCTGGGCTTCTAGCTCTGGGCTTCTAGCTCTGGCCTTCTAGCTCTGGGCTTCTAGCTCTGGGCTTCTAGCTCTGGGCTTCTAGCTCTGGGCTTCCAGCTCTGGGCTTCTAGCTCTGGGCTTCCAGCTCTGGGCTTCCAGCTCTGGGCTTCTAGCTCTGGGCTTCTAGCTCTGGGCTTCTAGCTCTGGGCTTCCAGCTCTGGGCTTCCAGCTCTGGGCTTCCAGCTCTGGGCTTCCAGCTCTGGGCTTCTAGCTCTGGGCTTCCAGCTCTGGGCTTCCAGCTCTGGGCTTCTAGCTCTGGGCTTCTAGCTCTGGGCTTCTAGCTCTGGGCTTCCAGCTCTGGGCTTCCAGCTCTGGGCTTCCAGCTCTGGGCTTCTAGCTCTGGGCTTCTAGCTCTGGGCTTCCAGCTCTGGGCTTCCAGCTCTGGGCTTCCAGCTCTGGGCTTCCAGCTCTGGGCACCCAAAGCCCTGAGGAGGAGCAGTGTAGGTAGATTGGAGGTTGCAGCCAGGAGCACTGCTGCAGCTGGACACACCACGGAGAGGGAGAAGCAGCTAGCGGTCAGACTGTATGAGTATGCAGCAGGTCCACTGTGGCCACTCAATGCCACGATGAGTGAAAAGTGTTTTGTTTTGTTTTGAAAGTCACCCCTGCTGATTAGGATGATGACGAGGAGGATGACGATGATATTCAGTGAGGAAGATGATGGTGATGGTGGTGATAATAGTGATGATGATGATGAAGATTGTGTTGATGATTGTGATGCCTAAAAACGTTTTGATATTTCAGTGCATGGCAGACCCAGTGCCGTGCGAGCAGTGACACGTGTTCTTCTCTTTCAGCACCCTGAAAAGTAAAGAGCTCTCGCCTGTGATTGGTCACAAGGCTGTGCAGGTGGCAGGCCCGACGGTGCCCCCTGTGGGTGGGCAGCAAAGCTGCAGCCAGTCGCCCCACTCCACAGAGCACAGCCCACACACGCTGCGCAAAGGTCAGTGGCCCGGTAGCTCAGTGTTCAGTACTTACAGTGACCAGAAATGAGCCATGTTAGTCTGCCGTGTGTATGAGAGCGGTGCTTCTGTGTCGTCTTATCTGCAGGCGGCTCTAAGAAGCTGGCTCCTGTCCCGCCCAAGGTTCCCTACGGCCAGTCGTGTGGGATGTCAGACCAGTCCACAGGTCAGCCGTCGCCGGTCAGCCTGTCCCCTACTCCTCCCAGTACCCCCTCCCCGTACGGACTGGCCTGCCCCCCGGGGCAAGCGCTAGCGTCCTCCCCCGGGCAGACCCCCCTCTGTGGGGCCCCCCACTCCCTGTCCTCCCCGCCCTCTCTGACCGGGACGCTCACCAAGTCGCGGCCCGCCCCCAAGCCCAGGCAGAGACCTAGCCTGCCCCCTCCTCAGCCGCCCGGCGCCCCCCCGGGCCTCTCTGGGGCCCCGGGACCCCAGCCCCTGGAGCAGGGCCTCCTGGACGGACTGTCCCCCGGGGAGAGCATGTCCACAGGTAAACACCAGCCCGCGGCGACACCCCCCCCACAGGTGGTCCTGCAGAGGCCCTCTCTCAGACTGGCTGTGGCTCTGTCCAACGGGGATGCGGGACGAGTGTAGCGCTAGCCCGACACGCCTCTCTCTCTCCAATGTTTCTGTAGACAATGTCAAACGCGGTTCGCCCAATGTATCGACAATCCGCTCTGTAAGAATGTCTCTCCGATGACCGGTCGCCCTTGCGGGCTCCAAAACGCCGGAGGACAAAACGTCGAAAGCGAAAGCTCCAGACGTGTTCATCGCTTGTGTTATGTGACGATGTTTCCGGGTAACGTCAGGAAACATCAGAGAAGCATAGCGTGTCCTGCTTGTATGACAGTGCCCCCCCCATTAGATGTCATCACGTGCTCTCTGTTTATCTGTGTTATTCAGTCTCTCATTGTGGCCCGAGGTAGGTAAGACGCACACGCGCTCCAGGCTCTCAGGGGGTGCCGAGAACCTTCCGGTTAAGCCAGACATACCGTACACTAACCCCTGTCTGTGATGTGATAATATGAGGTGTTCTCTGTCAATACCAGTCCTTCTGTCACTCTTGTTATATTTATGACTCTCTTGTTCCCCCTGCTGCTATTGTGCACCTCGCAGCTGTGTGAGGCCAGGCATTCAGTGTGGGCTAAGTGTGAGGGGGACTTTTAGGGTAAGCGAGACCGCCAGTGCAACGCTTCATCTCACCGCCTGGCTCTGGTGCTGTGGCTGCCTCTGGGGTCTCCTGCAGCCTGCTTCAAACATGTGTACTTCTAGCCCTCTCTCTCTCTCTCTCTCTCACTCTCTCCCTCGTGCTCTCTCTGTCCTCCTCTTTCGCTCTCTTATGATCTCTCTCAATGTCTCTCTCTCACTCTTACTATCTGTCTTGGTCTCACTCTTTCTTTCTCTCTTTCTCTGTCTCTCTTCCTTTTTTTCCTCTCTTTTCTCTTCTCTCACACTCTCTCTCTCTCTCGATCCCTCTCTCTCTGTCGTCCTTTTGCTACTCCATGACTTCAGTTGACCGTAGTCTCTGCATGGTATTACTGTACATCAGCGTGCATGGCTTAAGGACTTCCCAGAGCGCCAACACACTGAGCTCACATTGCAGACGCCGTCGCTTTCAAAAGGTGCTCCTCCATCGTTAACCCCCCCCATCCGTCCCTTCCCCCCACCCCACCCCCGTCCTAGCCCAATGCCAACAAACATCCACTCACTCCCCCCCCCTCTTCGACCAGAGTGAGGGGGGGTGGGGGGGGAGGGGTGGCACAGGTAACCCCGCCCCCTTTCAGGCCCATCGCTCTGCTCCCCCTGACGACACTTCGCCGCTCCATCCCATTCTTACACAGGGGTAGTCATCATCCGACACTTATTTGTGCTGTCCGCGTGCCGCCATTTTTCACACAGACTCAATTACAGAACGAGTATGTCCCCTACCCATGAGCTAGATACTCACTGTGCCGTGTCAACCTCACCTCAGTGTCCCGGTGCCATTTGTCACAGAGTTCCACACACATCTTGTTGCCTCTGTGGTAAAGAATCTGGTCATTGTCGTAAACGTGTACTGTGTCATTGTGCAGTCAAGTCAAGCACCGTCGTTGAATTCAACCGAACCAAAAAATGAAGTAACCGTCCGTTTCAGGCACTTCTCCAGAACTGTGACACACTTAAAGCCGTCTCGTGGTTCTCCGATAGAGATGTATTCTTAGTGACAACATATGACAACATCCCTGTGTAGAATGTGTCCGAGATAACCGCACCTAATCTGCTGCTTCCCTCAAAACAGCAACATAACATCTGCCTGGCACCTTGGGTTCAAACTCAAACAACTGACTTTGATCTCTGCTCTCTTTCTTTCACATCACATCCATGTTCCTAAACACCCTATCTTCCTTCTCATGCTCATGATCACCACCACCGCCATTTCAATCACCCCCCCCCCACCTCTACCTCCATGCTTACCATTAGATATCTTCAATTATGAAATCCCCTCCTTCAATGTCAATCTGGACAGCCTCATCGATGAGTTCAGCGGGGGGCCCTGCAGGAGGTCCCTGGCAGTGGCAGACACTCCAGAGGGGGAAAGTGGGCCAGAGGAGGATGGCCAGAGCACCACCTTATGACCTATGACCCTCTGACATCCCAGCCCACCTGGCTGCCACCCCTGCAGCTGCCCATACTGTCACCCAGCGGGCTCCTCTGGGGACCACAGGCCAATGTCCCCAGGACATGAGGACGCCTCATCAATGCCCACCTGAAGTCAGGACTCCCCACCCTCCCTCACATCTGCTAAGGCTGCAAGGAAAACACGTTGTTCAAAATAGCTAATAGTACGTAAATGTGACTTCAGTACAAACGCACCAAAATGCCATAGAGGAGGAACAGTTGCCTTTGGAGGGAAGACTGGACACATAGAGGAATATTATGCCAAGTTAAGTATTTTCTTTTGCTTTGTTATCTATTATGTTCTTTTGACGCTGCGTATTTTTGGGTGTCGTTGGTTTCCTTCTTTTTGTTCTTGTTTTATGCCTTATTAGGGAATGCAATCAAAGGACAATACACGGAAGGTTCTCACACTATACGGCTGACCTGGAAGGGAAATTCATACAGCCTGACTGTCTTCTGGCTTAGAGAGAGTGGTCCATTTTTACAGGGTATCCTAGTCTTCTGCACACCGTGGAACTTGGGTCAGATGGGGGCATGCTTAATGATATGTATAACCCCGAGTCATTGCACTGAAACCTCCCCCAGTACATCCACCCAGCTCTTCTGATCAGCCTCTCTCAAACATTCAGAGCTCACAGATGTCAGGTTACAAACAGTAAGCAAGAGGTTCATACAATTTGGCTAGTCATAGCTTGTCACTTTATCGTTTATTTGAACAGGGTTAAAAGGTCGCGCACATATTTTCACCAGCACAGTATGAGAATGTCTTTTGAATAGGATGTAATATGTCAGTCCATTCATTCATACTGTATTGC
This sequence comes from Thaleichthys pacificus, assembly GCA_023658055.1. Taxonomy (NCBI): domain Eukaryota; kingdom Metazoa; phylum Chordata; class Actinopteri; order Osmeriformes; family Osmeridae; genus Thaleichthys; species Thaleichthys pacificus. Next base: position 7,357,036 of record CM042862.1, read on the forward strand.
AGCTATCTCTTTAGACAAAGATGCACAGCAAATTATGTCTTTAAGGCCAATGATTTAGCAATCTGATAAGAAATCCCTGAATTCAAGGTCCAGTGTGCATCTTAATAGAGGAGATTGTGACTAACATCTATGGTCCTGCCAGATAGACTATTCTTCGAGAAATGTTTGAATCTTTCCACCAGGTTCCACAGTGACCATACTGCCTGCAGGTTCATAAGATTCTCTCTCCTGACCTTGTTCAAGTGCTTCATTCTCAGAAACCTCGGACTAGCTAGTGTAAATACAAAGATTGTACATATATTTATGTATATAAATCTGAGACGAAACGCAAATGTAAAGGCAAATCTTAACGATACATAATATTAATATATGTGCTTATATTTATCATGTGTAGAAAATTATATGATAAAAGATGTGATGTTATTTTTGTCCTTGCACACAATTGTCAGTCTCACACTCAAGGTTTCACTGCTATAACAGACATTAAATATGCTGCAGCAATATGAAGGAAGAAAGGTTATTGTACTTCAATAAAGTTTTTCTAGTTACGTTTGGTGCGTTTTGAATTTAAGTCTTGAAGAGTTACTGACAAGAAAACTTTATCGACACAAGCAGTTATGGTTGTGCTCAGAAAACCAAATGTTTGAAATGAAATTCCTCTGGGAGTTTGAAACAAACTGCATGTCCCTCTAGAGAGATCTTTGGAGATTGAGCCAAGCTTCAACAGCTGGTATAGTTGATATAGACGGTCTATTTTCTTCATCCTGCTGCAGAGAACAGATGCCTCTATGACATTTTTCTAAATGCACCCAAACTGTCAAAGGACTTTATCAAACAAATCAAAGTGCAATTAAGCTGTTTACTTTTTACCCTAAGTTCCAAATTCTAGTTAAACCTTCCTTACCCCTTCACACAAGAGCCATCATTTCTATTCCATAGCAATCACAAGGTTTCTCTTGTTTCTTTGTGTTTATTTCAGGGACATTCTAGAACAACCACTCTCCAAATAGTATATAGTATGCCTCAGTGTGTTAATGAAGATTTTGGTGATTGATTTGATGTTGATAACTGTGGTGATTATATGGAGACAATTGCAAGTGCCCTCAAAATGTTTGTTGATGTTTTTTAAGCTAATAGCAAATATTGTGTGTATTAGAGGTTTTTATTTTCCGTGCTTGATTCACACCTTTGTTTCGAAGGAAGCAGGGGTGTCTTGGTGTGTTGATTGAATGTGACTCGCCCAAATATCAAACAAGGTAAACAGTATAGGAACCGTTGACAACGCATGTTGATCATCCCGATATGGGAGTCAGCGCCCTCTACTGGCAATATGAAAGAGTGCTCGTATAACTTATGAACATGGACAGGGGTTTCTAGGCCAGTGTTGATATCGAGGAGTACAAATGCATTTGTGAATCGTAACTATATTCACTTTCACCCATAAGCATGCATTCATCAGCTGTTCAACATTTTTACTACAAGCTGCTGAGATAAACATGAAAGTGAATCTCTTTTTCCATGAGAATATGACGACATTCATTTCACTTGGAGGACGTTCGGAACATGTTCACATGCACATTACGATGAATGATTCTTAGAAGACACATTCACTTTCAGCCATACTGACCCGAATCATATACACCCCCCAGTTCTCAAAAATACACATCATAAAACCTTTTAATACAGAAACTTAAATATGTCAACTACAATTCCACACGCCCTACCAACAAGGCTGTGTAGATCTAAGACAAAGCTCAATTTGTTTACATTTTGTTTGGGTGGGTTTGGAAATGTGACAATGTCATGCATGCACTTAGATAGACTTTTGATAATCCATGATTCGTGTTGATCACCTTCTTATTAGGGATAGTCATGAGCAATTCAAGGGAAACCTAATGCAATGTGTTACACAGTACGGTATGTTAAAAAACGATGGACGCTGATGTGACTTTGGTCCTAAAGAGGGTGCTGACCATGCAGGCTGGATGTTGTCCCTGGATGTGCCACCTCTCTTCTGCTTTCAGTGTACTGTACACCTGCAGCTTGGCAAACCCACCACTCCCACCCCCTCCTCCTCTGCTTAGCATATCAAGTGGAACACAGTGTGTACTGTGAAGCCTACCGCAATCCTTATCAGAATGTCAGAAATAAATATATATATTAAACTCTACATTTTTTATAATCCCAACTGGTCCGTCTGTTCTTTGACTCGGTGTCGCGATCTGCTGGAATGGGAGGACATTTCTGTCGCCGATGACGATGAGTCATGGTCAGGTTCCTCTGGAGGAACTGTGACACAAGGTTTGCCATGAATGCGGTGATACTGGTTTTGCTGCTATGGGAAGGGCTCTTTAGTCATCAATATCTGTCAAAGTCAAAGGGATTGAGAGATAAAAGCACTATCTTTATACAGTGTACTGTGTTATTATGGTGATATACAGTAACATTACCCACTCCTTTTGAAACCCTTTTCATTTTGGGAAGCTGTCTTTTTAATTCACCTCGGGCTGTTTAGTTTCAAGTGGATTTGTATTTTTTACAATGAAAATTAATGATGCCTCTGTAATGAGACCCTGCCCATCCACTCTTATCTACTGTACCTGTGGGTTCTGTGTCCCAATTATGTCATTAACTTCAAATCACTTTTCACTTCAAATCACTGTCGTTCCCCTGCTTATCCCAATCCACTAGAGAACAAGAGGCGTCTGAGAAGCATGGACTGACAAGAGATACAACCAGCAGGACAGGAACTACGAGACAAACACCGGTGACAGGAGGAAACTCTGAGCCGTACCGCACACCTCCCTGTTGTCAAGGGGAATGGGAACAAATCATTTCAGCCACTGCTGACTGTGAACTTTTTTTCCACTGTTTGTTTGTGAAACAATATGTATTTAGCACTGACCCCATGATCTATCATGGATAGGCCTAATCATTCTTAACTTTCGGATGTGCTATACAACAGCACAACTAACATTAAGGAATTGGCCTTAGTGTGCAATCTGCTGTAAGTCAATACCACTGGTTACCTGTGTATCTCCTTACAATAAACAATTTACCAGACCAGCTCATCTTTACCTGCTAGTCTTTCTCTTAAACGTCTGAGATGCATTAATTATTTGTCAAGGAGACCGGACCACTTGGAGAGTCTCTCTCTCTGAAACTTAGGGAAATGGCTAGCTACTCTAGAAACATAGTATCTAACAACAAAGAAACTAAATGAATTGCAGTGAAACCAGACACGCAGTCAGACAATTACACAACAATTCCATTAGTGCCTTATAAGCAAGTTATCTGTCTCCATCTGGTTGTCTGTTCTTATTCAGAGTTATCCAACCACCATATATCGAACCCACACGTTACAGTGCACTCACAAGGTTATATAAACACACACATAAGTGACATGTTTCAAAAGGCCACAGCTGACTTCAGATCACCATTTTTATTTTGTTATAAAAATACAAATATACAAACATGAGCAAAATCAATGAAGTTTGTTACTTTGTTGCAATAACCATTATGTTCTGTGTTTGTTGTGTGTCTAAGTGCAATTATTAAAACATAAATAAGCCTATATCATGCCGTCCGGCCTTCTCAGTCGAATGTCCACAATAGTTTATGCCAGTAAAACCCAAGGAAGTGTCGCTGCTACCAATGCCAGCAAGGTAAACAGCAGAAGCAGCACGACCAAACAACGCGAAGTTGTGCAAATTTTGAGTCGCCTCCGCTGCCTGCGGTTGGGTTGAACGGTCACTGTAACAACACTCAGCGCATCTTCCTCCTTCATTGGTCGACCTTGGGCACTAATGATGAAAATCTGAGAATCGATTTGGCTGGGTTTGACCAGTCTGTGTCTGTTTAACCTCTCCACAATTATTCGAAGACGTCGCACAATCCAGTTGAATCCATTTGGTGCAGTATTTCTTGAATCGCGTCGTGCGCTTTGGAACTGTAAGTTTCCAGTAGGTGCGAGGACTGGGACCTCCAGAGTCTGCCCCTCCTCTGCGTCCTTTTCTGTGCCTTCTGAAGCCAGGCCCTCCAATTTTTTGAGGAATGTTATGTGTCGGCATATGGGACATATAATCATATCCTTTATTATCCCGCCGTCCTTGTTGACGCTGACCAGGGTTTTGACCAAACAATCATGGCAAAAAACATGTCCGCAACTCAGGGTCCTCTCAATGCCTGAAAGACACTCGTAGCACACTGGGCATTCGTGTGAGTCCTCCGGTGCATCGTCCCCCTCAAGTGCCTGCATATTCATCCTAAAGGAACTTAGTGCGCAGCACATTTGAAAATGAGCAGGTCAGACACTTCTTGACAATGCCGCACCAAAGACTTGTTCGTGTTGCCATGCGTCGCGTTTTCACCACTGTCACCTGGACCTACCTGTATGGGTGGAGGCGAGAACGTGTTGAACAAGACAAAGCCTTTACTTACGAGAGTACTTTAGAACCCCTCCCCTACTTGGAGCAGTGTAACAAGATTTGTCGTGTTTGGAATGGACCATCACATTCCAATTGAAGAAACGCTTTCTCTCTCTCTCTCTCTCTCTCTCTCTCTCTCTCTCTCTCTCTCTCTCTCTCTCTCTCTCTCTCTCTCCTCGCTCTCTCTCTCTCTCTCTCTCTCTCTCTCTCTCTCTCTCTCTCTCTCTCTCTCTAATACAAGTATCCTACTTTAAACATAGCCTATCTCTATCAGGCCACTTTGTAACAAAATTCCAGGTATGTTCTCATTCTATTTGTGTGCAGTTAAGGCAACATTCTGTGATAAAATGGAAATGAGACTGATGAATGATGAATCAGTGAAGTGGCCTCATAGCATCAAGCTTGACCTCTAGGTGGAGGCATAGTCTATGGACGTTCTAAACTGGCACCTCAATTAGTCACGTAATCATTAACTACGTGGTATAAGAGCATAAATGTAAACCTAAACAGAGGAAATGTTGCCGACGGATAATAGGTTAGAAAACTGCAGTGTTTTTTGTGTCGCATGCAATAATGTACCACAAAATTATGAGAGAAAGCAATTGTATGACGTGTGACGTACATTGACGTCACTGCGCTGTATAGGAAGCTACGTTTCATTTCCGAGACGCGTTGGCAATTTCCTAAACACGGGAAGTCGGTCCCTACATTGACAGTCCAAGGATAAGATGTGGTGAATGCTTTCTAGCTGACAAGCTACCGAAACTGGAAACATTGGAGACAGTCGGACATGCGAAGGTAATGAAATCGGCATTTTATCGTGTCTTGAAATGATTATTCAAGTGTGTATTTTGAGTCCTCCCGACTGTAGTCTACGCTTCCGCCTATAGCCTACTCTTTAATACCTTTTCTGTGGCTTTTTTAATTTTGTCATTTCACGTAGGTTTTACATTCGCATTTCACCATACCCTATTATGTCTTCATTACTGTGATCAGTGCTAAAATTGACACGGATTTAAAAGTTTATAAATATTCAGTTAATATTTAGCCAAGTCGAATAGGCCTATTACGAGAGTAGCACATTTTCCGTTTCTGTCTATGTTTACTTCAAAAGTAGCCTATGTTCACCTCAAATAGTTTTTAGACCATTTAAAATATTAGTCTACCACATCTTGTGACAATGGATAAATCATACAGGGAGGTAAACTGTTCACTTAAATTCCAGATTGTACTGTCCCCCCAAAGCTTCCAGTGTGTTGTGTTGCCCAGATTAGTGGTGTAATACCACGTGAGAGGACTGGTGGGTTTCCAGTACATCTGACACTGGGAGGATGTTAACAACGAAGAGGAACGTGAGGGGAGAGAACAGGCTGTTCTGGCTTTGGCCCTCACGTCCCTCACACCAGGTCACTTTCCTGAATAACAACACAAGTATCAGTAAGGCCCGGCCCCCCAAAAAAACGAGACTTGGGTTTGTCTGCAAGTAGCGATAAACTGCTGTGAACACTATGGTAGACTTACATGGCTATCATACAGTGTTGGACAAACACGTATGGCTCCACACAGGAATACAAACAATACTATGGTAGCTAAGGAGTGGGCTAACCTGGGTTTTGAAATGACTCCAGTGCACTCGAACATGCTTACAAATGAATATGTATTCAATCTGATGATGAGGTGCTTAGGCATTTGAATGAGTAACTCCTTGTTAACTGTAGGAGCCATCTGTTTAGATGACAAGTCAACCATGTTTGGCTGGGTCAGTTCATCAAATGATGTTCTTTTCTTCAAAAGAGGAACTCTGGTTGAGTAATTAATGAGTGAGTAACTGTCTGGGACATTACCACAGTCCTGCAGTGGTAGTTATTCGACGCAGCACCCCTCCCTCCCCCTCATGAGTCAGGCCTGCAGGGAATGACAGACCGAATGTCAGGACAGTGACGGTGACCTGACCTACTCAGACTGAGTAGTAGACTCAGTAGATAATGAAAAGGTTCATTGTGTAGGCCATACTGAACATTTAATGAGGGACTTGTTGTCACATCACACAAAGCTCTTTGGAACATTGTGAAATTATGCTGGGATAGCATGGGTCATCAGGCTTTGCACAAACCGGTGGTGTCATTACATTTAGTCATTTAGCAGACGCTCTTATCCAGAGCGACTTACAGTAATTACAGGGACATTCCCCCCGAGGCAAGTAGGGTGAAGTGCCTTGCCCAAGGACACAACGTCAGTTGGCATGACCGGGAATCGAACTGGCAACCTTCGGATTACTAGCCCGACTCCCTCACCGCTCAGCCACCTGACTCCCATTAAAGTAAAAAAGGAGGAACATACCAACATACTAAGATATGCTTTTCTCAATTTTTTTTCCTCAAACATTCAGCTTTTCACTGAAATTGTGAAGCTGATATTATTTATCCCAAAATGTGTACCAAAATCGAAGAAGCCCATCTGATAAGTGATCTCAGACTTTTGGACCCTTCAGTCTCACTGATGTCTCACCACACTGCATTTCCAGACTGACTCAAATTCTTAGCTTCAGGATATGTATGTTATCAACTCACCTCTCAGTTATGACCCCTCAGGACTTGTTCGTCTGTCCAATACTGATGACTGTGTGTGACTGATGACTGTTTCCTCTCTGCATCCTCAGGTCCCCCTAACATGGAAACAGAGATGATTCCGAAATTTTCATCCAAGGACGAGGAAATCGATTACTGGAAGACACTTTCCCTGAAGTATAAGGAAAGGTATGGAAGTGCCATGTTTGGTCGAGAAAAGTAGACCTAGTGCTTTTTCTTAGTAGGATTTCCTTCTCCTCTGTCAAAGCCTCTTGTTCTGTTGCTTTATCCAGTCTTTTGTTGTTGTGGTTAGTTCTGTTTGTGCAGGCATCCATACACATCAAGCTCTCTGCCCTGTTATGTAATATGAAGCTTTAGTGTTTGCTCAATGCTACATCTTATATCATCATATCACCTGACTGGCCTTTATTACCTGTTCAGACAGAGGTTTTGTACTATTAATTTGTGGGGCAGTATATCCATTGGCCTAAATTATTAGCATATCAGTGTTTCGGAAATTGTATTGAATAGTGTCCTACTGCCGGATACGGCTTTGGCCTACTCCTTTCACTAGCACCAGGGAGCATGCAACCGGTCCAGGATCTTATGTCATAGACACTCACTAAGATCCCTGTGGACTCCCACCAACACACAAAGCTTTGAGTAAACCGCTTTGTCATGTAATCAGCCATCTTGACCACAAACAAGCTTTGACCCCACAGTAACGCTTTAGCTGGAAATATTTGGAAATACAACTGACTATTCCATACAGGAAATACATTACTATTGAGGCCATTTGTGTAGATGGTGACGACTTTAGGAGTTAGCTGAGCTCGGATTTGGTCAGGATCGAACTATTAGGCATGACGTGTTGATGGTTATTGAGTGAAAGTGGCTGTCTCGTTAAAGTCCACCATTGGTCTGACAGCTGTGTAGGGTTCAGAGGTTCAGTCTGTGTGTGGGGGGTGTACAGAAGGTCACAGGAGGGGGTGAGTATTAATACCCCCAGTGTGTCCCGGTGTCGTACAGCTGCTAGCCCGCTCCTGTTGTCTCAGAGCACTGCTGCAGCGGCACTCAGGCAGTTAAAAACCAGGAGTTTTCTCGAGAATTCCTGCCCTCGGAGGAAGGGGGGAGAACGCGTCATGGAAAAAGAACACCAAGTCCCAGAGTTAACCAGCCGCGGGTTACCTCACACGCATATTTGGGTGTTGACGCTGTCAGGGGAGACCACTTTCAAGAAGAGTATCCAATGTTTTGTTTTTGTTTCACAACAATGTTTTTTTTTGGAATGTTCTGGCGTCTGTATGTTTCTTAGCTGTTTTTCGTCACGGTGATAAAGTGGGCTGTGCATCGAGGCCATAGGAAACAGCGAGATGTGAGGTGTGAAAGGAAGGCCTTGGTGAACAGACACGCCATTTGACCCTGGGAGCTGCTGATGAGGCGGACCCAGGGCTTCTGGAATGCATGGAATGAACTAATAGGGGGAATACCTTTTAAGCTAAGCTATGAGCAACCGCCCCTGCCGGTGATTCTGAGGCCTCGGCCAGAACGGCTAACCTCAACACGGTCTGAACCAGATAGCCTGTTGTCCTCTGTGTGTCTATGGGCCCGCTCCTGTACAGGGGTCAGCCCTGCCACGGTGCAGGGAGACATCCTGTGTGTGTGAGCTCATATCCTCATCCTGTCTCCAGACCCCCTGGTGTCCTGCTGCCGACCCCTGACCTGAAGCTCCTGCTCTTCCGCGGAACTTGGGCCAGAAGGCCTGTTTCGAGCCATCTGTTAGCCTCCTTTCAGGAACTAATTAAGAGCTGTCCGTCCCTCCGCTCAGCACAGTCTGGTTGACGCTCAGCCCGGCTTGGATGGTTTCTGTGTCGCTGTGTTCTATTGAAGGGAGACAACATAGCAGAACACAGGGCTTTTTTGACAGACAGTGTTTTGTCCCGTGGCCCCACAATGAAGAGAGCTCCAACAATGAGAAGCTGCACGACTCACGACTCGTGTATCGCCACAGAGTAGACCGTGCCACTCGGGGCTCCAAGCCTGCCATTCCGGCCCCCCCGGATACATTCAGCAGAAACGGTGCATCTTCCGTGTGGCTCTGCGCATCCTAAGCCTCTCCATGCCCTCGCTGTGTTCCCCAGTTACCATGACGCCCAGGAGGAGCTGCAGGAGTTCCAGGAGGGCAGCCGGGAGTTGGAGGCCGAGCTGGAGGCCCAGCTGGGCCAGGCGGAGCACCGGCTCCGGGACCTGCAGACGGAGAACCAGAGGCTGAAGAGCGACGTGGACTCCCTCAAGGTAACTTAAGCCTGACCCATTAGGCCCCGGCCTAGCCTGGATGCCACTTACAGATGTCCCCCACCTGGGAAACAGGACCCAGCTCCAGCTAGGTGGCCGAGTGAGAAGTTGTCACTCTTGGCTGGCTGTGTGTGTGTGTGTGTGTGTGTGTAAGGGTGTGTGTTTTGGCGGGCAGGGAGGTAGTGCGGGCCTGCCGAATACAGAGCCAGAGGTAATCCTGCAGTGCACCATAATAGGATGTCAGGATCAAAGAGCAGGAAATAGCAGACGGCAGGGACACGGCGGACCTCAGGGTGCTCGTCCCCGGTTTGATGCCTGCCCCGCTGTTTTATCTTCCCATTTCTAAAAATAGATGCACACGGGTTTCTGTTAATGGAGGGGGGGGGGGTTCCTGTTGTGGTAGCAGGGTGTGAGAAGAGCAGGGCATGTGACAGGAACGGGGGTGGAACCCTGCTCCGGTCATGATCCCGGAGGGTCCGGGAACGTTGATCAGCCTTAAGCCCATGCCTCTTACCCCAGAGGACCCGGCGCTCATCTCCTCCCTTCCTCTCCTCTTTTCCCCCCTCCACCGAGCCAGCTCTCCACAGGCCGCCTTAGATGGCACCAGAGGACAGGGATTGAGGGGAGAACTGATTCATAAAAACGAGACCGTGTTGGCTAGCAGTGTCTCAGCTTTCATACATCATATCCATGTGTGTCACCTTTTTTTTAAACTCTCAGACTGAGGAACATGCCCGCACCCGCTTGTCCCCGTGTGTCAACGTCCTCTTCTCTCTCGTCTCCCTCCTCTCTCTCTCTCTCCTCTCCCTCTTCTCTCTCCTCTCCTCCCTGTGCAGGAGAAGCTGGAGCAGCATTATTCCCAGAGCTACAAGCAGATCTCCGTGCTGGAGGACGACCTGGGCCAGACGCGCAGCATCAAGGAGCAGCTCCACAAATACGTCCGAGAGCTGGAGCAGGCGAACGACGACCTGGAGAGAGCCAAGAGGTCAGCAGGCACAGGACATCCCTCCGGTCAATGACGCTGGCTATCAAGCTCGGGAGTCCCTGCTTAATTCATGATCGAGCGCCTTTGAATGATTAATGATCCCCGTGTCCCCGCGTAGCCAGATGCAGGCTGCAGGCTACGCTTTCCTCTCCTGCAGCTTGCTTCGGGGCAGGATCCCTCGCAGGTTTGCTCACGGCTCCAACCAGGAAGTGACGTGGTGTTTGACTTGTCCCCCCCCCCCCCCCCCCAGGGCCACCATTGTGTCTCTGGAGGACTTTGAGGGCCGCCTGAACCAGGCCATCGAGAGGAACGCCTTCCTGGAGAGCGAGCTGGACGAGAAGGAGTCTCTCCTGGTCTCGGTGCAGAGGCTGAAGGATGAGGCCAGAGGTGCGGTACAGAGCCTTGCTACTCCCCCTACGCTAACCACCCCCCTCCCCCCACACCCGCTCTCTGCTCCTGGCCTGTCTAATATCTGTGTGTGGTCTGTGTGGTCCAGACCTGAGGCAGGAGCTGGCCGTGAGGGAGCGCAGCACGGACGTGACCGGGACGTCGGCCCCCGGCTCGCCCACCCTGGAGCTGGACAAGACGGACTCGGCCGTCCAAGCCTCGCTGTCTCTCCCCGCCACCCCCGTGGGAAGGGCGTGGAGCACCCCTTCGTCAGCTCCAAAGGTCGGCCCCCTCCCTCCCTCCCTGTCCGTTCCCGGGCTGGGTTCCGCGGGCGTTGTCGGACTGTGGAGAGTCGAGTAGGCTTGTGTCTTAACCCCCGTACATGTCTCCTCTGCACAGCCTTGACCAACGGCTGTGGAAGCTCTCCCCTGACCCCCTCGGCAAGAATCTCTGCTCTCAACATCGTCGGTGACCTTCTGAGAAAAGTTGGGGTAAATATCATTTATTCCTCAATTCATTTACTGAATATTTACTGGTAATTGCTGCGATGTGTCTGCTATGAGACCAACGGTGCCAACAAGATAAAGTATGTCGTAAAATGCCTAGAGATGATGAGCCGGCGTTTCTTTTTTGGGGAGGGGGGGGGAGTGACTACACCAGTAAGTGCTGCCTTGGTCACCCACTGAGTGTCTGAGAAGCAGGTGTGTGTCCTAAATCAGCGGCTGGCTGGCTTGTGATTAGGCTGAATGTTTCTTCCCGTGGTTCTTCCTGTCCCCAGGCGCTGGAGTCCAAACTAGCTGCTTGCAGGAACTTCGCCAAGGACCATTCGGCCAGGAAGAGCTACTCCACAACCAACGGCACCCTCATCAGCAGCAACGCCACCAAGTTCTCCCACTCCCTGCACACCACCTACTTTGACAAGACGTGAGTGTCTCTGGTGTCATCTTCACCCCCCCACACACACACACACACATGCACATTATCCCCACCTCACTTGACCCCGACAAACGCAACTTGCCACTACACACACACGCATCCTTCACACATACTCACAATCTGCCCACACACACACACACACACACACCCACACACACACACACACAACGAAGTGCACTCTCTGTCTACACTCGTGTGATTCAGACAGAGCCAAGATGCGGTTGAAAATGTGACTCACCGGCAGTCTTCTCCACCTCTCCTGCAGGACTGTGAATGGACTGGACAACAGCACTCTGACTGCCATGACGTCACCCAGGACTGTGTCCCCCCCTGGCATGCTGCCACTCATTGTGTGAGCCCGTCCCCCCCCTCCCCCCCTCACTCCACCCACTGTGCCCCCCCACATGCATACCTCCCAAAGCAAGGGAACAGACTCAACCCTGGAATGACCGTTACATTGTGTCCGGTGTTCCTCTTTTCGATTGAGAGGGAGAGATGGTGTGTGATGAGAGCATGTGCGCTTGAGTGCAAGAGAGAGGGCGTGTGTGTGTGTGTGTGTGCGCCCGCACGTTTGAGAGAGAAACTTGAATATACACACTTGACATGCCTCACTGTTTGCAGCTGTAAATGTTCCCATTTGTCTGCGTGCGCCCGGGTTGTGAGTGTGTGGGTCGACCGCACACACACACACACACGTGCCTGTGATGATGCGGCAGCCTGCTAAGACCTCCAAGTCTCCGAGTGGTACCAGGATGCCCCCCCCTCCCCCCTCCCCCACTTCCACATATCTGCTCAAACCACTCCACCTGACAAAAGTCTTCAGTTAGACCGCAAAACAGCAAGAAGGATCGTTCTGACTTATTTACCTGTGTTCAGTTTGTCGCACAGCCTAAGATCATTTCTATGTAGCATATGTTATATGAGAAGAAAAAACAAAACCACAACACCTAAAAGGGATATGTTTCAAGTTTGAAGTTAATCAAATTGTATTGTATGCTTTGTATATTTCCTACGTGTTCGCCTGCACAAGTGTGTGTGTGGTGTGGGGTCGGAGGAGGCTGGGAGAGAGGGGCCCACTTGTCCAGGAGGACTGAGGTGAATGTTGCCTGTGTTCAGAGCCACGTGTGGGTATACCTGCCGTTCCTCCTCGGGATGCAGAGCACGCAGGGACCCAGCGGGAGGTCAAGCTCCCAGGACGCTCCGCGTGGCTAGCACGACGTGGCTAGCACGACGGGACTGAACCTATACTGATCCTGGATATCTCCATGTTCAGGCTTGTGGAGACCAGCAGGATGGCTGCTGACATTTCAGGGACATTTCTCGCGACCTTTTGTTTCCCGCCCGTAATGGTTCACAGTATATTCCGTTTAATGAAGTAGGCTAACGCCGCTGACGCGAATACGGTATTTATTATTTCTAACGTGGAGCCCGTCGCAGGACGGGGTCAGTTGGACGACGACAGTTGGTTTTGGTGTGTTTTGTCACAAGGCACCCTTTTTGATTCTGTGTTTTTGTGAACCTCTTATTTTGATGTGCCTCTTGCTTTTTTTTATTATTGTGGATTTGATATTATTTAGGCTTGTTATTCATCAAACAACCCATTCTGGCAGTTTGAATCCATTAGACTCTACATTACCTGGTCTCCCCATCATTTTTGCAGACTTTTACCATCGTCATTTGGGGCACTTAATCCAAATAGTATGTGTCAACTTTGGCTAACATGTAGTTGCTGTGAGCAACCTGTGGGCTGGTTGCTATGTTCCCATGTATATATTGTAGCCTTATAAGAATTGTAACGTTGCCTACCACGTTTGTACATATTGACATTTGGCATTACAGCTTTATTTATTTAAGATTCTTTATAGCATGTTTTGAAAGAAGAATGTGTTTTACAATTGTACAACGGTTAAAAATGATGTTATGTGCAATCAGTTCGGTCTATTAAAAATAAATAAAGATATGAATTCTGAGTAGATGGTTTGGTTTTGCTTGTCACAATACACAAAACGTCGAACTATGAAACTATAAGCATGGAAAAAATGTATGCAACTGTCGTAAAAAAAAAAAAGGAACGTTTTAGGGTGGGAACATTGACCGAATTCTTCACATCGTGAGTATTGACAAGCAGGCCCAAACAGATATAGCCTTAAGCAGATCACAGACCAGTCGTCCAGCCTCTGTCTGTCTATCAGCCTTGTGTGTCTACAGCTTGACCCACTCTCAGGTCCTAGGTGTCACAGGCCCAGCTTCTTCTCAATGGCCTCCCTCAGGTTGTTCTTCTGGATCTAGAAAAGGCAGAGAGACGGCAGCAGCCCTCAGTAGGTGTACAGTCCAGTTATCTTCAGTTAGATCTGCACACCTGGCTCCTTTCAGCCTCACCATTGACCACATACCTTCCCGGAGGCTGTCAGAGGATATCCATCCACAAACTCCACATAGTGGGGGATCTTGAAGTGAGAAATCTTGAGAGATGGAGCCAATACACAATGTTTACATGGAGATATGAAGGGAGTTGGACCATGGATCACAGGTCTCGGTGCCCACCACTATCTCACCTGGCCCCTGCAGAAAGCTTGGATCTCCTCCGCACTGCCAGTTTGGCCCTCCTTTAGCTTGATACAGGCACACACCTGTTCTCCCAGCCTCTCATCCTTCACTCCAACCACCTGCCGCAAACAGACACATTTAGTCATTTCGATTCAGACCAACTTTTCTGGACTGCTCTCTGTTGCCCTCTAGTGACAGCAGTCCTTACCTGCACCTCCTGGACTTTGGGGTGCGCGTGGAGGAACTGCTCTATCTCGGCAGGGTAGATGTTCTCCCCTCCTCTAATGATCATGTCCTTGATGCGGCCCTCGATACGGCAGTATCCGAACCCGTCGAGGCGGGCGATGTCCCTGTGTAGGGGAACCCAACACGGCAGTCAGAGCTACGCTCGCGTCTCACTCCCCATCGGTCTTCCAGTGTGGTTATGGGCTGTACGACACGTACCCGGTCTTGTACCAGCGATCTGTCGAGATGCACGCCCTGGTGTTGTCCTGGTCGTCCCAGTACTCTAGCATCACGCAGTAGCCTCTGATATGAAGCTCTCCAGAGGCTCCCAGAGGCACCAAATGCCCACTGGAGGGGTCCACCACTCTGGCCTGGACAACATACACACACAGAGTTGCGTGGGAGAGCAAACCTAGTACACTATGATGTGGTCATCATCGGTAGACACGGAAACTGATGACGCAGCCAATCTACCTCAGTGTGATTCAGGATACACCCAATGGTGTTCATCTTCAGCTCCTCGTTGTCCAATGGGAAACCCAGAAACGTCGCAGGGCTGTTCTCCGTGGTACCATAAGCTATCTGACGCAATTACGCAGAAAAGCAATGAAGACACTTGACATTTAGGTTTTCCCTTGACAGGGTTCTTTACAGGAAGGCGGGAAACTCACCATCATCTCCTTCACGTTCATGTCTCTCCTCAGCTTCTTCATCACCTCCTGAGGACATGGAGATCCACCCATGATCCCAGCCTCAACGGAGGACAGGTCATACTTGTCGAAATCAGGCTGCCCGAGCATGTCAATGTACATGGTGGGTGTCCCATAAACAAATGTGCACCTAGAATACAAATAGAAAACAATAAACATACTTTTTTCTCTCATTTCCTTTAACCTCTCCACCCAGCCAACCCCAATACGCTCTGTCTCTCTGTCTCTCTGTCTCCCTGTTTCCCTGTCTCCCTGTCTCCCTGTCTCTCTGTCTCTCTGTCTCCCTGTCTCCCTGTCTCTCTGCCTCTCTGTCTCTCTGTCTCCCTGTCTCCCTGTCTCTCTGTCTCCCTGTCTCTCTGTCTCCCTGTCTCTGTCTCTCTGTCTCTCTGTCTCTCTGTCTCCCTGTCTCCCTGTCTCCCTGTCTCCCTGTCTCCCTGTCTCCCTGTCTCTCTGTCTCTCTGTCTCTCTGTCTCTCTCCCTCTCTCCCTCCTTCCCTCTCGCACTGTGGCCCGGGCATGAAGGCATACCTCTCGTCCTGAATGGCCTGCAAGTTGGCACGGCCGCTGTAGTCAGTGGAGGGGAAGACCAGCGTGATTCCGTGCACAGCCATGCACATCCCTCCCACCACGGAGCCAAAGCAGTGGTACATGGGCACTGGAATACACACCCGCACCTGAGGCTGCAGAAAGAGGGCACAACAAAGGCCTCAGGTACCTGCCGTCTCTGCACGCGAACGCATGTGTTGGCGATTATAGACGTGTGATATAATACAGGAAAGTTGAATATGTCCGGCACACTGACCCTCCAGCTGTACCCTACTCTCAGGCCCATGAAATAGGCGTTGTTGACGATGTTGTGATGGGAGAGAGTGACGCCTTTCGGACTTCCTGTTGTGCCCTAGAAACACGCCCCAAGACACGTAGCTTGATGAGAGGCTGACATGAATATTAACGGCCGGCCTATGACGCGTTACTAGCAGCTGAGTGGATGAAGGGTTAGGGTTAGGGTTAGATGGGGGAGTTACTGATGTGAACTGTATGTTGATGGGGTCGTCAAAAGACAGCGAGCTCTGCAGAGCCTGCAGCTCCTGGTGATGCTGTCTGGATGCTGCCTGCATCACATCATCCACGTGGATCATGCCTGGCTGTCTGCTGTCCGTCAGTATCACCATGCACAGGTCTGGCAGTCTGACACACACACACACACACATACATGCCCACAAATACAGTAAACTCACACAAACACACAGGTTGGTTACAGTGCTACATTCAGAGTCAGTTTACAACAGTGTACACTCTCATATTTATACTGTTATCAACAACAACAGTCTACTGTCTACATACAGTTTATAACAACGACAAAATACCTGGCACTCTTGAACGACCCTGCTGCCCCTGAGTCAATCTCTGGACAGATCTCCCTCAATATCTTACAGAACTTCTGGGTTTTAAACGGGCACACGACTGCTTTACATTGGACCTGAACAGCACAGGCAATGAAAACAACAGAGATAATGGGTCAACTATTCAGATTGTGTATTGGATCGTGAAGAATTGTCTTTGGTTACTATTAGCTATTTTTAAGCAAACATCTTGCTGTTGTAGACCTGTTTGAGCTCAACTAGCTTAACTAAAGTGTCTTCGAAATGAATCAAATGAAATGCAACTGTCCACATACCCTCCTCAGAGTGAACTCAACCTCCTTCAGCTGATAGGCTGGGTTCAATGACACCTGCGGGAAAAGCAGTTCCTTATTTTCTTTTGTGAACGTTGACATGATCAAAGCTCTTACGTTGAAAAAGAAAGACCATGCTAGGTTTCATTTACCGTGCTACATTTGATCACTTTGAATCATCCATACAATGTCAGCACACACGCAGGCATGACGTGTCATTTCCTTTGAACCCTGTGCCTACCCCAGATTTTCAATCTGCTTGGCTCACCAGAATGATGCCAGCCTTGGCAGAGGCAAACTGGAAGAGGAGCCATTCATAGGTGTTGGGCCCCCAAACTGCCAGCCTCTCTCCCTTCTTCAGACCCAGGGCCAGCAGGCCTGCAGCTGCCTGATCAACCTGCAGCACACATGGAACATGAGAACATTCTACTCCAACACACTTTATAAAATAATGATGAAAAAAGCCCCATCAAATCTTGAAATGATGAAATATAATCAAGGTATTCCCCATTCAAGGGAAGACAAATGTGTCTCTTTGTATTGGTGGACTAATACAAATTACAAGAAGAGATTCAACCTCACACCTAGCTATATCAACAGTTTGTTAATACGTAACCACCACAGGCTGAAGTCCAGCAAGACCATGAAAGTACTCGTAAAGTTACACCACAGCTCTCAGTGCTTTTGATCCGGAAACCAGAAAGAAATAACTGATTATGTAAAAGGGATGAAGGTGAGCGAGTGGCACATTGGAAGAGACTGGAGGAACCTGGCTGGTTGTGCTGGAGGGGGACTCACGTCCTGTTTGAACTGGGCAAAGGTCTTGCGTATGCCGTCCTGTAGGAAGACCAGGGCCTCCCGTTCGGGCCAGCGACGGGCTGCGGCGTCCAGGCTCTGGCCCACGGTCAGAGGGAGCAGGGAGACAGAGGAGGTGCCGTGGACATAGCTGCCGGTCAGGGTGGGGACGTGCGGGGGGCTGTCGACATTCAGGGAGCTGGGGGAAGAGAGATTTTTCAGAGAAATGGACAGTGCAGAGATCGAGAATGAGGGCTCGGTCTCATGGGAGTGGACTGTGAGGGAACATAGGAGTCTGTAAACACAGAGGCATGGGGGGTGGGGGGGGGGCGTCCTCACACAGCTCGGATCTCTCTTGTGGTGTTTTGTAACCGCTGACCACTGTGGGCCGCTCTCCAAGGAGCCAGAGCAATAACACTCTCACTCACTGTACCCATGGGGGTCACACGAGCGACGCAGCCTTTCGGAGGGGAAACCTGAGATAACGCATGCGAGGAAAAACACGACCAGTGCCAAGACAACCATTTTGAACCCTGGATCTAGTGGCAAAGACCAAGCGAAAATGTGGATTGCGTAATCAGTCCAAATATTTATGAAATGGAAGTCATGCAGGCATTGTTCCTGTGCAGGGATATGAACAGGCACTGAAAGAGATATACCCTGAAACAACATGTAGTTCATAAACAACGTGAAATCTAAAAGGTAGAAGGGCAATGGTATTTCAAAGAGAGAGTTGAACTTACCGACAACAGAGCCAGTTCGTGTTAATGGGAATCCATGTTTTTTTCAATGTGCGGGCACTCATGAGGCATAAGTTGTGAGAGTAGGACCTGAGTAGTAACGAGGGGAGTCGAGCAGACATGGTTCCAGGCAGGCTGTGAGAGAGACACAGACCCAGGGAAGCCAGAGTCCTGGCTACTCATAACTCACATAATATTTAACTCTGCACTCTAGCTAACCAGTTAAATGTCAGTGAACCTTCAACTTTCAATAATGTTTGGGTTCTTGACTTCTTGATTGGTTAGACTATAATTGAGATATGATGTAATCAAAGGAGCAGCTGCCGCCTCAGCCTTTTGGACACAAGTAAATAGTTCAACTTTTGGTTTTCGCTCTCTGCTCAAGTCAACAGTGAACTGCCTCAGCATTCCCACTAGGGGGTGTCAAAGATTAGAACAAAAGTACACCAACAAATTCAGATACAGAATCCGCTTATCATAAAAACAGTTTTAATATTGTGTAAAATTTTAGATGGAACAGTGTTAAAATATTCAATAATAAGTTAAAACTAATAAAAAAAATATTTCTGTCCTTTTTTTTTTACATAAGGCTACCACTTCATTTATATGAATCCATCTATACAACTTACCGAGGAATACATTCATTAAACATTCTACATTCATAGCACAAGGCCATGATTCCAGTGATTTTTTCTGAGTGCACTTATACCCTGATACATAGTTTGTAATACTGCTGTGTTCCTAACCGACAACTCATGAATGAACATACTTTGAAATGCTTTTAAATGACACATATTCTAACACATTTCTATACCATTTCACAGGATATGGCCAACATAAATTAGAAAAAATCTAAATTCCCATCAATGTGGCTTTTCAGTTCAACATTTTAGATTTAGGGGATTTACTCTCATTTTGACCATCTTAAACAGCATTACTGTCATGAATAGATTGAGGAATGTTCAGTAGTTCTATGACCCGTGGGCAGAAGCTGAAGCACAACAGGAACAACTCCCTGTCTATAGACAGAAATAGAGAGATGGATAAATACAGGAACACGGGGGGAGGAGCCTTTGGCATGTGACTGAACATGTGCCTTCCAGGTCCACAGTGTAAGCCAATGCGGCGTGTGTGTGTACGCACACACATACCGTTATCAATGCCTCAAAATTTCAGGAAAAATCAAGGATTTCCTACGTGTTTATATGAAATACAATCAGTTACTTAGCTATTGCCTTATTATCTGTTCATTGTATCTTATGACTCGTGTGTTCTTCCTGTAATCAATATTGTGTATCGATGACAGTGCAGTTACTACCAGTAGTCAGGTCTAGCGTCGAGGAGTCCTCATATAACCCTTCCTAAAAACACTGTGGCTATGATGTTGTATCCGCCTGATTGAATAAGGAACAACTGTTGGCTACGTTGTCTTTGTTTTTTCTATTCACTATAAATTCCGTCCCCTGACTTTGCTAATACAACAGTGTGTCTGAACTGGTCATTATTCTTGTACAGGGGTGGTGAAGGTAACTGAACATGTGAGATGCGTGTCTGGGCTACGAGGCCATTTTGTGCCAAAAGTATCTTTGGTACAGCTTAGTACTTAGCCCTCTTATTTTAACACCCCCGTACTTGAAGTATAAAACTATTTTCTTTCTTTTTCAGATTTCCTTTTTCCTATATCAATATCAAGTGAATCAAGAAGTGTCACACATTTGTCGGCCTGTATATTGGAAATGTAAAGTAAAATTGCGAGGTGATGGATGTTTCATTGCGAAAACAAACTCTGTGGACATCTGTGTTGTGTTGTGAGTATCTTTTGATACTTAAGTACTGTTAAAATCCGATACATAAACACTTAATGAAGCGGTATTGTAATGGGTGACTTGTAACTTCGTTCCCTAGTGACCTAGTAAGGTATCTCGACTGTACTTGAATCTGGTTTATAGGTACTCTAATACACCACTGATGTGTTGATACTGTAGTGTACAGTATGTGCGTGTGTGTGTGTCGGTTTGTCACACATTGGTGACATAAACCGTGTCTGATGCTTTCCCTGCTTGTGGATGTATATGGCTATACTGGCAGTCAGGGGCCAGGATAAGAGCCGGCTTCTGTGGGTAAGCAGGGGCTGACGGTTTCTTCTTCTTCTTATCTTGTCTGTCCAGCCAGTAGAAAGAGGCCATGAGAAAGAGACCAGCTGAGGACACCGACACACAGCAGGCGTAGAACACGTACGAGTACTGGCCAGTGCTGTCCACCAATATGCCTGAAGAAACGACACAAGACAAACGAAACCGTCAAGAAACATGACTGTGATGAGCGAAAGCCTTCGTATCAGCCAAAAGATATATCACTACGCGTTTAAAAAAAAAAATCCTTTCATGACCACCTGTAGGGGACAGGATCTTATTGGAACCCTGTTGTCAAGACCCAGTCTGATGTCTGACACCGAGCATGGCATTTGAGTTACCATGGCGCTCGAAACCAGAGACGGGCCTTTTGAATTGCTTCTCCCTCCTCTCCCTACCCTATGGCGCCCACTCCTAGGTGGCGAAAAAGCTGACTCATAATGGAGCAACCAGCAGGACTGAGCCCTCCACCACCAGCCCAGCCCAGCACAACCCCCCTTTAGGCTCGTGGAATACCGAGCACATGACCCCCTCAGCTCCAGCTTTGATGACGTGGGCTAGTGTGCTGTGGACAGAACATTCCACGGCTGTGTGACAACCCCATACCTTCGGAGCACACACAGTCATACTGTGAAATAGGAGATTCGTGTGCCCTTTGCCAGTTTAATGACAAACTCAGAATACACACTGGGCTACACAGCCTGGCCGTAGTGTCAATATTTAAACACGCATGTTAAACTTATGGATGATATCCGTTAAACACTGTACTCAGTACGACATGCACGAAGCTCCCACAATGAAAACATACATAGTGCGCGCACGTGTGTGTGTCCATGTGTGTGTGTGTGTGTGTGTACCTGCGAGGGGCGGCCCCACCAGCAGCATGCCGCTCTCCAGCATGCTGATGAGCCCCAGGGCGGAGGGGAATCGGCTCATCTCCACCGTCTCCATCAGCACGGTGAACAGCAGCGAGCCAATCACGCTCATGGACAGGCCGAAGAGCACCACGTATGCCACGAGCACCGGGAAGCTGGCCGACGCGCCGCAGACGGCGTTGCTGAGCCCGTTCACCAGCACGGCCGCGGCGAACACGTACACGAAGCAGCCGCTGCCCTGGAACCGGGGCAGGCCTAGGAGGAGGGCCACCACGGGCCTCACGGCGATGTTGACCAGGCCCAGGATGGCCATGAGCAGAGCAGCGCGGTCCTGCTCTATGCCATGGTCAGTGGCATAGGGGACCAGGAAGACCAGGGGCACCACGAACCCCAGCATCATCCAGGTCACCCCCAGGGCGTAGGCGCGGTAGCGGACGTTGCTGACCAGCAGGTCAAAGGCCATGTGGTGCCTCAGGAAGGCCGTGAGGTCAGAGAAGGTGGTCCTCAGCCGCACCTTCAGCCCCTCCCTCTCCCGAAGCTGATTGGCCGGGTTGGCGGGCCACGAGGAGGATTTCGGTTCGGTTGGTCCTGGTCTGGCGGTCAGAGGTCTCATCACAGCCCCGCACACGCAGCAGTTGAAAAGCACCCCTCCCAGGACCAGGAAGCTTCCCCGCCAGCCAAACTGGCTGAGCAGGTAGTTGGACAGCAGCGGCAGGGTGCTCAGCCCCAGTGCTGTTCCGGTGGACGACAAGGCATTGGCAAAGACACGGCGTCGCACAAAGTAGTGTCCCATCATCGTCACCGAGGGCTGGAACGACAGGCAGAACCCCAACCCTGCGGATCACAACACGCCAAATCTGAGGACAATCGTGACAAAGGATGACAGGACAGGACAGGAGGTTTTCGTGGGTGTGACCTTGGAAGCTATATGTACTTTAGGCTATGACCTCTGACCTGTGATGATGGCAGTGATGTACAATTCTGTGATGGTTCTGGCCAAGGCACTGACCACCATTCCCAGCCCACTCAGTACCCCGCCCACCATCACTGTCGCTCTGCAACCGAAGCGTTCTACGAGCACGCTGCATAGTGGACCTGTACAGACAGAGAAACAAGTTTCAAACATGAGATTCAAATTCAGGGCCAGTGCCCACACACATTGGGGATTTTACACAATGGACGTATTTAGCATGACAGTTATACATTTGCATCAGGATATCTATTGCTAAACATTGGACAATGGTCTGCAAAACAAAAAACAATCACTATCCACTTATCTCTAATGAATTCCTAGAAACACAACTAAACTACAGACGTATTTGGGTCCATGCTTTCTACTCTTGCCAGCAACTGGGAACAAGTTGCAGATTTGAATGATCCAAATGAATTTTCCAGCTCTCAAATCTATAACCAAAGCCAAATGGACTACATATCAGGTTAATTTAATAAATTGACATGAAATTCAGCTTAGTGAGTCTCTCGGCTCTTTGATGTTGAATAATGACTGTATTATTGGCCCATCACAGCTTTTAGGATTATGTCTGCTATCGTCATGTGGTCTGGTTGTGAGGACTTTCAAGGATAAACAACAGTAATATCTGTCCCTCCCACCGCCTCAAGCAGACAGACTAGCACTGGAAGATGAGCTCTTTATTCATCACTCCATGGACAAACTCATGTTATCCTAAACTGAAGTGCTCCAATTGAAAACCCATGCTCTTTTTAGTTGCTGAGCTGTGATTTCTGACAAAACTCCGACCAAACTTCCAAAACATGATAAATTAATTCACCCGATAATTTCTTTTTTTTGCACACATTTGTTTCGCCCAATGTTCCTCTTAGTTTAGAATTTCCTATTGGAGGGAGCAGAAACAGGCAGACGAAAGATAAACAAACTTCCCAGTGTAAGAACAATGGACTCCTGGCTGTGTCTGACCCTGAACTGAGGCTCAGCAAGAACAACAACCAACGCCTGATTTACTGCTGTCTGTCTGCTCCTCCTCCAACCAGGGGTAAAGCAAGCAACATGCTGTGTTTGCAGAACTCTTCATCTTATTTCACAAACTCACAATGATGGTGTAATTGTGTGTATGTGTGTGTGTGTGTGGGGGGGGGGGGGGCAAAGAGAAGAGAGCTGACTAGGCAAAAAACGACTGTCATAAATGGAGGTTGGTTTGAAGTGAGTAACAAGGCAACACTCATGATCCCTACAAGTAAAGCAGAGTCCATCCCTACCGCCTGCATGCAGCACTGCAGTCATTATAGCTGGCACCCAGGACGTCTCTGTGTTGCTGGTGTTAAACTCTGTCTGCAGCTCAGTGAAGAAGATGCCAAGGCAGGAGGGAAAGGCCAGTGTTAGAGCCAGGACCAAGACGGTACCCACCAACACCACCCAACCCCAGCCTCCGTCTGGGGCCACCTGTTGGCCATGCTTAGTCACCCCATCCTCCTGCCCTTCCGGACGGTCCACAGGGAAAACCCTCTGATCGGCCGGATCCTTCTGCCCATCCGAACCACTGTCGGTGCTCCTCATGGTCCCGTGTTCCTCTCCATCCAGCGTCTGAGAGCACCGGGACTCTGGACGCCTGAGGCCCTGGGCTGCCTCTGCGCTGCCCCTCCTGAAGACAACCGTGTCCCCCGTGCTGTGCCTGTGCTGGGGCCTTTGAGTCGGCATCTGGAGGCCCTCCACCCCCTCAGTCATACTGGCCGTCTGGCAGGGGAGCATCTGTTAGGCCAGCTTCCTGTGATGACGACCAGAGGAGGAGATATCTGACTGATGGAGGAAACTCTACTGCTGCCTTTATTATTACTGGGTCATGAACTAATATTGGATCTTTTAAATGCAGCATACAATTGTGATAATGAGACTGGAAAGTGTACTCTGATAATTACTAGGATAGAGATATATGGCTATGTGCCTACAACCAGCACTTGTAGATAGTGTGGTGGCCATAAGGACAAGTTAAATTGGAAGCTGACTTTGACGAGTCAAGTGAATGAGTCAGTTTTAGGAGGCCTAATTTGTGGAAACTCAAAATTTAACTTTACATTTTGTTATGGAAATAGTTACCTAGATACCTAACTTGCTCCAGCACCTTTATTGTTAAACACCATCATATCCCTTTGCCCCAGCAGTGGCAGCTGCGTGCAATAAAGTAAAGTATTTTCTACCAAATCGAAAGACATTTTCTCGGTGATCTAGTCACATTTTTATTAATTTAAATGAACAATTAATTCACCATCCCCACAAAACTGCTCCCATGTGAAAGCCTTCTAGTCAAGTTCTCTTATCTTACATAAAGTCATCTTACTACATCGTCAATCCATAATTATGCTGCCCGTTACAAATTTACCTCCCGTGGTTTTTCTAGAATAATACTCTTCAGTGTGCGATGGTGTCAGGTTACCTCATTCACTATCTTCTAGCGTTGCATCAGCCAAATGTTGTTTGATATCCTATTAAATAGCTTGGGAAACTACATTTACGGCCATATTCTCATTGCTGCTGCTGTTCTCAACTTTCACTGCCCTCTGAACTACATACACACATGGACAAAAAGCGAACCGGTAGAATCTGGCTTGCGAAATCCAAACCTGTATGGTAGCCACATGCACGAGGCAATCCCCTCTGACCGACATTAGTCCAATGTTCATTTTTTCATTATATGTGTATATTTTTTTCTTCTAAAAGATCTCAACTGGATGTGATAGTCAGAATTCTGTCAGTGTCTTTGTATGAAACCACCGTTGAGTGGCTCTGTTGGACAAGAATCATCTAGCACATCATGCGCATTTGTCTCCATGGGAACAGCCCGGGCAGGCTTGCACCTGCACGCTCTACAGGATATCGGACTGCAATAAATCCAGATAATTTTACAAAACAATCATTAGCAGCACCTAGAAACAAACATATTAGTACACATGCTTACAGTATGTTTAGAAATCACTAAACACAATAAATGTGCTATGTTAAAACAATTTGTCAGAACAGCCCATTAATGAGTAACCCAATAAAGTTTTTTTCCTACATTGGTGTTTAAGTTAATTACCTGTTTTGACACCAGTTTGAAACACTTAACCTTCTTTTCATCATGTTCTGACGCATTCCTGTCTGGTTAACAGCTTTCCTTGACATTAAGTCTTCCACGCGCTTGCCCTGTTTACCGTAACAGAAGCAGCTATGAGCATTGCTGTCCGCTACAGAGTGAAGCTGCGCTCTGAGTTGAACGGGGTTTCAGTACAGTGGTAAAAAAAAACTCGTGACTTGAGGGTCGTGGTTACTTACACACATCATCGAGGAAAACCGAGGAGGGGGCTAAATGATTTGCCATCCTTTTTCATATAGAGCGTCGAACTGTAGTCAGATTAACCAGTTTACAGATTTAGTTCACCATCAAGTTTTAAGCAAAGTGTAGGCTATTAAATATTCAGAGTAGAGTAGTTTTGAAAGAATTTCTCTGCTGCATCACTCAACTGACCCAAAAGGATGATAATTGATCTTATAAAAACAAAACCTAGGCGGTCCAACACAGGAAAGGAGTTCATTCTGAGTAAAACACAACATGGTTGACCTTGACTTGAGAAATGTAGGCCCTTATGTGCTTTTGTTCTGCCCAGGAAGGAATCAGTGAGGATCCACCCTGTATTTCTGGCAGAGATACAAGGGTTTTCAATTGGGCGTGAGATTAACCTCTGGCTCTTAATGTACTGTAGCTTTCTTGTCATTTCCAGTCTGTCCAGACATAGAATCATATTTACTGGATCACAAAAGGGAAAATATGACTAACTGTCAGTGAAGAAAATTGGCCTGGGGCAACATAGCCAGCTTTAATTTACAGTCAAGAATGAAACATTAGATTCTGGAGGGTCGAAAAGTCAGGGCTTGAAATAGTAACCAAAATATATTTATGTCAACTTGTGGCTTTCTGAAAACTCCAAAACAAAGAATACGCAATTATGTCACTAAAAATGAAGCTTAGCGGTTGATGCTATAGAACTGATCCCCATTACATTTACATGCTGTAAAAAATAAAATAACAAAAATTACAGTTTTACTGAGAAACATGTGAATCTGTCAAAATGCAACCTATATGTCAGGGGTATAGGTTTGTTTTAAAATGTGGGAGCGACAGCTTTTTTTAATAACTGAGGATGTGGCAATTACGTAACATTTTCTCATTAAAAAGCTGGTAGGACAAATTAGCCTTTTTCAAAAAATGTATAATGAAACCTATGCCCCTCCTATATCTAGATACAGGAGCTTGCATGAATTAGAATTTCAGCTCTGTACAGTTCCATCATATCTGGATGCATTTCAGTCAATTAAACTAAATGCTCTTCAAGTGTACTACTGAGTGTAGGTCTCCCTCTTGTGGGTTCTCTACGCAATTAAACAGCTAATACAAATGACACAAACAAGGGATGACGCAAAATGTACACTGTATTGGATTGGAATGAATTGTCCTTCCTCTAGGAAAGATGAGTGGGCGAGACTTAGAATAGATATCAATCACACATTGGCTGTTCCCCACTTTGTTGTTTGTATAAACAACAAAGTGTGTGAAAATGTTTTTTTCCCACTTTAGAGTTGTTCTCTGTTGCTCCTGGGGCATCGATCACATGTCTATTCTGAGGGGCTCCCAAGAGGATTCAACTTCAGTCCAAGGTCTATGGCGATTGCCTCAGGAAGCGCAAATACTTTCAGTGAGTCCAACACTCGTGTTGGGTAGCCCACGTTCCTGTGAGCCTTCCTCCTCATCACATTATCCTCCAGAGCCGCTTTCCGTTCCTTGGTCAGAAACGGCAGATCACTGGTCATCACTTGGATCTGATAATGGCCTGTTGAGGAAAGCTTGGAGCTGGCCACCTTGTGAGCCTTGGTTGTGGGGGGTTTCAAAGTCCAAGGGACTTGCTCCGACAACCCTAGCTGGTGCAGGATCTTCTTGTGCTTTATGTGAAACTCAAGGTTGTCTCGGATCTCTTTACTGATGAACGGTATCTCTGAGTCGGAACTATTGAATTCCAAGTTTACTTTTGGTGGAGGTGTAGGCTTCTGAGATAAATGCAGGGCTGCTCTAGATATGATCACTCCCAACAGTTCCGTGGAGTCAGTGAAGATAGTGGGTGCGCCAAACAGATTCTCCAAGTGATTCTTCCTCTGGGTCATCTCAATGAGGTTCATGGCCTCATGGTTCATGAACAAAATGTGTTTTACTCTGGGCAGAGTAATGCACGTGCCTGGCTTAAACCGCTCCCTCATAGACTGTTCCGGAACGGGGGAGAACAACTCACAGGTCTTGGGTTCCTGACTCTCCCTCGTCCACCCACATAAAGTTTGCTCGTTTACATAATCACTAGCCTGAATTGGAAAGCCTGGTGGGTTATTTCTACTCAAGGTGTATTTGAACTTGAATGCTGTCACAGACTGGACAGCAAGCCGGAGCAAATCCCAACGCTGTTGTGTCACTGTGTGCTTCATGTGATTCGCCGGTGTGTCCTTGTACTCATGAGGGATGAATTGGGTCCCTGTAGCTTGGAAATCGAACACTTGTTTGACAGATGGTGCGGCCTTGCTCACCTGAGAATCTAAGCTGAGAGGGGCCTTGGAATCGAATGGTCCATCAAACAAGTGAGTCACACTGTGCATGTTTTGTCTTCCACTCCTGGAGGTGTCATCGCTAGACGCTTGGGACTGCTCTCTGATATCGTTGTCGTTTCGATTGCTGTTATCACAGGGGTGCAGAGGCATGCACTTCCTGCAGTCAGATGGGAACTGGGCATGACGTTGCTGGGGTTGTGAAGCCTTTGTCTCCAAAAGGCATTCGGAGTCAGAGGTGTCCGAGTCATCACACTGACTGATAACTGAGCTGTTCGCAGCATGGGACTTTACTGGGAGTTTCTCTAGCTGTCCCAGTTGGTCGAGGCAGTCAGTGAACAAGGTGACAGTCTGTGATGAAAGCTCCTGCAAAAGTTTCCTTTTAAGACAAGATCAGATGTACAATATGAACATTTGAATTGTTTTTGTTCATTTTAATTCTAGTTCATTTACAAAATGGCACCCACACATGTTTTTGCCCTTGCTTTCTCATTCTCTCTCACACACAGACCTTCTCTTTCTCTGACACACACACACACACAAATGAAAAAGCATTAGGTCAACTTACAAATCCGATGTTTGATAAAGATCCTCCTCCTGAAAAAGAAAGAAAATTGCACAAGTTAACAGTGATGTTTATTACCACAGTTGATTCAAACAATCTCATCTTACCTCACTGTATCTGTTCCATGTCTTGAGTAGCTGAACCGACAACAATATTATCAGGATAATACAAAGTAAACACACAGCGCACTTGAAAAGAATTGTCACATCATGGCCCAGCGACAGCATGACTCGATACATGTTCGCTACTCCTGAAAGGGTGTAGGAGCAGTGAACATAGTGGCGAAGCGAGAAGCATTTCACGCCAATGTTTTTTTGAAGATCGTTTTTACATTCTAATTTCATATAGAATGCACGGTTGAAACACCCTTTGTTACACAACAATTAAATATAGATTCTAAACTGTATTCTTTACACTCATGAAAGACTGAGTTCAAGGACGCTGGTGGGTCTAAAACTAGATAAATAAAAAAACAGGGCCTGTCCAGAGAATGTACTCTATACACAATACCCAAACACCATGGAGTCATGTCTTTGCATACTGATTTTAAATAGTATAGTATATAAAAATACAGAACATAATCACATAATCCTACAGATAGCAAAACACACAAAATTCCATATTGTGTAGGCTACTATAAAAAGTAGTCTGACGATCTGTTTTATTTAATCCCTGGTACACCAACAGGTGGCAGTCTGCCCCTATGATCTGCACACACCAATCCAGTATCCAAAAACAACACCTTGCACTTGCACCAGACCCAAGCTCTTTCCGAAGCATGTATGGTGTGTATAGTGACAAATTGTATTGTATACAGTTAAAGTACATGTTGATCAAGATAGTTTGTGAAATGACCAATGATCATGAAAGAACTGATGGATTCCTGTGTGCAAATAGACATTTGAAGTCATTTGGTATTTGTGAAAAATTGATGTGGTGATTTTAGAAGATGGGAACATTGTTTTGTGTTGATGTAGTAATACCACATAGTCAAACCATGAAGAACTTGTGTAAGTAAAGTTGCTCTAGAGAGGATCCCTGTCCTCTTGTGGGAACAAGCACGGCAGATTTATTACTCGTCTCTTTCCCAGATAGTAATAACATGATCTATAGTACAATGTGTGCATTCTAAATTTGGTCTGGAAAGTCATCCAACACTAACTGAAAGAGTAGGGTCTCTCCCCTCGTGGATACACTGATGAGATTTTAAGTACACACTTGGCCAAAGCAGTCCCACCAAGAAGTGGAGTCAAGTTTCATTCGGCTCGGAATTTATTATTTTTAAGAACTATAAATGACTTCTCATGGCCAATCGTCTTCACGGTCATGGGAGAAGCTTTGTTTTGCAGCGTCTGCATGTGTCATCATGTCTAAAGGTAGTCTTGGTCTCCCGCAGAGCTGAGGCGGGACTTGCCGTTTCCTGATTATGATGGGTTGAGTTCACTGTTGTGTTTGAGGTCACCGGCTCATCCATCAGAACGCAGACATCAAGTCCCGGGCTTTTAATGATGGGGTGTCTGTGTGTCACTCGTGCTTTGTTATGACTGCTTTATAAATCTCCATTTTGCCACGGTTTGAAACGCGAGAGGCCCCCGGGGCTCTATCTACGTGACGCTCGCTGTACAGTATGCTGTGTTCTCTCCGTCTATGGGGGTTAGGGTTAGCAGACTGAAATATGACTTGTATGTAATATATCAGGGATTTTATAGTGAGACTGAAAAGTCAGCTGAATGTCCTGACTTGGTTCATGCAAATGAACATTCCTCCGTTCACCGAATGGAGAAATGTTCTGCCTCTGTTGAAAGATACATTTTATAAATCACATTGTGTTGTATTCTCTTCCATCATGAACATGAACTTCCTCTGTTCCTTAACACATCAATTTGTCATAGATTGGTTCCAAAGAAATAGCCTACCAGATGTAGGTCTTAGTGTAAGACACCAGAAGGGGGCAGCACCTGTTCTACAAAAGAAGAGTTGTTCAATTTTTCCTTTCAAAATCATTGTCATGAAAAAGACCCAGGAACAGGGCTATATTAAAATATTAGAACATGCACACAGTTTGCCTCATGCTCCACAGAGGGCTGACATGTTTATATATCCAATCAGTCCTGGCACTGCAAGTTAGAAGACGTTAGAAGTAGTACATGCATCTAGTTCCAGAAAATGAACTGTTATAAATCATTCATTGAGAAATCCAAAGTGATTTATAGTTACCGCTGCAACAAGGAGTGGTTATACAGACTTCTACTGTTTTGCTTTACTCCTGGAGTTGCAGTGGACCAAGTATACCAACAGAGTAAGAATGAAAAAAACTCCTGGCATTCGTACATGCTTGAGATAGCAGAGTGAGAGGGAATGTACCCGTCAGCACATTATATAGAGGCGCTCTCTACCCTCCCTGCCTCTCCTCCTCATCCAAACATTGCCTACATTCCATAGTAAAACAGCGATAATCCCCATTAAATCTCCGCATTATGTCATCCCATGCTAGAGCCCTGCCTCACATGTTCATGCTGTTGGGCGAGAGATCAACTCGATCGTTTCACCTTGAGAGAGCATTGCTCTCCTTGCTTCACATTCTTAAAACTCAGCTCCTAATGTGTTAGTTTCTTAAAATGCTGTTCGTTTTCAGAAGTCCGACTAACTGAACAGGTTCTGTTTTGTGTTACTGTCATACAGGTATTGGGGGTGAGAGTAGGGGTGATTAAATAATCACTTTCTTTCCATCTAACATTTTCCAGGCCCCCAAGACCTAGTTGCATTTCATTTCAACACAATCATTATCATTAAAACACACAGTTGTAGTTTATCTTCAGTTGTTGGTCTACTTTTAGTTCTGTTTAGCTTTGTTGATTACATCCTCTGACCTGACCTAATGGAGTAAAAGGGGATGACCTCCCATGACCCCTGTCAGGGGCCTGGCTGCAAAAGTAGATGCCAGGCCATCAGATGAGGGTCATGCAGACTGTCAGCTCTGAGTCCGGCTGAGCTATAAGTAAAATGTGTCGACCCTTGTGTTTGTTTCGGCGTGTGTGTGTGTGTTGTGTGTGTGTGTGATGTGTGTGTGTGTGCATTTGTACCTCCCCCATAAGCTCTACTTTCCCTCGGCTCAGCCATTCTTTCCCCAGCTGCTGCCGCAAACACTTGTCGATTCTCTAACTGTTGTCGTGGCACATTGCACCCCGCACCACAAACAGTAATGATTTTCATCCTCCTGCACAAACCATTATTCGATGTGTGGTTGGGACCCTGTGAAATCAGCATTAAACCAA
Organism: Thaleichthys pacificus; assembly: GCA_023658055.1. NCBI lineage: Eukaryota > Metazoa > Chordata > Actinopteri > Osmeriformes > Osmeridae > Thaleichthys > Thaleichthys pacificus. Next base: position 7,388,766 of record CM042862.1, read on the forward strand.
ATCTAAGTCAAGTCAATAGGTGGAGTTATGTGCCAGTAGGGCGTGTACTGTGCTATGTGCATGGCAATAGTGTGTGAGGGCTCCCAAATTCCATTGATACTTTCCTGAATTTAGACTGCCGTGTTGTCAGCTTGGGTTTCCATTTAAAACAGACTCGCAGTGTTCAAAAGGCACGCTCAAGCTCTTTTACACCCCCACCTAAGATTCGTAGAAGCCTTTTCTCAAAGGTCACCTTACGACACAGACATGGTTGGAAGAAGCTGAATTGAGGGTTTGGAATTGGCTTGATTTAACGTCCTCTGTTTTGACAGTAAAATATATATGGTGACATGCATGGAAAATGGCCACAGATTTGCATCCAGCTGAAAACGCTGGGGATATGTTTTGCAATGCTGTTCTAGCATTCAATTGAATTCTATTCGATGTGGCAATATTTCCATAGCTCACAGAATTAGTCACACTAACGAAACGTTCTCTGTCAATCTATTCAGCAGTGCAATAATGTATTTGTAACATTGGGTTTTTTTCTGTTATCCAACAGACGTCCTCACTTTCTCTCTTGTCTATTTTGTGCAACCCAGTTCAGACACACAGTCCATTGTCCTGTGTGATTCCGCTCGGAAGAGCTCAGATCACATGACAAGGGGATGCCACAGAAAGCTGGTAGGTGATTGGCTATGATCCGACGGTGGATCCTTTCTCCATGGTAACCCGCTTGTCTGTTATGAAAGTACCACTCGGTTTCGAAAATGGAACTGGAACAACCAGGGGCAATGCCAAAGGGTGGATCTTCCAATCCATGTCCTGCACACTGTTTGTGGAAACAAAGGTGAACTCAGGACAGACGCAGACATGTGACGCGCACCTTCTGCCGTGTTCCGGTCATCCCTCGCCCTCCGCCCCCCACGAGAATCCATCCATCATTCGTCGTCTCAAAGTAAACAGCTCACATCCGCTCCTGTGTGAAAACCCGAGTGTTCTCCGTCCCCACTTCCTACCTATCCATCACGCCCTCCATTATGGCCCCTATTTAGACACCCCTCAAACGTCACACGTTCAATTAGGCCATCAATCACGCTCTCCACTCGTCATGCCGAGGCTGATGATCATTGTCAGGCAACAATGCCTCAAGATTTGTGAGTTTCTCCTGTGGGCTAGAGGGCACGCCCTTGTCTACCTCGGCTCTAATGACTGAATTAATCTGAGATCCAGTTTGCCTTTCCTCTTTCCCTCGGACCAGGGGTCAGCCAGGGTCAGGCTGGTTGCCACAGAGACCTTCTACAGCGCGACAAAGCTACTGGTGCTCATTGGACTGTGCAAACAAGAGATCCTGGGCCCTGACCCTGACAGTGACGTGTCTGGGAGTGGAGGAGGCTGGGAAAAACCTCTCGCAGCCAATCGGATCACAGGGCTGCGATGACTGATGTGTTGAGTGCCCGCAATAACCTTTCATTCAAAGCCGTCATAAAGTGACTGAGCCACGGTGAGATAATTACTATTTGATTCGAATCGTCATCACATCCTCCACAATGGACGTCCTCCACAAATCGTTCATCCGCAATGGATCGTGCTGACCACTGCACTGATAATATCTCGGATGGAAAGATTAAGTGGGGGATGGATCTTGAGTGAACGGATCATTTTGTCTATGTAGCAGTTGGAACACGCTCTTCAGTATAAACAGCGCCCACCGCACCATGGAAGAGCTTGCTTTGTAGTAGAGTAGCAGGTTTACACAGAGAGTAAAGCTGGTGTGCACAGTGCCAGTGGACCCGGTGTGGTTTGCATCCCAGTCTAGGAGGACTCGAGAGAAAGCCATGCTGATGGGCGCCAACACAACTCCTGTTACACCTACACATGAGTGAAACCAGAACTTGTCTTTCATTAGCAGTATCGGTTCATGGTCAGAGATCTCGGCATAATCCAGAGCACTTGTGGACTGAGGGAACGTTACGGAGAAGGACCGGTGGAAAACGATGCCGTGCATCCTTCATCTCATCCCTGGCGAGCGCCAATTATGAAGCCCCGATGACATCATGAGAAACCCCCTCCTCCAAGTTGACATGGCCTGGGCTACCGTTGCCATGGCGCTCTCTAAACTCCCTGCCCATCTCGGTAGATGAGGAGTGTTGGGAGGCTGGAAGAGAGGCCTTGGTACGTATGTAAATACAAGTGTCATTTGCTGTGTGTTTGTCTGAGGTCCTCCTCTTGTTGAAGCCAAACACTGCTCTATTATTGGGCTGTTGAGGGCCCAGAAGCTTCCAATAGCCAAGAGTGGAGAGAGACTGGAGGTCTCGGTCTTGTTTCAATGTGTTTGCTGTGCGGACCACCTCCCCCCCCCAGCCTTGCCTTCAGCAGCCATGTGACCAGACAGCAGCCCCTTCTCTTCACTGTAACCTAACCGGAGGAAGGAGAGGGACGAACGAGAAAGGGGCCGAACTTGTAACAGCAGCAGACCGACTATCTGCTTATGAACAGAGAGAGGGTCACTAAATCAACATTTAATCCATCAACGCTGTGTCAAGGTGTGTTGAGAACATCTGCTGTTTGAGGTCAGTTTAGACTAGCAAGCATTCGATCAAGAAAACCCCCTTTTAATGTCTTCTGGACAAATGGAATTTCTTGTGGTTTGACTCCCTGTGATCTCAATGGAAAGTGTCAGGCAAAAACCCAAGTAATCCTCAGCTAGAAGAGTTAGATTATTCCAGATCGAGACGAGCCTCACCTACAAACATCAACCCATTCCTCTGTTAAGGCGCACACAATCCCTACTCCCTTTGATACTTGATATTTGGACAGGCCCATAGCATGGCCCCAACACCACTTTCTGCTGGAGACACCCAACCCCCTGGCCTTAATCCTGCTGTACCCCTGTGACCCTACAGTGGAGGACGAGGCGGGGTGAAGGAGGCAGAGAAGGGCTGAGAGGCATTTCATCATGGCAGACACACGGCCCCCTTGGGGATTAGAGAACGTTCTGGAAGGCGCCTCGTCGGCTCTGCCACTCGCTCTCCCACCTCATCCTGTTGACGTGTTCATCGGTGTCTGCCGAACACGGTAAACGGCGAACGCCGAAGCAACAAACAAAGCTCGCGAGCAACACAAACAGTGCAAGAAAGCGCCCGGAGACTTCAAAGCCAACGAGCGATAAACAGATCAGCTTTTTTTCCGCGGACGGGCGGATGAAGCTGTGTGTTTTTCCTGCACGGCTGCGTGTTGTCGAAGCCCCCCACGTTGTGGTGGACCGGGGAGGTGTCAGCGCAGCTGCTGCTGGTGCTGCGGCTCGGTGTGGGTGGCGGCGGGGCGCAGTGTTTGTGTGTGCTGGAGGCAGGGCCACGTGCACACACACACACACACCACAGAGCCCCCATTGATTCCCTCTAATCAAGGCAGGGGGCAGGGGGGGGGAGGGGGGGGGGAGGGGTGGGGTGGGAGAGGGGGGGGGAGGGGAACCGTGCACACGTGTGTGAAGTCGACGCATTCTCCGCATTCCGCCACTCTGCGAAGTGGCCGAAATGTCACCAGCGTCCTGTTGCTCGCTGGGCTCTGTTCTGGTGTCTCTCCGCTCCTCTCTCCAGGGGACCTCTCGTTCTTTCACTAAGTCCTTCTCTCCTGCCAAGTGACTGGGCAATTTGCTGCCACTGCACATTTGGACGGGGCCTGGCTTTTCCTTCTTTATTCAGCCCCGCGAAATGGGCCGTGCCCAAGCCCCGTGGAGGACAGGACGATCATTCATCTGCCGTTGTCCACAGTGATTATCATGGTCTGTGTGGCTCGTTCACCGAGGTCTCGCCGCTGTGAGTAAGCGCTCTAACACAAGCACTCTAACACAAGCCTTATTCAAGTGCCTCGCTTATTGACCTCGCGCCAAAAGGAAATCATCAGAGGGAAACTAACTGGGAAAAACAATTCCAGATCAATCCCCTTCTCTGGTTTTTCGCTAAATACATCAAGTGCAGGAGCTAGTAAGCACCGGTTCATCTAGTCTTTCTAAAGTCCGTGTGAGAAGGGTTAGCACCTGAGGAATGGAGACACGTACCCGCCAGACAGCTGCTGAAGGCCCACCAGTGACAACACAGCAAGGTGGGCTGAGAGGAATGACAAGAAGGACAGCTGGGCAGATGAACACCCTGTCAACAGCCCCCCGGCCCCTCCCTTTCCTCCCCCTGCTTCCTCCTCCTCCTCCTCCTGCTTGCTCCTCTCCTCTCCGAGGAGAAAGGGTTCACAGCACGGCACCGTTACCATAGGAACTCTGTTTGCATTTCCCAGTGAGCGATTCCGGGGCTGCTGGCTTTCGAGCTGGAATTCAGACGTTCATTCAGCATGCAGGGCTGTCTGGAATAGCAATTGTCTCCTTGGGTCGACTTATTGAAAGGCGTGCGAGGTACATTTCCGTTTAAGTAAAAAGAGAAACAAAGACTTTTGAGTCTCTCAACAAATACTCAGGCAGCAGCATCCAGAGTGGCAACACAGACTCTTTGACTCCCTGTTTAACCTGAGGCAGAGCAAATGAAAGGCCTTTTTTTAGAAAGGCATAGTAGAAGAATTTAGAACGCTTATCAAAACCATGACTCTGGGTGCAGTCGCCGGCCCAGAGACCGGTCACAGAGCTGTATTGAGCGCAGTCCCCTAGGCCTGTCCTCTGCCTCCTCATACCAGGCAGCCCCTGAAACAAAGAGGCCCTTTCAGGTTGACCTTGACGCACTGCCCACCCCCAACACCACAGGAACCATGCAGAGGAATCCACCCAAGTCTCATTCCAACCAGAGATATCAATCTCCCAGAGATATCCATCTCCCTCAACTCTGAGTCTGAGGTGAACCTTGGAAGGAAGGATAATGCATGTTGTATGGAGGGGCATCTGTTCAAACCCCAGACTAGACTGTGGAAAAATAACCAGCTAATGCTGCCGTGCATTTCAGATGGGATCAGTGTGGTAAGTTTATACATGGAGATGGGCCCATGATATCATTTTTCTAGTTGCTTTCCAAAGGGCAGGAAATGCTTTGCTCAGAATATGAAATTTAAGGCTTGTTTTTTTTGTTTCGTTTTTTTGAAGCGGGACATTGCCAGACAACCTCCATTCCACAGAACTTGACTGGGTTGGTTTTAACGCAAACCCATTTTAACGGCGTTAATCTTTTTATCGCGAGATTAACGTTCTTTTGGGCCTAGCAAACTATGTAGTTTTTTTCACATGCTGTTGCAACGACTACGGACGTTAGAAAAACTACAACACCACACCGGATCTAGCTAGACCGGAAACAAAACAACAGGCACGCCGCTCACACTTGTTTTGGCTTGCGAGCCGGCTAAAGAATGGTAGGCTAACGTTACGTTTTGAGTGGATAGCGAGCGCGAGACGCCGAAATGGATGCCAATAAGATTCTGAATGGAAAGGTTACTTTTAAAAAGTTGCCAAATGGTTCCATTGACAAGACCAAATTGATCTGTGTGTTTTGTCGTTGTGAACTGAGCTATCATCACAGCACGTCCAGTCTGAAATACCACTTGATGGCCAAGCACACAGCTGATGCGAATTCTCCGCCCCCTTGTCAAAGCCAGGCAATGTTGCAATGTTGTTTTCAATTTAAAAAAAAAAACATTTGCACTAACTATGCAATCGAATCCACTTTTCCATGTTGATAAGAGCATTAAAATGAGAAAAAATAATGGGACAAAAAGAAATCAAGGGACATTTAGAATAGATAAAAATGTGCGATTAATCGCGAGTTAACTGACATTAATGCGATTAATCGCGATTAAATATGTTAATCGTTTGACAGCACTACTAAAGACGTGATTCCAGTTATTGACATGGCAAATCATTATTTAAATAACTCAACTCAAACAAAGAAGTCCAGAAAATACACTTTTTATTTGCTGAAAAAAAAGGCAAAGACATCTTTTACACAATTAAACAGCCTGAGGACATAAATTCAGACGGTAAATTGCACATCTAATTTTCTTAAGATCAAAATACAAATAAAAAGCAGGCTTTAACTTTATACATTTCTGTCATAAGAAACATCTTCAAAACTGTACATCAAGCTTTTTACAAAGCACTTGGAGCTTCCATTTTAGAATGTCCTTTCACATTATATACACATTGGCCAAACAGAATCTGCTACATTAGACACAAGGAGTTCCTTCTCCAGGAAAAAAGGTCTTCAGTCTTCAGACATTCCTCGGTGGGTTAAGGTTGGCTTGGAGAACAGAGTCCAACCTCAATGTTGCTTGGCAACCCTGACAAGCACCAGCCTCTGTCTCACAGAGCAATAAGACATCGGGAGAAGGGGGTCAACTCTGTCAGTTCGACACCACCCTGCTCTTTCCTCAGTAAGAGTCAGCACTTGGGACAAGGTGTTCCTTTCTGCTCAACCGGGGGCTTGTTTTCCCCCCCGAATCGGCCAGGTCGACCACTCAGTCCGTGTCCACGTGACAGGGGTTGGTCCCCTGGTTCTGCGCCTCCTGGTACAGCCGGAGGAAGTCTTTGTACCGCGGGGCACACCCCAGCCAGGCCTCCCCGAACCTCACGGTCCCCGTGAGGAGGAAGTCGCCCCTCCCGGGCTTCACCCCACACTGGAGGGGCATCTTCACCCGGCCGGTCCAGCTCCTCGCCCTCACCCCGCCGGACACAAACACCTTGGTCTTCTGGCGGTACAGGCGGCTGATCGCCACGGTGACCGAGGACTGTTCGTCCTCCCGCTCCACTCTCTGGATGCTGCCGCGCGCCACTGCAGACAGGAACAGGAAGTTAGCGCTACAGCATGGTATGACTACGGCTTAGTTCTACCGGGAGGATATGAGAGTTGAGATAATGCATGCGACGCTTTGTATGATAAAGGATCCCCCGGGGGGAAACGTGAGGTCGCGTGGAAGTCATCTTACCAAAGTCGCTGGTGCAGACTGCTAGGAGCACCTCGGCATCACTGCAAGGCTGGCAGGGAGCTGCAGAGAGAGAGAGAGAGAGAGAGAGAGAGAGAGAGAGAGAGAGAGGGAGAGAGGGAGAGAGGGAGAGAGGGAGAGAGAGAAAGGGGAGAGAAAGGGGAGAGAGAGAGAGAGAGAGAGGGGGAGAGAGAGGTCAGATGAGCTTGGGGCCAGACCATAGCTCAAAAACAGGGCACACGGTGAGGCCTTTATTGTTTTAACAACTCCCAGCCATACAGTGATAAAAATCTCACAGTCGACCCTACAACTTTCCAGCTAACTACCTCAAACACAAAACACCGAGCCGGACGCAGCCAGCCGTGGAGGGGCACGTGCTCCACACACACCCACACACCCACACAGGATCTCCCCTCTGTGATTCATTTCCCTCCCCCGGATGGTTATTTATTTATGTGGACGGCCGAACGGGAGTCGGCTGTCATGGCTCTGGGTTTTACACCAAACAGAGCAGGGGTACATGAGGGGGGGCGAGGGGAGGTTAGGACTTTCTCTGCTCATTATACAGGCCACTAGGAGCAGGGAGGGAGAGGGGGGGGAAGGGGGTCATTGGGCCTGCTGCCCCAGGAAGGACCTCTCACTGCCGCCTCTGCTAGAGCCCCCCCCCCCCGCCCCCCCCTCTTTCTCTCTCTCTCTCAGAAGAGCCTGACACCCCTCCACTAACGAGAACCAGATGACTAGGGTGGAGCGAGGTGGGGCGGAGCCAAACTGCTACATGTCTGACCTGCACAGAGTCAAGTCAGTCTCTACAAGGGCTGCTGGGAGCCGAGGTTCACAACAACAACAGCAGCAGCAGCAGCAGCACAGCCAGGCAGAGGGCCGGGCCCACATGACCCAGGCTGGCAACGTGACCACACGCGCCATTGGAAATGCCTGAATAGATATATCGGAAATAGAACCAGAACAGATGTAGAAGAAAAGAACACAGACGCACGATTGTGCTTGACTTGTGACCTGTGGCAAAGCACAGTCTCCAGTCACTTTAGGGCAACATTTTTTTTTTAATTTGATTTTAAAAAATCAAAAGTGACCCTTTAAGTAGCCTCGTCCACCTCCAGCCCAGCCTTTGAAGACGACAGCCCCCGGGGCCAAGCTTTACCTCACGCTGGTCACACCCCAGCAGGCTCTCCTGCCCTGTCCTGTCCTGCCCGGGCCTCGGACTGCTTTACGACAGGGGAAAGGCCTCTGAAGGGGAGAGCCGACAAGTCGATGATTAGTTGACTCAGGTGGTCCCGTGTCTGGGTCAGGAGAAAACTGCTTTATTAGCCCCCGGACCCGGTGTGGTTATCTGTTTTCCAGAAGAGGCCACGGGGGCAGGTGTGGAGGTCAAGGGGGGGGGGGGAGGTGCACAGTCAGCAGTGAGCTGAGGGGGCGCAGCTTTTAGCCCCAGCCTAGTCTGTCCAGCCGAGTCTGTCTGTCCAGATGGGGTACACCTACTCACTCAGCTGAAAAACATCTTACTTCAGCTGAGGCCAGAAGGGTATGGAAGAGTGTTTAAACATGACTAAATGTAAACAAACCTTTGCCCTCTGATTTGTATCCTGTGTATCACATTCATAGCCGACGAAAGGCTGGTTCTTAAAAAAGGCTTATGGTTACAATAGTGTCCCAAGACCCTTGCCATGCTCGGGGGCTGCTTAGATTATATTTAGACAGGTTGTTCTTAAGTTATGAGTGGGGGGGGGCGAGGTGGGGCACGTCTCAGGTCAGCTGGTGTTGCAACACAAGGCTCCGGCACGTCAGCAGTGGGGTCAGGGGTCACCCAGGAGCGGGCTCGGGGGCTTAGGAACAGCTGGAGAGCAGGGAGACCTCGGAGCGGTCGACCCCGGGCCCGGAGCTGGAACCAGGGACCTTTGATGAAAGGCGGCCCTGCCTCCGCGGCACCAGGGACGAGCCCTGGCCCGAATGGTTGGTGTTGTTGTTCCAAAGCAAAGAGCAGTGCTGCTCCAGTACGGGGGCTGGGGCTCACATGTCAGACATGAAACACAACCACAGGAATGACCTGGCAGCACAGCCAGCACCACCCCCACCCCCCCACCCCACCCCAAACGCACGCCGCACCGCTCCGATCAGAACCACTTCATAGGGCGGACGGGGGTGGAGGGAGGGAGGGGCGGAGAGGGGGGTGGGGGGGAAGATAGTGTCCCTGCAACATCTGGTACCAGATGCATTCCATCCTAATAGAGCACGACTCGGTAATACCACTCCGCCCAGACGAGAACCACTTCAGACGACAGGGAGGAGAGGGGGGGGGGGAAGACAGATGAAGGGCAGAGGAATGAAAGGGAACAGACAGCGCGGACAAATGGAAGGCAGGAGGACAAATGGAGACGTAGGAGAGGGAGAGAGAGAGAGCCGGGAGACGGCGGGACGAGAGGCGGTGGGGGCGGAGCAGGGCTGGGCCCGCGCCGAGGGAGAGGTCCTTCCCCCGACGTCTGGAGCGAGGCGCGCTCCGCCCCGACGGGAGGGCAGCGGCTCCGGCGGGTCGGAGCGGACCGGGTACAAAGAGGAGCAAGTGACGCGAGGCCCGCGACGACCCGTGCCATCCCACATCACAACAGCACCGCGCACGCACACACGCCACACAGCGCAGGAAGCCTGCTGGATGAAAACAAGCGTCTGCCCATGGGGTGGACCAGTCCCCCCCCCCCCCGTCCCCCCCCTCACCGTCCCCCGCCCCCCCGCTGTGCCAGCAGGTTCTGCAGGATGTGGATAAGAGAACTCTGGGACTACAAACAGATGTGGGGGAGAGACATCCCTCATATTTGTCTTCGTGTGGAAAAAAAGAAAGAAAAAAAAAAAAAGGCGCTGAGATTGTGCACATTGGCGCAGCTTGAAGTCATGCAGGTTTGGCAGGTACACACAGCGTGAAAATAAGGCCGTGTTTTGAAAGGGAGGCTCTCTGTTTGGCCGTGCCTCTCTCCACACACAGTTCATCTCTTGACAGTTTTACAGGGCGGCAGTACAGGCCTCTGCCTAACACATGGTGCTCGGGGGTAACTGATAATAAACGAACCGGCGGGAAATCACCTGTGAACTTTTGTCCTCCAAACAAAGTTTGATACAAATATAAAGAGGAGAGAGAGCGGGGGGGGGGGGGGGGGGGGTGGATAAGCGGTGTTTTGATACTGCAGTGTGGCTTTCAAATGACTTGAACTACAAAAACAATACTGGCTGACAGAGATATAAACGTGAGCGTCTGTGTCAAAAGTGTCTAAAGAGGACCACGAAAAGAGGCCTTCAAAACAGTTTTTCACCAGCAGGTGGCTACGTTTAAGTTCGCCAAAAACACTGAGACTAAGGGACAAAGCAAACCAGCCCCGTGGTTGGAATTCAAACCCTAAATGTAGACGAAAGGGTTTGCGATTCCTAAAGGACTTCCATCTAGATTCCTAAATGGAAATCTAGGAATCCAAAAAGAAAAAGAACTTTCCGGTCCACCCACCCTGAGGAGAACCACCCTAGCAGTCAAAGGAGCACCACTCACCAGACACGGAGCGAGGCACGGCTCCCGGCCTGTCGTTGACCAGCTCGTACTGGAAGCCGGTGATCTTGCGGCTGATGTCCACGTGGGGGATGGCCTCGATGAAGAGCGCCCCCTCCTGGATGCTGAAGCAGTGCACCTTGCCCTGGGCCTGGTCCCGCTCGTGGAGCAGCAGACGCAGCTCGCCCGCCCGGTCCAGGTAGATGTTGGTGCCGCTGGACTCGTGCAGGGGCTTGATGCAGACGGAGAGGCGGGTGGCGGCGGCCGACGCGGTGTTGGGCCGCAGGTTGACGATGATGGCGCCCGTGGGGTAGAGCCACTCCAGGGAACCCTGGGAGCATCGCAGGTACACCTGTTCCACGTCCCTGGCATGGCCCTCGTGGGTCAGTCCACTAGAGATCAGAGGGGGGACGGGGGGGGGGGGAGGGACAGGAGAGAGGGGGAGAGCAAAGAAGGGGCAGAAGAGGAGGAGAGAGAGAGAAGAGACATATGTTTAACTCTAACGCAATTAGAATAAAGCAAGGTTGTTGGAACGCCAGGCAAAAACATATTTCCAAACAAACAAACTAAAAACAACAGAACGACTACAGACGACAAGCGCTCAAATATAATAACCACCAGCCAGGAATCTGAAAGTCTGATTTGTGTGGGGTGTTTTACTAGCCAACCTCCACCACCAACCCCCCCCCCCCCCCCCACCAACACCATGACATAAAAGCCCGGAGTAAAACGCCAGGTTCTTCACACTATCTCCAAACAAAGCCGTCAAAGGGTCACTGAGGGCTCAGACCCAACTGTGTGTGTCGGTCGCCCTGAGCCTGAGCCTGGGCAGAGCGTGGGCCCGGCTCCAGGCTCAGGAGAAGCTTCCTGGCTGATTGGGAGGAATGTGCTTTAAGATCCTCACAGAGAGAGAGAGAGAGAGAGAGAGAGAGTGTGAGGGCCCCGGGTGCGCGCGAGCCCGGCTGCATGACAAGTCACGAGCCAAAACGCGGCTCCGCTGACCTCAGCCCCAATACACTCTCCTTCGACCACATTGTTTTCCCCCCTCAGGGCTGTGGCCAAACGCACCACTGGCAGTCTGCCTTTGGGAAGCGTTTGGAAACAGAACGTGGATGAATGAAGGGGGGGGGGGACACACAGGCTCCGACGCCGACAACAGCACAAACAGTAGCTGGGGCCTGCTGCATGCAAGTGCAAATGCGGGTCACGCACCGAACCTCCCCTTGCTTTCAAGCCACCAAAGAGACTGGAAGAGACTTGTCCGGGCAACACTCGTGGACCCCGGCGCCAGCATGACCAACTGAATCTCTTAATGCCTGCCTGCACAGCGCTCCAAACTACCGTCTGTCACTCATAGCGAAGCCATATGCAGGAAACCATCGCCATTCGACCCATGTGGACGCCAAGTTAGCGGTTGCTTTTCCTTGGGAGAAACACCCAGTCTTGGGAATGAGATGCTGAAATTCTAATGTGCCATAGATCTGGAGCAAGCTGGCACATGCTGAACACATGTAGCAAAGCCCCCGAACCAGACTTTCTTAGGCACGCCTTTAATTAAGTCTTTTTTAACTTCATCATCTCTGCATGCAATTATAATAGATTAGCTAGGAGCCTTGCTAATGAGCAACAGATCAGTGCAGCATAGAGCTACCCTTGCTGGCTCTGAAGATGAAAAACATGTCAGACCTTATTGACGAAGCCAGAGGAAAAACCGATTTTACTGGCTGTAGGATGTTTGGAGGTAGAATGTAACACTTCATATACATTCAAAAGAATGAGCTTCTCATTGAAACGTTGATCAGGACCAGCTAGACCAGGACCCCAGCTCAGTGATACTTTGGCGGGGTAGTATAATTAGGCTAGGGATGTTATTACAGTAGCATGAAATCATTAAAATCCCTATGTAGTTTACATATCAATGAAAGGGACCCAAGCACTAATCATTTTTCCTACAAATAAAGATTGAACTGCTCACCTTATGAGGGGTTAGTAAAGAGTCTTAAGGGGGAAATTGTTTATGAACCAGAATAAACAATGATTAAAAAGAATGTCAAGCAGCGCTGCAATTCATGAATAAAAGCATTCTTATCAGTGGTGTCAAAGCTCTGCATGGCACAGCTTGAACAATTTGTAACATTTTTACGTTCTGATTTAGTAGGCTATAACAGTGTTAGCTGATAGCCAGACCACAGCCGTTTTTTAAACACTTCGCCTCAAAATTACATTAGTGGAAGTAAATGTGATTAATATAAAACATTCTATTAATCTCACCTGCCCCTCCAACTGCACTGGTCGCTTGAGTATTGGCAGAGCACAATTTTACAAAAAAGGAGAAAAGACAGCAAATGCGCCAAGATCGGTGTGACCATGTTTATCCCACACACGCAGTTGCAAGAAGCGCAACACTGTCCTCTTCTTCTCAAGTGAAATAAGAAAGTCCACCTCCGTAAATCCAACTACATATTGTCTCCATGTGTCCTTTAGGCATAAACGAATTTACACAGAAACAAACTTGGCATTCCGTCGCAAACTACTTCAGACCATATCTACGGACATCGGCAGCGCCAGCGAGTGAATGCGTATGTGCCGAATTGAGTTCCTTCACTGAAAGTTCAGAAAGTAATCTTGCCCTGATTACTCCCTACGTCACACCACAGGAGATATTGCGCTTGCGCTCTGCGGAGCGTGCCTCCAAGATAAAAACAGTGATCAGTAAACCTACCATGTTATACTTGTGTAAATGTTTTTTGGGCTACTATGTCAAATGTATATATATATATAGATATATATAATATATCTATATATTAATATATATTTATGTTTACAGTATAACAATAATAAATACATAAAAATATCTTATTTTTTTGCTCACATTTTGTTCACATTTGTTAGATAAAAATGTGTAGGCCTACGGTGTAAATCCTTCCGAACAATTTGACAACTTGTTCTATTAAGATCCCTGTTTTTCAACTGAATCTGTGTTCCGACTTAAGACAAAAAGGAAACCCGTTAAACAGGGGAAACGAGTTGTTTGTAACAGTTACTTCTCCTCTGATATGTGGACAAGTAATTGGCTGTGGTTTGTGTGGTGTGTGTGTGTGTGTGCGGTCTTTGTGTGTGAGTATTTCTGCATGTGCGTGCGTGCGCGCGCACATGAGCATGTGTGTCGGGTATCTGTTTTCGTCTTGATACACTGCAGGCTTGCTGTCTAGGTGTTGGAACACGGCTCTGTGTGTTGTCATAATCATAATGCATGTCGGAACACGCTGTCTGAGCATCCATCAAGGACACCTGCACACAGCTACAGACACCTATTGTAGGCCTACAATAACACTTGTGCGTGTTTCTCAAATGTTTCTGAAGGTGTGAATAGGAGAGGGGAGGAGAAAGAAGGTGACATGAGTGATGATCTGTTGTATCCGAATAATGATATGTGCATTCTAAATGACTACAAACTCAAATCCAAACTCAAATGTCTGGCGCTAGCTGCTGCGAGAGCAACTCCACAGGAGATGCAGCTACAGGCTCCTTGTTTCCAGGCATATCAGTGGTCGTCTTCTTGTTATTCCAGTTGCTTTAACACTGGCTCCCATGTTTGTTATTTTCCCTCTCATTGCAGCTTAAGGGAAAGCAGGTTTTCTTCTTCTAAACCTCCACCTGTCACACATTTCAGAGGAGGAGGGGAAAGGGGGAAGAAGACAAACTAAAACCAACAAGGATACTGAGGGGGGAAAAGGCAAGTAATCTCAGTGTGTGTGTGTGTGTGTGTGTTGTGCGTGCGTGTGTGTGTGTGTGTACATGTTGGTGGTAAACTAGACAGACCAGAACAGAATTTCCATTGAGTAGTGATGTGGTGGATGTGAATGGGCTGGACATGTTTGGTAAATATGGTGTGTTTAGCTGGGGCCGACGGGGGTTGAGGCAGGGGTGGGGGTGAGCTCAGGCCAGCGCTGAGGAGCGAGTGAGGTGAAGGGTTTTTGGGGGGAGGGTAGAATGGGTTTTTGGGGGGAGGGTAGAAACTAAGAGAAGGGAAGAGTTGTTTTTTCACTGGGGCTGTTGTCCTGATCCCATGCTGAGAGCCACTCACTGTGTCTGACAACAGCCCCCAGGTGAAAAACAGCAATAAAATGGATTGTGCTTCTGTCAGGATGACAGCGCGTGGCTGTGTTTTCTTCGTCGTCGTGTCCTTTAACTTACTTTTCAATTCTGAGAACGAACAGCTTTCTCCCAGTCTGTCAAATGAGAAACCCTTTGACCCTAACCCGGTAGAACTATGCTAACCATATTTACAAAGTAGCCTATGTCACGACAGGCACTCATAGAGAAAAAAGAATGAAGCCACGGACCTATTGTCTATTGTCAAACCACCTCGGCCGAGTAGAGACGACAAATACACGCCTTATTGACTCAATAATGTTCAGACAAGGGTTGCTTGTGGTTGTGAACGGGGACTAGTTCATAATTAATTCTCGACACGGCTCTCCCTTCCTGCTCGGAGAATCAGTCTGTATAATGGCTAAGCCGCCTCTCTGCTCTCATTGTATGTCCCTAGTTTTATTAAGCCTGTTATCTGCTCTAGATAAACTGTAAACGTCAGTCACACAAGCATGTCCAATATCTCAGTGGTATGCACAGGCAGATAGCAAGGTGCTGATAGCATCCAGAGCGCTCTGCCTGTCAACAGCCCTCTCCTGGCGTTCTGCCAGCCTGTCGTTTAAGCCACAGGCTCCACACTGGTACCGTCATTTTTCACATTCCTCTTCATACGCAGGAAACATGTCATTCGAGTGGCCGTCCCGTCTAAAGACCGACGCAGCGTTTGTATTCATCCGCACACCTTGTACAGCTCGGCTCGTTGGTGATAACGTCATGTTACGTTTCGATGTCGCTGGCAGAGAAGGAGAAGAATCCGACTGCACTGTTGACCCCTTTGTTACCGTCAGTCAGCAGAGCTCTTGGGGTGTTTTGTTTTCCATCACAGTTACTCGCTTCAAGATATGTCGAGGGGAAGTGACACATTTGGGGGAATGCCCCAGTTACGTCTCCCTCAGAATTCTTCGAAATCCGTGCAGTCCTGAAAACACAAAGCTCGGACTTGTTCCAACCGCAATGGGGCCATAATGAGATCTGTTTGTACGTGTGCATGCGTGTGTATGTGCTTTGCGCCTGTGTACAGAGTGTGCATAAACATGTGTGTGAGTGAGAGGAGGGGGTGTGTGGGGAGCTGGAGGTTCCAGAGGCTCTAGAGCGACTAGCGGACGTCCATGCTGTATTAGGTCCTAATGCCTTCAAGCTGTCCCCGCCACCCTACCGTCAGCCCGCTCCCAGAGGCCCACATAAATCTGAAGATCTGCAGCTCCAAATCTCCCAGGAGGAATTTAGGTCAGGCTGCTTTCTGACGGGCCACTCACCCTAGCAGGTGGGGGACTTATTGTCTTATGAAAGCAGCGCAATGAAAGTGAATTCAACTGTGGTCTGCCTTCAGATGTAAGAGGGATAAGAACGAGCTTAGGACCAGAAACCCAGGTGGTGCGGAGGCTCGCGGAATGACAGGGTTGAGACGCCGACCATGACGCTAACACGTTCCCCCACGAGGACTGGTTCGGGACGCTGTGATCCAAAGCAAAGCAGTAAAAGCCGCTCATGTGTGCAGTTATCTGGGTGTTGTGCTGAAAGTGGTAGTGCGTGTGGGAGGCACCCCCCCCCCCCCCCCCCCACAGTAGGCAGGGAGACTTCCGTTCTCCAGATTAGCCACAGTGATCTGATTCTCACGGCGTCCTGCGGAGACGATACTCTGGCCTGCGTCTCTGCCTCTCCACGGGATTGGGGATCACAGTTTCCTTGTTCGTTCCTCATTCTGCAATGTGCTGGATCCGTCTAGGAGCCTGGCCCCAAAGACCATCAGCCATTGCAATCCATGATGCTGCGTGACAGCCATAACAGGGTCTCTCTCTCTCTCTCTGTGTGTGCATATGTGTGCCTTGAGAGTGTGTGTCTTTAGAGAGAGAGCGATTGTGTGTGCGTTTGTGTGTGTGCCATTGTGTGAATTCCTGGGCGCTCAGGATGAGATCCTTGTTTCTGCCAGTGTTTTTTACAACCTTCATGAGCAGCTTGAAGGCTCAGAGCTGTACTGTACGACATTCAATTAAAATGTTTAAATATCCAAAACAATGGACAACCCAATCTCTGTTTTTCCCAAAATGCAGTTTCACAAAGGCCATGCCAGTCTCTGTATCCTATTCTTTTGTTTGAGTTTTCCTGGGAAAAGAGAAACAGATTTTTATGAGGCGTAAACATTGCAGGGGTACGTGTCTGTGTTCGATCAGAGAGTTACAAGAGTTACTATATCTTGGTAACCTTTGCCAGACCCTCTGTAGGATATGGGATGTTGTGTTAGATTTATTTGAAATGGGCTTGGAACACACATGGGATCGTAGATGTGAAAATCTTTACTTGCCTAAGATCTGACTATTATTGATGGTTTACACATTTATACACTCACGGCCGTACATAGTCCTTTTCGGCTGTTTGAGCCCATGCATACATACACACAAACACAAATAAACACACTTTTTCCTTCCTGGACACACAAACAAAGCCTTCACCAGGCTAAGCTCTTTCAGTTGAACTGACACTAACTAGCTCATGTGTTTACACAGTAAGAGAGAGGAGAGACAAGAAGGAGAGAGAAACAGGACCAGAGAACAGTTGCTCTATTGTATCCATTCACATTTTGCAAGTTTTATATAAGAGCATGGTTTACTGAAATAATCAACCAACAAACTATTGACATCTTAACAGAGCACCAGAGCTTGGTATAAACCAGAATCCTCCTATCTTCAATGGAAATTATGCAGTGACTGTTCTGTTTGTCAGAGTTTTGATACAGAGGGCTCTTTAACATCTTATGGCACCCTCTGAATGAATCTCATTCTCCCTGAAACTGGAGCTAGTCGTCGGAAACCCTGAGTTCCGATGGTGGCGTCCACTCTGAAGGTGATACCCTGCTAGCCCCGAGATTCACACACTGGTGACAGGGCTCAGACTGGACATGACAGGTCGGCAGGAGAGGAAGGGGTCATGAGAAAGGTAAGGGTCAGTGTTGATGTCACCTAGGGCTGCTTCAGCAGTTTAACAAGCAGCACACTCGCAACCACACACAGACACATACACCACACACACCATAGCTGCATAGGGGTTATTGTGGTTCATTGACTTTGATGTCTCTGTGTGGGGTTGTTAGAACCTCTCATCTCCTGTTTGACATGTTCTAGAACACTTCTGGCTCTTTACGACCTGCACAGACGCTACAGGTGGTTAGCCACCTGTCTCATTCAGTCACTTCTGACAGAGACAGAGAACAACCACAAAAGCGGTGGCGTGAGGTGGATTTTCAGCCCAGTGCACAGCAATCCAGAGAGGTGTTGCACAATGATTCCTTTTGTTGTGTATAGATTGAATTGGAATGTGACTGGTTGTGACATCATCTTTTTCCCTGTTGACAGTTGAAATGATTGCTTGTTAGACAAGTCTCCCAAGAGCATGAGCTGTCCTTCGCTGACTGCCTGATATGTTGACGTCATTGTCACGATCATTAGGTTTAATTACACTTCTCGGCGTCTCCCTTGTCTGTTTGAGCCTTGAAATAAGGGCGTTCCACACAACATGCTGCACTGCTTCACTAGCATCGATTTGAAATGCGTTTAGTTAGTTAATTAGATGCTAACCTCAGTAAAGGACATCAAATAGGACGACATGAACATCACCGCCCCAAACCCCCCATTACACACACACACATCAAAACTGAAACTAGTCATTCACTTACTAAGACAACAAGATTGAAGAAGAGGATGTGAAAGACCCACCCAGCAGTATTATTAGGGAAAACATTCTTTATAGCTTCGGTGGGCTTTTCTCTGTTTCTGAAAGGGAGCAAGCTGGCTGGCCTTGGGTATAAAATGGCCACATTACAATATCATTTCGTTTTTTGGCTCATTGAAGGAGTATCGCCTTTCTGATGAGGATTGTGTAAAAGTACACGACACAGCTTAGTGACGCTTACTGCCAAGGCCTTGCAAAACACTCTCTGTCTCTCTTGTCTTGTTCCACAGAAAAACAACATGGACGTGCCAAGACCTGTACTATAACGCTTCTCTGGATTAAAGAGTGACAAACAAATAACCTGTTGGGTCTGTATCTTACTGGATCCATCCTGAGGTAATGATGGGCCCAGAGCCAAGAGAGCCTGGGGGGAAACTGTCAGCCATTTTGAGTTTAGAAAAGAAATACGGAAGAAAATGGCCTCCCAGTTTGGCTTGGAGGTCTAATCAACATTCTCAATCTTCCACGCTGACATATCTCTTAAAGAAAGGGTCATTTGCAGAAACCCAGTTACCGTGCTGACAGTGGATGGAAGATGCTGGAAACACAGTGAGCCGACGGATGAAGGGAGAGCGACAGAGAGCGGAGGCCGAAAACCGAGCCCCGCCCTGGATGAAATCACTTTCTGAGACATTGAGCAACTGGAACTGGCCCTGATGAACTGAAACCGCTTGGATAAAAACATCAGAAGTACGTACATTGTACAACTCCGAACCGTCTGACTGGGAGTCTCTCCTGACGCTCGGTTGAGAGCAGACTATCTGCTCGGATCTTGGCTGGAGATGAAAGTGCTGGAACATGGAGGAGCCGAGGCCTCAGCTGAGGGCTCACGAAGGCTGTGCTCTGTGATCTTATTATTTTGCTCTGTGTGACCCGGCCCTCCGCTCCATTCCACGTCTCTCTGGCCCGGGCTTAGCACACGGCTAAGCTGCTGACTTCCAGACACACACACGCACACCTCAGGCAAAACAGGGCCGTATCTGGGAGTTGTCTGGACGGTTTTCGGTTTTTTTTCTTTCTTCTTTTGCACCATGACACACAAGTGCATGTGCCTACACCTTGACCCTGGGTCCTGCCCTTCTCAAGTCTGACACACTTACAGGCACGCTCCACACCCTCCGAGGGCTGTATGCTGTCGCACAGACACACGCACAGACACACGCACAGACACACGCAGTCACGCATTGCTGACTCCCATGTAGTTGCATGCGGAACCTGCTATAGTGGGACACTGGTACAGATACTCTCACAGTGGAACTGAGGCACCACATGATATCCTAATTGTTTATGTTGCAAATTCCACACAATACAGTTCCAAAGTGTGAAGTTTCACTAGCCTACATTTACAGGCACACGCGACCTTTAAAACCAGCAGGTTGGGTTGTGCGCGATCTTCACCCTATCTGATAACCCAACCTCTTTTGTGCTGCTGAGTTAATGTTTCTCCAAGACACACTTAGAACACAAGCCTCGCTCCTGTGTCCTTTGTCCCTTGCTGCGAGTCGTTCTGCTGAAGGTGCCCTCGTAAAATATGGATTCAAGATGGCTTTACTCACGTTGGCTGATACGGCTACTGTAATCAGAGAAAGGCATCACGATACGGCGTGTGTGTGTGCATGAAGGTGTACCACAAGGTACAACCCGAGGCAGGCTTCAAGGCCAAAAAACAAAGAGGAGGCAGACTTATAATCGTGAAATGTGTGTGCGTATGTATAAAGAAGGCGTCGATTGAACTTCTTTGAGAAATGTACAAGTTAATGTGTATGTGAGAACTAAAACAGAAACTACACAGTGCAATAAACGATGGTTTCATACATGTGTGTGCAGCATGATGTAACGTTTGTCTCATGTCTAACGTCACATGTAGGACCTCAAGCAGAGCTAAGGAGCTTTGTGCCCCGTCTGTTTTTCAACCGTATGATCAAAATCCCAGGACATGTCTGCAAACAAAGCCAGCGATTCAGCCTGTAGCTGGCTCCTGCTCTGCCTCTGAGTCCCATCAGCCCCTCTAACTCCCCTCCCTCTCCTCCTCTCCTCACTGCCCTCTCCTGTTCTCTCCTCTCCTATTCTCACTCCCCTCTCCTCCTCCCCTCTCCTGTTCTCTCCTCTCCTCCCTCTTCTCACTCTCCTCTCCACTCCTCTCCTATTCTCACTCCCCTCTCCTCCTCCCCTCTCCAGTTCTCTCCTCTCCTCCCTCTTCTCACTCTCCTCTCCACTCCTCTCCCATTCTCACTCCCCTCTCCTCCCCTCTCCTGTTCTCTCCTCTCCTCCCTCTTCTCACTCTCCTCTCCACTCCTCTCCCATTCTCACTCCCCTCTCCTCCCCTCTCCTGTTCTCTCCTCCCTGTCCTCTCCTCTCCCTAAGCCACACCCACCATCCTGGTTAGACAGGTCAGCTAACAAAGGGCCCTTTATGCACGCTGAGGTAATGCTATAATTGTGACAATTTTCTCTTTCAGGTGAACGAGTGACTCCCAAAGATACTTTCTCATGTTTTTGTGGGTTTGAGTGATGTTAGATTAAGTCGGGAGAGAAAACAGGAGAGGCCAGCGCACCTGAGGCCTGGGCTGAGGCCTGAACAAGCAGTCAGCAGTGCGGGAGCGTGTGTGTCTTGGCGGAGACCAGGCCCGGACCACATGTCCTGCTGAGGAGGAGGAGTGACGGCTCTCATAACATGCTGACACCTCCTGCAGGTGAACCAATCACGTGCGACGGGGGCACAGCGGCCAGATGGGTAGGTGGACTATCCCTTGCTGCCAGTCACAAAGCTGGATTGAATAAAACATACTTGGAAAACGATGGGGGGGGGGGGGGGGGGGGGGGAGGCGGGGTCATCTTCAATGTTACTGCACATAAACAATCCAGTTGAAGAACAATAACATTATCCGAAGCATTACCATATGCCAGAGCTGGAAATGTGTTGCTCCCCCCCCCCCCCCCCCCACCACCAACATAAATGTATTTATTTTCCCCTCGTCTGTCTCTTATCTCATGGCTTTGTATTTAGAGATAGGGATGTCAGCCCCCTCTTCCTCCCCGTGCTCCCGACACATCCTGAGCAGATAAATCAGCGGGGTGATTCGGGCTGGGAGGGGCCTGGGGAGGAAGCGGCCTGGAGGCAGCGAGGGCTCCTGGTGGCCTTTCAGTTCCTCCGTCGAGTCGGACGCAGAGGCAGGCCTGCGTGGAGCTTCCCTGTCTTTCATCCGCTTAGGAAACATCTGGATGTATCTACCGGTCGAAAGTGATGATTTGTGTGTGTGTGTGCAAGTGTGTGTGTGTGTGTGTGGACAACAGCCAGGTTCGGTAACGTGTATTCTGAGAATTTACTGTGCAACGCCAAGCAGGTTTTTTCAAACTTTCATAAAGTATGAGTCAGTAAGGGATGGTCGGCATGTTTGTGTCTTTTCCGGTTCAACGGGGATGAGTTTACATCAATGAAACCATCGCTCACTCTTAACAAAGCATTCTTTCACCAGCTAAATCAAAAATACTTCTTTCCCCCTAACATCATCAGACATATATTATTTGTACAGATGTTCGCTCTCCAAGCACCACAGACATTCAAAGTTATTCAGTTATTCAAAGACACTCACCAACCATAGTATCCAACTCTTGTGAAAGTGAATAAAGAGAGGAAAGAGAAACGTTCAGCGTGCGTAGGGGCCTAGTGTCGTAAGGTTATTGTATCCCTTTTAGCAGGTGAGAAGACAAAGCCGGTGTTGGGGATGCGTGTCTGAACCTAGCAGGCAGGCCCGAGGTGGTGACAGAGCGGGGTCAGAGGTCACACCTGCCAAGAAAGAGCCCCCATCCCAGCGCACCAGGCCCCAGCTCCTCCCTCGCCTGCTCACAGACCACCTTCTGTACCTGACTGGGCCACCGCAGCACCTGCCAGCCACACACTCGACACAAAAGACAACATCCACCGCAAAGCCCCCTCTCTGAGGCCTGCATGCAGCTCGGAGCGCTTTCCCTTCCATTCCACCTCGTCTCCTCGTCCACCTCAGTCGGGCCGCTGATGAGAGGGTGCTGTGAGCCTTTCAGAGTCGGCAGGATATGAGTCATCCTCCCGACTGTACACACACACACACAAATACCTTACAACAATACTCTGACACAGTTAGGTTTAACTCTTCCATGGCTGTCTTTTTTTCAGCAGGTTGGCTGTCCGTGCAGTGGTTTTTGGGGTGTGGGGAGAGCAGAGTGGTCGTGTTTGGACGAGGCTGTGGGAGAGGATGTTCAGCCCCGCAGCAGCGACGCTGGGCTTGTCGTTTTTGGGAGTTGAGGGGAGGATGTTTTGCCTCCTGTGAGAAGACCCCTGACCCCCCCCCCCCACCCACCACCACCACCACCACCATCCTCTCTCAACCCGCTCTGCCTCGGGTTCCAGCACCCCGCTAACTAAAACAGCCGCAGACTCGACTTGACTTTCACTCTGGGACAAACGAAGTCAGTTCGTACGGAAAGAACGGCCCTGGGTTACCCTCGTTCTAATCCCTCCGTCTATAATTCCCTCTATAATCCCCAGAGCTGTCCCATCACCTCCACCCCCCCACCCAATCGACGTCTCCCCTCTTCGACCCCCTGGTGTTCCTCTCTCCCTCCTGGCTCGCTGGCTCCCCAGCACACCTCTCCCCCTGTGTTGTCTCAGTGCTGCGTGACTGCCCCTCCTGCTAACACAACACCGGTCGGTCCTGAGGGCAGCCTGAGAGTCGCGGTGGCCCCCGCTGATCCCACCGTGCCGGGGGCCCCGCGCTCCCGAGCTCCTCTCATCTCCTCTAACGTACCCTGACACGACCCTTTGAAGCCAGGGAGGCAGCGTGGTCCTGGGCCGGGCCCAACAAAAGCAACCTGATCCCCCGGCTGACGCACAAAAGCAGGCCCACGGCCTCTGACCAAGGCTGGGGGGGGGTGGGGGTGGGGGTGGGGGGGGAGCGGAGGCTGGGGGGGGGAGCGGAGGGAGCCCCCTGGCCTGCTCCCTCTCTGTGTACTCGAGAGTCACCTGTACTATGGGGAGAAGAACCTAGTATACAAGAGGCTGGGGGTTGCAGGGGCTCTCCTCCCCTCGACCCATCCGTTTGGATTCACCCTGGCTCCGATGAATTCGGCCCCGACAGCTTCACCGCGACTCCGTGGGAGAGAGCCCTGCAGGGCCTCTCACCTTGCCCAGGGCCTGCCTTTCCGAACAGCCCGCGACTGGAAAACTGTGGTTTCTCAATATCCGGCGGCGCTCCCTTCCTCTGGTTCTGATCAGCAGAGAGTGCGGTGAGCCGGGTTGCGGTTGGGAAAGTCACGTGGGTCAAACAGCCGAGCGCCGTGTCGCCTGCCACCAGGGTCACGGCGAGGACGGGGGGAGGCGACGGAAGAGGGCAAGAAGAATGGGGGAGAGGGGGGAAGCATTGAGCCCAATCAAACGGAACTTCCGGTGACCACTTGAGGTTGTGAGCCAGGGAAAAGACCCATCACACCCTTCGCAGACTGGTGAAGGGTTGCCGTCCGCTCCGGGGGGTGTCGGGCGGAGGCGGGTCTGGAGGAGATGAGCCACGCCCCCATCTGTCCCACCCTCAATCTCTGCTCTCTCACTGCGTTCACGTCATGCAAAACGTTCACCCCCTGGCGATTTGCACGTGGCGCTCACGGACCTCGGCGTCTGGGAGCGCCGCGTCTGCTGTGGCGCGGGCTGCCTTCCTGTGTTGTGCGCAGGGCGCGCGCGGGTGTGCATTTTACGCACGTCTCCCCGAATGCGTGAGGATGGGCTCGTCTCAACGGCCCCCAGACACAGATAGAATCCGTCCCTGTCTACATGGGAGCCCCCCCTCACAATGCTTCCCACTCCGTCTAGGTCCTGGCAGGGTCTCTCGTTTGTTCGGAGAGTCGTGGGTGAAGTCGTGCCCCTCTGGATGACACGGCTCCCAGGCATGGTGCCGTCCCTCGCCCCACCTCCTCTTCCTCCGGCCTGAGGGGACTCTCAGGTTCAGGGCTCTCTGCTCCTAGACGGAGTGGGAGCATTGTGAGGGGGGGCTCCCATGTAGACAGGGACGGATTCTATCTGTGTCTGGGGGCCCCTGGGTGCCCCTGGGGCAGCAGGACGGGGGCCCACTTTAGATTAGAGGCCTTGTGGAGCAGATACAGGGACTTTGCAGCTAAACTGGTACTCAAAGTCCACAGCTCAGCTTCATGGCCAGGAAAAGCTCGAATTCAGTCTGGAAAACTTTCTGGAAGCAAACTGTCAAGTTGACGTTGGGACGTGTTGCCAACTGGTGAAAGGCCACAGTGCATGATAGGAAAGAAAGGGGAAACAGCAATTCTTCATCTGCACTGAGGTTCTCTCCAGTAACAGCCTAAATCATACTTTGACACCTGAGGATATCACACAACCCTATAAATGCCAAAACCTTCCAGAAAGAAGCACTCGAGCTCCACGACCCTGTTGCCATCTCTTTGGATAAGTGGCTTTGAGTACGCATTTGTTCAAAAACAAATCATTTACAAATAAGCTTTTTTTCTCTCTCTCTCTCTCTCTCTCTCTCTCTCTCTCTCTCTCTCTCTCTCTCTCTCTCTCTCTCTCTCTCTCTCTATCTCTCTCTCTCTCTCTCTCTCTCTCTCTCTCTCCCTCTCTCTCTCTCCCTCTCTCTCTCTCTCTCTCTCTCTCTCTCTCACTCTCTCTCTCCTGCAGTCAACAAGGGAGCAGAACTGCGATGTGTAAGACTGGCAGGCTGAACAAATAAGGCTCCAGTGAATATCCTGGCTGGTAACACTGTACTTGCTGTATTACCCCTTGAATTATCCTACAGGATATGGAACACAAACCTGCTTTTTATATTTCCCCACAAAAACATGCTAACGGCTATGTTGCCAACTGGTCCAAGTGTGGGAGGAGGATAACAGAGTGAAACTTGAAGAAAAGTTCAAGTTTATGGTGAAGTTCAAGCATGTATATGAGTGCATATGTGTGTATGTGTGGATGTGTTTGTACTGTAAATCTTTGTTAATGTGTCTACCTGTTATACTAAATCCATGTGGGAACACCAGGTATATGAACTGTCCACCCTCCCTCACACTTGTAGGATAAATTAGCTTGTCTATCTTAAAACGTTACGTGTGTGTGTGTATATGTGTGTGTGCGTGCTCCAACACAAATATACGGTCACAAAAACAGACCACAGAAATTACCTCAGCACACAGAAACGCAGCATGTCCCATCCTCTACATCTGGTTCACTTTAGACTCAGCATCACCAAGTGCTTCCACCTCTCTCTCTCTCTCTCTCTCTCTCTCTCTCTCTCTCTCTCTCTCTCTCTCTCTCTCTCTCTCTCCTCTCTCTCCCTCTCCCTCTCCCTCTCCCTCTCCCTCTCCCTCTCCCTCTCCCTCTCTCTCTCTCTCTCTCTCTCTCTCTCTCTCTCACACCCACACACACACACGCACCCCGACACACAGGGAATATGAATCATAGAAGGTGGTGTGTTGCAGATCTCAGCAGATTAGGGGCGAACCATTCAACTCAGTGTATATTTAATGAGGCATTAGACAGTGTGTTATTCATGCCAAGCTACTCTGTTGTTCTATTTGGAAGAACTGTACATTATACACTATCACCAAAGTCATGGTGGATTAGTGGGCTTGGAGTCCTGGGTTTGATAAAGCTAACAAGAACTCTTTGTTCAGTTGCGAAGACCAACAATGATGATTCAGTTCGTCTCTGAAGAGGAATTCTTAGTCTGCCGTATTACACATGATTTGACTCATTTGAATCGGAGCTGGAGGGACAGTACGGGGAGGCATGTTAGGGGACCAAGGGGGATGTAGTTCCCAATCCTTTAGGAGAAATTATTAAATTACTGTGTCAGTTCACCAGGGGGGGAGGGGGGGGGGGGGAGAGAAAGACTAATTCAAACTTCCCCTTGAGGAAATGATGTGTAATTTGGATAACCTTTTTTCCAGTGATAAAAATAGGTCTGAAACTGACCAAGACGAAACAACACCGGACTCTGTCCTTGCATCAAACACGATGTTTATCCAACCACCTTTTGCATTGACCTAGCCCCCACCTGTAAAGCTGCCCCGAGTGTTGGCTCCCGGTCTAACAGAGCTCTCTTTGTTCCGAAGGCAAACGCAGAAAAGAAAGCGACGGGTCCTGCGCTGTAAATCATTTTAAACAGATGGGTCACAGTTTTGGTTGTAGTTTATAACTGCTAAGCTTACTCGGTATCGGCCCCTTGAGCCATCACTTTTTTGGCAAGCTGCTACTTTATAGAAGCTGTGTATGTGTGTCTGTGTGTGTGTGTGTGTGTGTGTGTGTCTGTGTGTGTGTGTGCAGTATGTGTGTGTGTGTCTATCTGTCAGTTCTTGGGACTGTAGCTTGGCTGGGTGGAGGTGTTGTAAAGCTATGTATGTGCACATGTGGTAAATATACTGATCGGTACCAGTGGTTCTCTGAAGACAATGTGTACACTATGCGAATCTCCTACCTCTCGCGTATGAAGGGATTCGGCGAGTGTGAGGGATGAGGAGTTTCGCTCGGGGCACATTCCTTTCATCTGTGTTCTTAGTAACACAGGACTAGGTTTACTCTGTCCTCAGAACGACGGTGAGACCACTGCGGGTCTCACAGGGAGTATATCAATTATATCAACCTTTATATACCCACACTGTACGTTCATCATATTACGGGGTGTAATCAGGGACAGATGTTTACGCTTGACTCCTGGTGAGGTGCCTCTCAGACTGGCTCTTTGTGGAAGAGAGGCGAAGGGCCAGGCCCGGCGACAGGCCGAAGCGACTCAAAGGAGGACAAACTGAAACGAAAGATAGAGCCCAGAGGAAAAATAGGAGCAAGAAGAAAAGACAGAGACAGGGGGAGACAAACAGACCAAACCTAATTTAGCCATATGTGCCTCTATCTCCACAGCAACCCCCTCGTGTTTGCAGGGAACAGTCTGTGAGCTTTGGCACTGGCCGAGTTCTCTCCGCGCAGAACGCCCCCTCCCCTCCCCACCGCCAGGCCTGAAAAGATGGGGAGAGAGGAGAGATGGGAAACAGGGGTCAGTGACAAAAAGGTGCTAAAAGGAGAAGTGCGGGAGAGATAAACCGAGAGGCAAAGACGGAGGGTAAGAGGAAGAGAGATGGAGGAGGCGAGAGATGAAGAGAGATGGAGAAACCGTGTGTGCGGGAGAGAAAGACAAAAGAAGAGCGAGTGAGGGTGATGAAGTGAGCAGAGACCTGAGAGAGACCAGAGGGACATTCCTGGGCCAGCTGTGGTTGGAGGGGGAATTCTGACTGAATCCTTGACAAATAAAACAAGACAGAGGCTATTTCAGTGTTCAGGAAAGAACCCACTGGCACATCGGATCGGAATGAGGGACAGAGAGTCATAAGAAGAAGCCAGGCTAATGAGAGAACCAGCAGCAGCTTTGTGCAAAGTGTGCAACAGCAGACCCAAACTACAGGAGCAGACCAGTTAACCTTTTACAACTCCTCCCTCCCTCCTTCCTCCCTCCAACCCTTCCCTCCCCCCCTCCCTAACCCGCCTGGCTTATCAACCACACAGACAAAGATGCAGTCGAAACATTCCTCTCACTGGCTCCCCTGGACCAGCGAGACAGGTGGTGAACTGTTTATTAAATACAGGATTTGATGGAGGGAGTCGGCGAGGGAAGGGAGGGTCAAAGGTCATCTCTGTCTGTAAACACAGGGGGAACGCAGACATAACACGACTACTGCGCCTCGGGATGAACAAGGCTCGAGCTACTCCCTGTTAATGACTCATCGGTTCAACTGAGCTGTTGACTAGTTTCACCTCTGCATCGAGACCGAATGACTGCAGCCCACTGATTAAAGATTTGCCCGACCGTACCGATTCTGGGTTCACTAGTCACAGGCTCAAAGGTGAAAGTTCACCATCTCAGTCATCGCGCCACAAGGGATGTGGTTCACTGTGTCCAATAAAAGAAATTACTACCATATTTAAAAACATGACCGGGGAAAGAATTTGGAGGTTGGAGGCAAAGTTCACAGCACGGACCCAAAACAAAGGGGTCACGAACTGTGATAGGACAGAGTGGATCCATTCACAGGCATCCAGGCAACCCCAAAGGCAAAGCCTTGCCCCCTGACGACGTGTGGGGATCGCGAGGCCACTGCCACGTCTGTGCTTCTCACCCAGTGCCGTCGAGACACGCGCAAACAGGCGGATCTTTGTTCGGGTGCTTTCGTCACGCTATCCCAAAGATGCCACCCCCCCCCCCCTCCGCACCCAGAGTCATGTCTCCACGGCCTTATTAACACCTGTTATTAACATGCTATCTCACTGACAGCTCCTGTCGGCAGGGACAAATCCACACACAGACCAGGCTTAGTCAGCAGAATGAGGGCAGACCTCGACTGGTCAGTGTTTTTTTGGGGGTCTGTTTGTGATATCTAACGGCCAGACAGGTAGGTGTGTGCGGTGTGTGTGCAGTGTGTGTGTGTGTGCGGTGTGTGTGTTGTCAGATGATGTTCGCACCTCCTCATACAAGGACCCGTGCTGGACCACAATGCACCTGATTTTGTGAGGTTAATTGGGGAGGTTTGTGACAGAAACTGCGGGCCTGTGAGTGTGTGTGTGTGCGCGTGTCTACATGTGTGTGTGTGTGTCTACTTGTGTGTGGGTGCTGTCTGTGTAAACGTGCTCTTATCTGTCCTTGACTTGCCTCCATATGGACAGTCAGATCCAGGTAGTCATCCTGTTTCCTGTTCAGGAGTACCCCTACACCTAAATAACACAGAAACACACACACACACACACAGACACACACACACACACACACACACAGGCAGCAGTAGGCTCACATCCTCAAGCTGAGACAACAGGGTAGTCGAAGGGTACTTACAGTATTACAAGGCCATTGTATTACTGTTTACCTCTGTGGATCCTTGCCCACCCCAACAGACACACGCATTGTTCCAGTGTTCCCTCATGCATCCCCCTCTGGCTCGCCGCCTCACACTGAATGCGACTGTGTGCAGGTAGGAGGAGTTGAGCTAACCGCCACTGCCACATCGATTCTCCAGTGATCCCCTTGGAGGACTGCCAGCGTGCCACATAGTGTTGGCCTGGAGTCTTGCATCATAAGGAGTTTTTGTACTTGCGATGACATGAGTAGAGCATAGAGAGGCAGAACCACACTGTATGTGTTCAGCTCTTCTATGCATTGATTGCATTTCACCCCCCCCACACACTGCAGATGTGTGGTTTGCTGTGTTTCAGATCTGGGACTCCCAGTCGGAGGGCTGACCCCGGCTCATAATGGCTTCCTCTCATGGGCCCGCAGACCCAGATCCACCGCAGGCATCAAAGCTCTCTTTGTGGCAGGCGGCACGGGCGCGGGGCCGGGGCTGGGGGGGGGGGGGGGGGGGTTCCGGCGTGCGGCGCTGCGATGTGGCCGTCCAGGGACGGAGGACGGTGGCCATGTGTGTCAGCGGCCCACCGGCCCACCGGCCCACCGGCCCAGCGGCCCAGCGGCCCAGCGGCCCACCGGCCCAGCGGCCCAGCGGCCCAGCGGCCCACCGGCCCAGCGGCCCACCGGCCCACCGGCCCAGCGGCCCACCGGCCCAGCGGCCCACCGGCCCAGCGGCCCACCACATCACAGCCCAGGCAGCCTCGAGCTTCTTCCTCCAGCCCCAGTGGGATCGGGGATCGGCTACAACGGCCCACAATCTCAGTCCCTTATTGGCCCGGGCCTTCCTTCATCTACCGCCCCCCCGCCAACCCCCACCATCACCCAGCCCCCCCCCCAGTCCCCCACCCCCTAAAACCACACACACAAGACAGATGGGGGAGATTGGAGGGCAATTGAGTTGATGAAAGGGGAGGAATCCCACTTCCTGCCGTTCGTCTGCTGTCCTTGTTTTTCGGCGAGCTTCTACTGATAGCACTGTGACATCGAATATGACCAGTGAGCAGGGAGGGGAAAACAGTGACACCAATTACCACTGGTCGCACACTGATTCGTCAATGTGTAACCTACCAGGAAGCGGGCTGTCGAGCTGTTTGACCCTCAGCCAGTGTACACTGCCAGAGACGAGAAGGCCCTTCACTCCGGGCTGATTTGAAACTCGATGTCTGACGGTCGAGTCACTTATCAGGGCTGGCAGATCATGGTAGCCCTCATAAACCACATCCAGTGTTCCCTTCGCCCGTCAGCGTTCCCCTCCGCCACCGCACATCATCCTCATCCTGCAAGGTCACTGCAAGCAATGACGCAAATCATTTACAGTTTCAAAGCGTTTCCCCTTCGAAACTGTACTTATGTGGCCCCCTCCGCAAAAACCCCCAGGGATCGCTGTGTGGATCTTGTGTGTTGTGAATTATGGAATATAGATGAAGCTTTTGTACGACCTCAGAGAGCACTTCTCTTCTCCCTTCCACCCACATCGCTGATGGAAATGATTAAGCCTATCTGAGTGTAATTCCACCCCCCTCGGCCTGGATCCGAAAATAGAGGCATGGAGAGAGAGAGAGGGGAGGCCCTGGCGGATGTCTGAAAGCCCCTGATTGGAGCAGCAGCTTGTTATTAGGATGATGTGGGCCTGTGACCACACCAGCAGGCCAGCCATGTGGAGGAGAGGAGCATGGCATCACTCAGACTGAGGCTCTCTCTCTCTTTCTCTCTCTTTTTCTCTCTCTCTCTCTCTCTCTCTCTCTGTCTGCCTGCCTGTCGGTCTCTCTCTGTTTTTCTCTCTTCATATTTTTCCACCACAACTAGGTTGTGGGTTCGACATAGATTTCAGAGACATTCCAAATGTGTGCGCCTCTATGTGCACATGCACACGGGTGCCAGCACACACATTAAGAGCCCAGCTTGATTACAGAAGGAAGATGTTATCTCTTTGACATGGTATCGGGTGCTGCATCAATTTCCTTTTCAGCGCCGGCTCATGCGAAAGATGGGGTTCTGACGTCGAGGGTGTGGAGAAGGTGTTGATGTGGTTTGTGTTCGGGTATCATTCTAATCGCCGACACACGCCAGGCTCAGGACAAACACACATCTGGGTTCCACAGTGGGCTGGCCCTGTGGAGGAAGTGAGGCGTGAGCAGCTGCAGCGGTTCCTCGGAGGCCGAGGTTAAACTGAGTGTGTATAATCTAACCACCTGAAAGTCTTGGACCTCCAGCCGATAATCTGGACGCCCGCTGGGCAACAAGTCAAGCATTCTCATCCGAGATTAGAAAATAATACAACCAGGAAGAAGAGGAATTCAGGTTTGTGTGGTTGTACAGTAAAAAGGAATTGGTTCTTCATTTGAAGGGCAAGTCAGTTAGGGTAACAGACAAGAACGTTTTAAACAGACCCTCAACTGTCTCCCTGAGGTTAACCAAACTAGATTTGACACCGACCACAACCACATTTTTTTGTACAATCACTCTTACACATAGACAAAACAAACATGCCGTACTGAAACTATCAGTCATAAAAATAAAAAAACACACTCACATTTGATTTTCAGTAGCTCGTCATTACAGTATACTGGAATCTCTTGAGCAACTCAACTAATGTTTATTGGATCGATACACACGTTTATGTACAGTAAGGCACACAAACCACACCGAGTTGTAGATTCGTGTCTGATCATGACTGGTGATCCACCCCAAGACATGACGTCGTCCCGAGGGCGTGTGCTTGTGGGGCACAGCATTAACAAACAGGAAAGACCGAGAGCGAGTCCTAAATGGTTGTAATTGATGCATGAATGCAACGTCCTGCATCATGTGACGGAGCACCAAGCGAATAGGAACTGTAGACACAGAAACAAAAGGCTGAAACAGTAGAGGCAGATCATCTCGTTTGGGGGGGGGGGGGGAGGGGGTCCTGTGACAGGCGTCTGAATCCCCCCTCTCATCTGCGGGGCCCGGAGGGTGCGTGGTCCACCCCCTGATAGCGGATCACAAGTTCAGCTACTAAGTAGAGCTACTGCACCACGGATGACCCCACCTAAGGGCCTGTCATCTTCTGACTGAGGCACAGGTCAAAGATGTGACCCGATCACATGCTCCACAAGCCCACACTGCTGATGACTTGATTCCTTTCGAACTCCTGCTGGTCCCGTAAGCAAACTCGTCCACCGTCATAAGCCTCTGTCCTAGTAGCTGTCAGTTGTTTTCTCTGCTCAGTGGAAAATCGGGACCGGGGAGCTGACTCGAACAGATGAGGACACAGATAAGAAGAAAGTTTCAGCGGAAAATGACTCACTTGTAACAGACGCAATTAAATCATTAACATTTGCATGTCTGTTACGCATGGAGTTGATGTCATCTAGAGACTGACTCATCAGGTTTTTCCCCTCAACAAGACATCAGTCTTATTTACAGAGTCCTGGGCCTATTTGACGACATTACAGACATTACAGACATTTCTCTCAGGCACAATTCCCTCTGCATTCACTGATATATGAGTACATTTAAATGAATAAATAGAGTTTGGATAAGGGTTTCTTGTTAATTAAGACATGTCGTAACATTTTATTTTGTTTCTTATGTATAACAATCTGAGCTGGAAGAAAAAAACCATTAAATGTTCATTCAACAAATGGAAACAACTTTAAATGGATTGGAAATGTATTTTGGCCAAAAGCTAATAATATAAGTCAATACTGTCAAAAACAATTACAGAGAGAGCTCTGTCCAGAACGTTCTCCTCATGGGAATGGGTTGATGCACGAACACATGGCATCCAATCACAGTGAGCTTTCGACCTCCCTGTAAACCAGCCAAATCCCTCCACCAGGCTCTGTCAAGAGATCCAGTTGGGCCAGAGTTGGCCCACAGGCTCAGAATAGGTCTGTGGCTGCTGCTTTCCTTATAACAGGCTGCCCAAGCCACAGGGCTGGCCCAGGCCCAGCCAGAGTGCTACCCCTACTCCTGCCCCAGCTCCAACCTCAGCCCCCAGAGCTTCCGTCAACATCTCTGCTCCTACCTACAAACTGCCCCAGCTCAGCCACCACCTAGCAGCCTGCCCTAGCAGCCTGCCCCGGGCTCTCTCTCTCTCCGCCCCCCCCCCCCCCAGCACCACACCCCTCTGGCCTCTCCAGAGCACCTCTCCACCCCTCGCGTGTTTGCCTTGGCTCAGCCTGATCCTAGGGAACAGCCGTTAATCTGAGGGGGGAACTTTGAAAACGTCTCCTTTTAATTATCAGAGAATTCTGACCGAGTTGCATAATGGTTTCCAAATGGTTAGCACGGGTGGGAGCGGGTGCAGTGGAGGGGGGGGGGGGGTTGGGAGGAGGGGGGGGGGGGGGGGGGTTGAACATGGAAGGGGCGTAAGAGATACGGCTCCAGCTCGTGCTCTGACCCTTGGACGGCCCCACGCGCACGTGTGCCTGCGGAAGATTGGGTCCAGATTGACCGGGTCAGCCCAGGCTCTGGCTGATTGACGGAATAACAGTCTGACTAATAGAATCACAAAGAGCCTCGCCGTTCCCCCCTCCCACTGGCTCCCTAGGCAGCTCTGATGCCGATAGCATCGCCCCTCCCAGCGCGAATGGGAGTAACACAGGGCTCAAAGACAGACAGTGTGCTGGACAGGACTTCTAACTGGCTGCTCTGTTTCTCTGTCCACACTGTCCCTCCCCCAGAAGCACATCCAACATTCATCTTCATAGAAATAGTTGGTATGAGTCCGAATCGTAATTCTTTTCACTCCGTCCGCCTTCCTGTTCCCAAGACATATGGCGGTCTAGACACAAAGATAGAAAGATCTACTAGTCAAAAGAGGTTGGGTGGGTGCAAAGTGGAAATGTAAGTGTTGTAAAACAACAGCGAAACACCATCAATATGACTCTCAAACGGATTCTGGAAGACACACACACACACACACACACACACCCAAACGCACGTACAGCAGGACCACCCCAGAGAACTGACCCGACCCTGTCCCCTGTGGCTCCGCGCTGGCGCACGTCCAGAGCAAACTGGGCCTCTCACAGGAGACCGTGGGGGCCAGAGGCTGCCGCAACACAGGCGCCGAGGGGGCGGCCGGCTGACTCTGGTCAACCGCTGGGCCTGGGCTCTGCTGGGAAGGGTGTCACACCGACCTGGGTCTCACACTCGCTGGTGCCAGGGGTTCAACTCAGGGGGCAGAGGTTAAGTGTAAACGACACCCCGGCGACCGAGCGAGAGGGCCTGGCTGGCTGGCTGAGCCGTCGTGGATGAGCTCATTCTGGCCCGGGTCCAGAGGGAGAGCACAGCTCATCCAGGACCCTGTAGTCTGAGCTGTCCCCATGAAGTCACTCTGCAAGCATGGACCACCACCGCTCCAGCTGGGCCCAGCCTGCACGGCAACGCAGACTCAACACAGGCTCCACAAACAGACGGACAAAAGACCTTCTTCAAATGACCACCCTGCCGAAAGGGGCTTGGAGCATCTGAGGTCAACGCAACTGACCTTCCAGGAGAAAAACAGCAACTCTGTTACAAAACGAGGTGAGGTCATTTGACCATGAGCTGGCACAGGCCGCCACTGGCCTGTCCAAGAATTCCTGTCACTGCCCCGGATGTCACCAGATACCCACAAGCCCTAGGAAGTGCTAGTTATTTTCAGGTCTGAGTGATACTCTGGAGCCAAACCATGTGGCTTGCACTGGGCAGTAGCAGAAGGCCGGAGACCTAAAAGGAGGCACTGAAACACTGGATCATAGTGGCTGGAGAAATGAGATGGGAGGGAGGGTCAGAAGGAGGGAGAAAGAGAGAGAGAGGAGGGAGGGAGGGATGGATGGAGGGAGGAGAGGGAGCAGTCTGTCAAGGCTCTCTGTGGTGGGATCATATCTACAACTTGGCTACTGTAAAGCACACGACGAAATGATCTTGAAACAAAACCTTGAGTACCCCCGAATGACGTGACCACCAACATATTTTGATCTGTCGTCTGTAGCTTTCATCAGACTGAGACAGACTGAGGCTTGCCAGAAGACCTTGAAGTCCTTGCTGGTCTCAACAGGGTTCGCATTATCAGCTCAACCCAAACAGTTGCTGTCCCACTCCCTCCCCTCATTCCCGACACACTGATGACCTAAGATCATCTCTACCCTCTCTATCACAAAGCCAGACAGATACTCACACACACACACACACACACACACAGGCACACACACACACTCGCAGGCACACACACCCACACACTTGCAGGCACACACATCATCATGTGAGAGTAATCTGGGAGGTGCTTGAGCTGATAGTACTGGTCTGACTCCTCCAGGAAAGCAGAGATAAGTGGGAGGCCTAATTGGAGGCTGTCTCCCTTCTAACAAGGCTAGCCACTATGCAGCCAAAACAAAAACAACGGAAATCAAGGTAGCTGGTCTTTTAGTAGACTAAACTCTGCCAGAATCCGGCTTGTTGTAAAAGTCAAGAATGGCATTAGATGAACAAAGACTTCTTGTCACTGACAATATGTGAAGAGGTCCTTATAGGAGACTTGTTGAAAAAAAGTGCTCTTGTCATGAGGGCACAGGACGTAATTGAAAGTTTCTCCGAACAGAGTCATGAATTGGATTTGGTGAAACACTAAATCCAGACAGACCACCATTTTAGTATTACAATCTGACCTATGTCAATTAGGCAAATAATCTAGAACTGTCTCTGCGGCACCCATGATATAAAAACACACTGCCCATTAACCTGTGGTCTGTAAGAGAACACAGCCTAGCAATCAGTCCACATTCTTTAAGCCATCCAGCTGCCTCCATCCACAAAATACTATAATTCCAAACAACAACGTGGTAGTTTCCGAGGCAGGGAGCGCATGCCTGGCAAACTGCTGATTACGGCCTTTCAGAAACTTATGAAGAATGTGGTTTCCTGAGGACCGGCCGCATCAGCTGTCATATTCATAATTATAGCCCTTCTGTTATTTCCATCATAATCGTGTAATTAACTTATCTCTGCTATTTCGATCAATCATAGAATTAGCTCTACACTATTCGACTGTTTTGACATGAACATATCCTTTCGCAATTTCCTACAGTGCTTCTGACATGTTTGCGTTGTCAGAATCCCTAATGCACTGCGCACAAAAGCACTGCTGAATGTCGACATTCAGCAAGATCAAAGCAACGTTTAAGAGTTTACGGACTCCCTAAAAACGTTCAGCACGTCGCCAATTCCCACTTCATTCGCGTATTTAGCGGCATTCTTTTCCTTTCTATCGACAGCAAAGAAAACACCATGGTTACGCCCATAGTTACGTCCATGGTGACGCCCATAGTTAGACATATCATTCATGTCAGCTCTTCCATTGAGATAAGTGCTGCGGGGCACATAGAGGCATGGCGTGGTCTGCTGAATCTGAACAGGCCATGATTGTTCCATGTTTGGGTTCCATTGGAGGGTGCAAAAAATACCTTGGATATGACAGAGTGCTCTAATAACTGCTCCCCAGCAGCAGCACTCTATAACTGGGGGGATAATTAGCAGCTTTGCTAATGAATGTGGGGCCATAACGGGCTAATGAGCTGGAGCTGAGATGTTAGTCTCCTGTGCCAGGTGTTGGAGGGCAGACAGGAACTCCCAGCAGGAACAACACCTGGGGGCAATCAGGCCAGCCAGGCAGCTCTCCTCTCTCCATTACTCAGCATCCCAATTAATCTATACTGGTTCCAAGGGAGCTTTATGAGTGAAGGATAATTATACTCTACAGCACGGCACACTGAGACTGAATCAAATATATTTCAATGATACACGAAACCAATTCCAACATTCGTTTGAACCGGTGTCCTTGTAGAGACAGCCCCAGTCCTTACTTGGCCTCCATGTTGGGGTCATAGGGGCATGAGATTGACTCTCTCCAATGCTATTGTTTCTTCTCGTTTAAAAGGAGGGAATCATACGAGACGAATGAGAAGGCCTCACCCCGTTCTGTGTAATCACAGCCAGACAGGGAGACTGGATTGTGTTTCTCTTAAACACACACCAGACCTCACACTGTCCTCCTCCAGCCAGGTCTGCCGGGCGGCTGAGATGACGCAGGAGGGGAAAACAACGATATGAAAATAAATCATAATCAAAATCAGGAGGGTTGGAAATCCCCTTGTGATAGTGCACCGTGTGTTTGTGCGAGTGTCTGTTCCGATGTCAGTGTCCACACACTAAGTAGGTGAAATAAGTCGCTCCACTAAGCTTGCCCTGAGGTAGAACCACTGTTTCTACTGGTTTGGCTTGACCATGTAATGGAGGGCCTTAAAGCTATTTCAACTGGACAGCTAGAACCCAATTCCCAAGTCTTTATACAATAAACAACATGGATCATATCACGATCAACTGTCAGAACAGTAGTTCTTGCTCTGCCTTTCACTGAACATGGACACCCATATACTCTCAGCTGAGGTTTTACATAGGCATGAAAAGATAGGACTTTATTAAAAGTCTATTATGCTGATTTTGGCCACTCCATAATCTGAGTCGGGCAAATCGCAATGGGCACTTCTTAATCCCATGATAAACAGAACAGTGGAGAGTGCAAGGAGGTCTTTCCTAATATCACACTAAAGTGAGTCAACGAGAAAGCAGCCTCCTCCCCTCTCCCTCTCTCTAAAAGGCCACCATTGTATAAGAGGCATCGCCATGACTACTGCCAGCGAACTGTAAGCCTTTTAGAATTATTTGCATTCCTCCCTCTTCAGAGCACTGTAGCAAAGCTGCTCAGTTTACCAGCAGCCCTAGACAGGAACACACCATTTCTTGAAATAACAAAAACAGGAATTTTCATCTAGCTGGGAATTAATTAAAGTAGAATTACTGGATGGTGAGTGGGCTACGGAGCAATATTGAACAAGTCAGACGATCCCAACAGCAGTGCCCAGGGATGATGGAGGCGAACATGGGCCGGGGAGTGTGTGAGGAGGCAGGCTGGATGGGAAACAGAGGCTCTAATCGCCAGTTACTAGGCAGAGTAGGAACACAACTACCCCTGTGAGCGAATCATGTTCCTATGGACCATCAGTGGCTTCGGCCATCTCGGTCATCAATTGGATATCTACCTCAGTGCTCTTAGCACAATGACCAGAAGAGATTGTGAAAGAGCTACTTGAAATGACTACATACTGCTTATTATGAAATTGGTTGTTTTGTACTACAAGTGTCCATGCAGACATCTTATATTGAGGACATGAAGTGGGCCCTCACCCTGACCGACAAAGCATGTTAGTCTCTCTCTCTCTCCATCATATTTGGGGCAGACAGAGTCCTCTGCATCCTTCTGAGTGACTGGGCTGGATGACTGGTGCTGGATGACTGGTGCTGGATGACTGGTGCTGGATGACTGGGCTGGATGACTGGTGCTGGATGACTGGTGCTGGGTGACTGGTGCTGGATGACTGGGCTGGATGTCTGGTGCTGGGTGACTGGGCTGGACGGCTGGTGCTGGATGGCTGGTGCTGGATGACTGGTGCTGGTTGACTGGGCTGGATGGCTGGTGCTGGATGACTGGTGCTGGATGACTGGTGCTGGATGACTGGGCTGGATGACTGGGCTGGACGGCTGGTGCTGGATGACTGGGCTGGACGGCTGGTGCTGGATGACTGGGCTGGATGTCTGGTGCTGGATGGCTGGTGCTGGATGACTGGGCTGGATGACTGGGCTGGACGGCTGGTGCTGGATGACTGGGCTGGATGACTGGGCTGGACGGCTGGTGCTGGATGACTGGGCTGGATGTCTGGTGCTGGATGGCTGGTGCTGGATGGCTGGGCATGGGTGACTGGTGCTGGATGACTGAGCAGTGGGCATTGTGGTGCCCGTCACAGTAGAGGCCTCTGTCTCACAGGTGGCGCCATTACTAATGCTATTAAAGTGATAAAATGATTATATTACTCAACAGGGCTTTATGGTAAAAAATCTGAACTATGTGAGTATGGTTACTCTTACAAAAAAAGAATCTGATAAAATATGACTGCCAAAGCCACGCTGTTACTGATGTATGAAGTTATTTGTGAATCTAAACAAGTTATATAAGATGATAAAAGATGGAAAGTCCCCCCGATAAAAACGGATTTCGGTTGCAAAAAAAGACCTCAGCAGGAATAACGACATTATAAAGAAAAAGTAATGCAATAAAAAAGATTCCTGACCTCCGGCACCGTCCTACAGTATGAGGAGACTCCTGCCAAACCTGGGACACAGACACGGTCTGGCAGCCCTCCTCCCCTCACCAGCACATTCATACGACCTATTCAGACCCATGTCAAATCATGCAACAATCCCACCTTTGTTTGTGTGGGACAAGCGAGCTTAGTTGGCTGAGACAATGCGGCCCTCTCTCAGGCTCTAATGAGACAGCCTGGACCCACGGTGACTCGGTGCCCACAGTTCCTGCTCCGGAGGGTGGGAGGATGGCTCCGCTCTCCCCTGGTCCTCCTCCAGCCTCTGGCACCTCCGCTAACTCGAAGTAAGGTTTCATAGGATACAGGAGCCGGAAAGAGCTGTCCAAACTCCCCGCTACCCTCTAAATGGCAGCCGTTTCCCTGGAGTATAATGATATAGACGAGCTACAGTTACAGCCTCACCTGTCTGTGTTTTCGTGGGCAGTGGTTCCAGCCAGCTAAAGGCCAGCTAGTTCCCCTCCCTCCTGTAATTAAGTAAGCAGTCGCACCAGATCGGGCCAGAACCTCTTTTGCACTCCGTTTCCCACAACTCAGCACAAGCAAACCATTTTCCCCATTGTCATTATTCGTAAGCTGCATAAACTGACAGGCAACAGTTATTTTTCATGTGTTTATTCAATGACTGTGACGTGACAATGAGAAGTCAAACAGAGCCAACCTTGTGCTAATTCGAAATGTTCTGCGTTCACGCAGACAGATGGACCAGTGCACTCGGGTCCACAGACAGCTACAGGAAGTGCTATGTCATGCATAGGTCTTCCTTCTGGGTTTGTATTGTGTCCATCGAGAGAAGGCACGTGTCTTGTGCATTACTGGACATGGCTCTGTAGACAGAGGAGAGACACTCAGCTTACACAGATGTGGCTGAGAGCCAGAACATGGACAGCATTAGCTTTTTTTTACACCAAAATACAAATAAAAGCCCTTACAGCGTCTAATTTAAGGTTAAATCTGTGTTTGTGACTGAAGAGCCCTTATGAAGTGTCAGCTACATGGCAGAGTGAACCAGGGTTTGGCAACGTGAGGCGAGCGAGGATTATCAAACCAACACCAACGTTTTCAGTTCACAACCCAGGAATGAGCGTGCCGCAGCTGCAACTAGCATGTGACTTCAGAGGAACCACTCACACACACACACACAACGGTTACCTTAGTGACCAGCTGGGGTGGTCGAATCCCTAACAAATCACAGATCTGGTTCCTGTGGCTCCTCACCGTGGCGATGTCACTCTCCCTGAGAGCGGGTGACAGAGAACCATGTTTTTGGCAGTGCGCAGACAGCGTCACATGAAACATGTCACTAAATATGACGACCGATCGACCTGAACCGCAGCGCCTGCACTGACCAGTTGGTGTCGCTCAGCTGAGTCGTGACATCGTCCAGCACTGAGGGGTCGATGACATCGTCGTAGGTCAGCAGCATCTCGTACACCTGGCTGGCCGTGGATTTCCTGATCTGCAGGCAGAGGGAGACAGACCTGTGAGGGCTGCACACTGAAGTACGCACACATGCACACATTATGGAGAACCATGACAGCTATGCTCAGATCTGGAATGGGCCAGACAGAGTATCTAGAATGTGTGATGGAAGTATCTAGAATGGGACAGAGTATCTAGAATGTGATGGAAGTATCTAGAATGTGATGGAAGTATCTAGAATGGGACAGAGTATCTAGAATGTGATGGAAGTATCTAGAATGTGATGGAAGTATCTAGAATCCACCAGACAGTGTATGAAAAATGGGACCGACGGAATGTCTAGAATGTGATGGAAGTATCTAGAATGAACCAGACAGAATATCTAGAATGTGATAGAAGTATCTAGAAGGGACCCGACTGAGAGAGTAGGACCCACCACGGGGAACGGGTGGCAGAGGAGCAACAGGAGCTGGAACAGAACCTTCCTCCTGATCTCCCCCTGAAACTGGACCATCCCACAGAACCTGCAGAGGGAAGAGGAGACAGGGAGAGAATTGTATAACAAGGCGTGTCGCGTTAGTACAATGCGAGCCGTGTTGCGTGTGTGTGTTTGTGTGTGTGTGTTACAAGGGACGACACGTACACAGCCACACAGGAGCGCAACTTCTGGACATCCTTGGACTTCCTGATCTCCTCTTTGCAGAGCGCGAGCAAGTCCACACCAAACGGGTGACTGAGGGCGGAGGAGAGGGACAGATACACGTTACCGCTTGATGCCGAGTCATCCTCCTGTGTTCCTGTGCTTTCGAGGGGACCAAAAGGGAGACCTCGGAGGACACCACTCACTCCTCTTCCGAGGTGAAGATCTCGAAACAGCTGTTGGCCAACATCTGGTCCAGCATCTTCAGGAAGGGGATAGAAACCCTGCGGAGGGGAGAGCATCACGTTACCATCCTAGCAGCCAAGCGGGACCCACGCAAAGCTGCTCGTGGTGGGAGAGTGTGTGTGTGTGTGTGTACCGGTCATTGTGGAGGTGGTCTCTGAAGATGGACAGCAGTGTGTTCTCAAACTGGCCCAAGGCGGCCCTGTCCTGCTGGATCTCCTTCAGGTGGTCAAACAGCGACTGGGAGGAGAAACGTACCTGGAGGAGAGGGAGAGGGGCGTCAAGCACCAGCACGCACACACACACACACACGCGCGCTACCCCGTAGAACCGTGCTGGTGCGAACAGTTGGAAATCCAAAACAGCACTCTGGAATAACATAACACGAGAGCTCTTCTCAATATTTATTGAGCACGTCTGAAAACGGGCAGATTCGGAGAACAGAGTCACGCTGAGAGAGGGCGTCGCCGCTTGGAGAGGGGGAATCGTCACGCTGCGATGGAATCAATCATCCCCGACGCCTTACGCAACCCACGATCCTCCGCACGGCCAGGAGAAGCCACCGTGACGTGGCACTCCTGGTGCGTCTGCCGGGAGAGCCCGTCCGGGGGAGAAGCTCCAGGAGGCTCCATCGCTCTGGGCTCCGGGGCTGTGAGAACTCTCGGACCCAGCCAAGGACGTGGGTCTTGGCTACCCTCTGATTCACACAGCCTCCCCCCTCAGGAGCCACACAGGGCCCCCCCTGCCTTATCCAGCAGCCCAACCTGCCTACCCTGCCCCATAACCACCCTGCCTGCCCGACCTGGGCTCTGGGTGCCTCCATAGACAGGGACGGAGAGGGGGAGGGAGGATGAAAGGAGGAGCGAGAGGAGAGAGAAACAAAAAGAGAGAGAGAAGGCAATAGAGAGAAGCAGACACAGCTAGATGGGCTCTCAGGGAGGACGTTTACAGCCTCTGTTGGCAGCTGAAACGGTGCTTTACGAACCCCACTGCACCTAGTAAAGACCCCTTCACCATGTTTTTCTTGATTACGTCCACAAACAGTGATGTTTAAAAATAACCAAAACCTCCACAAATCACGGCGAGTGAATGTCCCCAGGGCCAAACCCCACAGAGGGGGGGGGATAGGCTCTCACAGGTCCGGGGGAGGACTGGGCTGGGCTAGGGCTCGGTCTGAGGCCCAGCCTGGGCCCCTCCGGTGGGGCCTGCAGAGTGACGGGGACCTGGGGGTCAGGGAGTGGGAAGGGGCCGACATGTTTTTGGATTTTTCGGACACGTTTTTATTCATCAGCGTGTTTTCACGTGGGAAGGACTCACCTCCCTCTGCCAATTTCCGCTATGTCAGTTTCACGTGAATTTGATCCGTGTCACTGTTTCTGGCCACGGCTTCAGCTACACTCTCATTGTTTTCAAGGAGAAAGCA
The DNA here is from genome assembly GCA_023658055.1 of Thaleichthys pacificus. Lineage (NCBI taxonomy): Eukaryota > Metazoa > Chordata > Actinopteri > Osmeriformes > Osmeridae > Thaleichthys > Thaleichthys pacificus. Next base: position 7,431,924 of record CM042862.1, read on the forward strand.
GATACACGCTAGAGAACAACAACCCGATCCTTCGGGCTTTTGGAGAAACCGGCAAAGTTCCTCCGCACGCAGTGGACTAGATATACATTACGGTGCACAAGTCGCAGGCACAAATGCAAAGTGTCAAAGTAAAGCAAACGCGCTTCAAGACATAACGAAAAGACGAAACAAACACAATTCTCAACATTGTACTTTTACACTGCAGCACCAGTACAGAAGACAGAAACCAAAAACAAACATTTCAAGTGAGTCTTCTAGTAAAAGATCATGGCTCTTGCACAGTCCTGTACGAGCGGCACAACAATATCTAGCTCCCTCTGTTGGACAAAGCGACGCCGAGCTACCCGACAACAACCCGCAGCAGTTGATGCCACCCTGTGGGGACATCCAGCAGAGAGAGAATGACACAAACAACGAGCTGGGGCCCTCCTGCCCGGAGTCGGGTCACCCCAGACCAGCGGTGGGACCCTCGGGTCATGGCTGTGCAGGCCTGCTGCTAAAAGTGCTTGGCTCTCGTTAGCAAGTCAAGTGGATTTTTCATAAAGCACTTTTTCACAGAGCCAGGTCACACAGTGCTTCACAGAGGCCCATTTGGTTCAAATAAGACCATGAAAAACAGAAAAGGAAAAACAAACATCAGCAACAACAGACCTTTAAAAAACAACAACATAAGACTACAAACACTAGACAGAGACAAAGGCCCATTTGTAGTTCCGGGTCGTGTTGGGGAAGGGAGGGGGTGGGGGGGTGGTTACCGTGGACTCGGTGAGGCCGCCCACAGACACTGTGAGGCCCAGCAGAGCGTGGTACTGGTACTGGGCCAGGTGAAGGAGCTGGGTGATGCGAGGGAAGGCCTGGGAGGGAGCATTCCAGTTCAGGCTCTCCGCCTCCTCCCTGAAACACACACACACACACACACACAGGTTTCACTCGCAGCAAAGGTGCCTGTCAAAGCCACAAACACCCTAAGGCTGTCCCCACCCCGTGTTCTGCTGAAACTGCAGGCCCCGCCCACAAGAGTTACTGTGGCTGTCAAGCTGCGCTCGCTTGTAGAGCGGGTACTACTGTAATCTTCTTTACAAGCAGCATACTACCCTGTCAGTGTGTGGAATTCTTTTTAGAGTGATACCTCGAGGCGAAAGGGATTGCAATATGCAGTAGAGCGATATTTCGAATATTCAAATCAACAAGGAAGGGGATGAAACGATAATTGAAGAGCCCAGATTTCCACAGCCACTACTAGGTGGGGGTCAGGTGGCTGAGCGGTTAGAGAATCGGGCTCGTAATCAGAAGGTCGCTGGTTCGATTCCCGGCCGTGCCAAAATGACGTTGTGTCCCTGGGCAAGGCACTTCACCCTGCTTGCCTCAGGGGAATGTCCCTGTACTTACTGTAAGTCGCTCTGGATAAGAGCGTCTGCTAAATGTAAATGTAATGTAAATGTACAGTCGAGGGTCAGTGTTAAAATGCCTCATAGTACCCGTCACTTTGAAATCCAGTTGTGCAAATGTTGTTATCTTCCATCTAACATGATCTAGACAATGATTAGATGATTATCCAACTACGGTACTGTAGCTACGTTGGAGCAGACATAAGTATTTTTGTTGATCTTGAAGGTATTTCGCTGACAATAGAGACTCCCACAACGTTTTATCCACTGCAGGCATCTTTCCTCTTGGGTTTTGGGCTTTGAAAACGGGGAAAGAAAAATACTTTTCCCCTCTAAACTTTCAGGGTACTTGCTTTGGGATTTGTCGGTTCCATAGGCCATTTTGCACCTTAACGACCGAAAGCTTGACAGTCCTTCTTCAAGTCGTGACCGGCTGCTAAAAAGTAGGGTTAGTCAAAGCTGTTTGGGGGACCCTTTGCGAAAGGCCAACTGACAGTCATCAAGTAAATATTTCCTAATAACATCATCAGAGCCAGCCTCCCCCAAACAGAAAACGGACCCAGGTGTGTGTGTGTGTTAACTCCAGTCAGTCTCTGCCAAGTTCCAACAACACAGCCTGGGGGGTGGGCGTGGGCTAGAACTCACAGGGGGAAGATGCTCAACAGCTCCTCCCGGTGGGGGATGTGTGGTACTGCGGGCTGGGAGCTGTGGACGAGACGCAGGAAGACGGAGCCAGCGTGAGCTCTGTAGCGGTCGATCTTCTCTGCTGCCTGCTGGGCCAGACAGCACATCAGGCGCTTCACGCTGGAGGGAGCGGGAGGAGGAGGGGGATTGAGAGAGAGAGAGAGAGAGAGAGAGGGACCAGTTTGAGAGCGTCCGTCATGGTGATGTTGAATCAGCTGCGTGAACAGAATCCCAGTGTCGGATCACTCACAGATGTGGAGCGAGGAGCTCCGGGGCGTGGCCGGCTACCAGGAGAGTAACCTCCAGCAGACTGGTCATCGCTGCCTCTCTGACCCTAGAGAGAGGAACACGCATGTAGGATAAGCATGCATGTACATACCAACCCCCCCCCCCCCCCCCCCACACACACACACACACACATTTTGGATCCAACTTGTCATGGAACTGGTTTGTAGGGCTTAATATACAAATGAGGCACAACTTGGTCCCCCCTGAGGGTTGACTCTGTTTGTGTTCCATGTTAATAGAGCTGTTAAGAAAAGGCACGCCCTCAGAGAGCCGCCGTTTCAAACAGCTCGGCACATGCAGGAACAGGTGCACGCTGCTGCGGGCTATGAGGGAAGCTGTCCCCCGCGCTGAGCTGGGCGGTGTCGCCGTGTTCAAGTACGACACTAGAACTCGCCCTCGGGGCCTGACTGCCCTGGCGTCAGGCAAGCATGGGCTGGCATAGCCTGGGGGGAGAGCAGCGACCGGAAGACAGGGAGAGAGAGAGAGAGACAGGGAGAGAGAGAGACAGGGAGAGAGACAGGAGAGAGAGAGAGAGAGAGAGAGAGAGAGAGACAGGGCGAGAAAGAGAGAGACAGACAGATCTGGTGACAAGCCTGGTGACATTCCTGGGTGCAGGTAAGCATCGCCCAGGGCCACCAGAGAGACAGGTACAAGGAGTCCTGCTGGGGAACATTCCACGCCCTCTGGGCAGAAGAAACTGTGTGTGTGTGTGTGTGTGTGTGTGTGCGCGCGTCTCACCAGGCCCCGACGTCTCCCCTGCTGTCGGTGGTGTAGTCCCTCATGCAGTCCAACAGAGCGCCGTACACCTCCGTCACGTTCTCGGCACACAGCGCCGAGTCGGCCGAACCCTGAGCACACACGCCGACCTTCACACACACCCTGGGTGGGAGAGAGAGGGAGAGAGAGAGAGAGGAGAGAGAGAGAGCGAGAGACAGACAGACAGACAGAGAGAGAGAGAGGAGGGAGGGAGAGGGAGAGAGACAGCGATGAAGGACACAAAGCACACAAAAGAGGTCGAGGAGGCGGACGGGCCACCGAGCTGGACAGAGGCGGCGAGCGAGATGTGGGGGGGGGGAAAAGGAGGGATTTGAGGAGAGGTGGGGCGACACGGAGGAAGAGGAGCGCCCACAGCGGACGCGGCGAGGTGGGCCGCTCGGTTCCCGGCCCGCGCGAGAGCAGGCTGCCTACGGTCGGCTGAGCTAGCGGTCGCGGCGCCGGGACGAGGAGACGAGGGGAACGGGTGGGGGAAGCCGGGTGGGTGGGGCTACGAGCGGGGGACGGGAGGAGCGGCGGTCCAGGAGAGAGGAGGAGGGCAGACGGAGAGGGGGGGGAGAAGGAAGTCAGGGGAAGGGAAGCGCGAGGGCGAGCGCTGGAGGACGGACGCGGGGGCGACACTCACCGGGCTATGGCTCGGAGGGCATCCCTCCTCGCCTCTGTGAAGCTCACTTCTTTCGGGGTGATGACGCATGCCTTCTGGAGACCCTCCAGGATCTAACACACACACACACACACAGGTTAATCACCTTATGCATACGTGTCAGGAGGAGGCCCGGAGGGACCTGATCTTGAATACACAGATGTGCAAACACACACACACACACACATAAGGGTACACACCGGCTGTAGTTTGCCGTGGATCATGAATCTAGGCAGGGAGCCCAGAGCCAGTGCAGCGCCACAGCGAGTCAGCACCTCTGGACTCTTCAGAGACTCGATATACTGGGCCACCAGCACCTCTACACACACACACACACATTACAGTCATTATCCCATAGAACCACAGCACTGACACGATCATGGAGGTTTGCGCCTCGCTGGGTCCACCTACTCACCCTGCATCTGAGCATCAGCCTGACCAGGCTGGACCTGGTAGTACTCCTCACACAGGGCAGCCAGGGCCTGCACCACTGCCTCCTACAGGGGGGGGATGAGAACCACAGTCAGACAGGTAGAGGACTTACTGGCCCGCGGGGCGGAGATGCAGGGACTAGGGTCGTCTGGATTGGTGGGGGAGGGGGAAAGGTGGTCAGGACGGAGGAGATGATACCTTCACACCATCCCGGACTCCGCTGGAGAGGAGGTGTAGGCTCTTCAGGCTGTCGTCAATCAGCCACTGCCAGCCAGCTGAAAGCCAGAAAGAGAGTTAGGTGCCGGTACACCACCACCACCACCCACCCCCACAACCAAGGCCCTGCCAGGGTCACCACGGACACACACACAGCCCCCTCCCCCCGCAGACTCACCGATGACAGGGTCGTCCTTGAAGGGCATCTTGGAGAGGGACAGCTTCTGAATCAGTGTACAGACTGCGGGGAGAAGAGAAACGGTGAAGTTGCTCCCGCAGCACGCTCCCAAGTTCCGTAGCATGCTCCATTGTTCTCCACAGACATCCAGATCTGGTGTTTGTGCTAGCGGTCGGGTCTGTACGTACCTGCCGGTCTCATCAGCTCTCCGCCAAAACCCCTGCGTAAAACAACACACCAGGGTTAGCGACGGGCTAACTAGTAAAGACTACGGACCCATTTAGCTATGCACTGGCACTGGAGACGAGAAGAGTGCTCACCTATACTGCTTCCTGTCAAACAGCTGCAGGGAACAACAAACAGGCCAGTTTATGGGGAGATATTCACAGGTACAGATAATAATAACACTGTATTCATTTAGCAACACGCTAGTGTCCAAGGCGACACACAAGAGGGGGGATTTGAACCTTGAAGCTAACCTTGAACTCCCCACTGAGCTACACGTATCCGGACACAGATAAGCTGGGGGGCAGCATTCTACATGTCTGTTGGGTTAGACAACCGAAAAACGAACCTTCTGGTGAATGGCTTTCAGTCCTTCCACACACTCTGAGGATATTAAGCTAGTCAAGGGCCTGTGGGTAAAAGAACACATACTCTGAATACAGTGCGTACCCAAAACGTAAACTTACTTTCATTTTAGGACAGTATGAGAGATCAATGTTCTGCGTGAAGGAGCAGGGTGAAGGCGCTTGGCTGAGCCCTGGGCTGTCTGATTGGTTGGTTGGATGGGGGGGGGGGGGGAAGTTACCTGTTGGTGTTTGCGGCAAGCTTGTAGAGGGCGTGGCTGATCTCAGCACAGGCCAGGATGGCTCCATGACGACCGTGGAGGTCGATGCCCATCGCCATTGGCAACAGTTGAGGCAAAACTAAGAAGGAAACCCCGAATACAGTTTAGGGAGAAACCAAACGATCCATCATTGTTACTCGCGGAAAGGCTAAGGGGGTAGCTTTCAACAAGTCTGACTGGGATTAAATCCAACTTTTTGGAAATGTCAGTAAATGTCAGTGAAGGTACAGTTAACTGAACCCAAAGGTTAAGATGCTCACTGTTCATCGAGTCGTTCATGTTACCTCAACTGCAGGGCCAGGGAACAGGTGAGACGACACGACTTACCCGTTGAGGCCATGTATTCCGGAGCCTGAGGAGTCAGGTTGTGCAGGGCCTTGGTCGCTAGCTCTCTTATCACCCTGCAACCAAAACATAGGATCCCTTCAACACAAAACCAAACCCGCTAGTCCAATAAATCAACGAGTCCTTGGGTTTCATCTCTCTACCGAGACGTGTGAGCCTCTCACCCATCCCAGTGGTTGATATTTATGGCTACCAGGTGCTGGATCATTGGCCTGGTGTACTCTGGGAAGCTGGCGATGTAAACGCTGGGGAAGGGCAGAGAAAGGACAACATCAATAGTTCACTTCTTTACAGGTTACGGTTGAGCAGTAGCCGTTTCACAGGATCACATTTGCTAAAAGGAAGGGAGAGGGAGGGAAGAGGTTTCCAAGTCCCCGAACTAAATTCCTCAAACTAAAGCTTAATGATTCCCTCAAACAGGCTGCTTTACATTTGATTGGCTTCCTTAATACTGAACGTGAAACTGTAGCAGTTGGGACGCCCCGGGGTTAGAATCTTTCTCATTGTTCATTCGCAAACACCGGAATGTTTGGGCTGACGGTCACATTTCTGTCAGAGGCAGGGTTGCTGTCTGTGGCATTCGGGGTTCATTCCTCACATGTCAAAGACGACACGGCGGAGAGCGAGCGAGCGAGATGGAGCGCCATAGAGAAAGAAGGAAGGCAAGGAGAGAGGGAGGGAGAGAGGGGGAGATAACAAGCAGTGGGGATGTACTTGCTCGTCCATCTCATCGTTGCTTAGTTACCTGATGGACAGGTAGCAGTTGGTCACGTTCCCCACGGCAAAGTAATCAGCCGCTGTTAAGATGTCAATACCGTGAGGGAAGGTTCCCTGTAGGGAGAAACAGGGGGAAGAAGATCCAGGTGTCTAGAACTGATGAGAAACACTTGACTGGTGTGTGTGTGTGCCCAAACATGGTGGGGGCTGACACAGGCTTGTGCTCTGTGGCGTGTCCATTTATGCATTTAGCAGACGCTTTTATCCAAAGCGACTTCCAAGAGAGTTTTACAAACGTGCATAGGTCACTGATCATAACGAGATAGTCCCAAACATTGCGGGTAGCCAAACATGAAGCATACATTGTGAAAACCAAATAAGTCCCAAAGGGAAGAACAATAAGAGCATGCATTTGATAAGAGCATGCATTTGATAAGAGCATGCATTTGATAAGAGCATGCATTTGATAAGAGCATGCATTTGATAAGAGCATGCATTTGATAAGAGCATGCATTTGATAAGAGCATGCATTTGATAAGAGCATGCATTTGATAAGAGCATGCATTTGATAAGAGCATGCATTTGATAAAATTACAGTAGAATAGGAGTGGCGCTGACATAGAGATGATTTGCAATGGAAACTAAGTGTAGGAAAATCAACAGAGTAACAGAAGAATGAATTTCCACTGAACTGGGCCAACAAACCTGTCTTCCAACATTCTCCTGGAAAGCGGCCTGGAAGAGACGGAGGTGAAAAAATTAAGTTAGGCGTGGGGGGTTCATTTTCTTCCCCATCTCTGTCATAGTAGGTCAAATGTAAACAATTAGGGTGGGGGGGGGAGGGTATTTGTATCGATATTAAAACGTAATGTATGCATTTGATTTGAACCTGAAGCCCTCACCGATGCAGCTCTGCGGCAGTTGACGTTTCTGTCGAACACAGCCGTGATGACCAGAGCACTGGGGGGGGGACAACAACAGGGAGACACATGAACAATGACAGGAAGCTGTACCCCTGACACAGCTGGACGCCTGACACCGCTGGACCCTGACACCGCTGGACGCCTGACACAGCTGGACCCCTGACACCGCTGGACCGTGACACAGCTGGACGCCTGACACAGCTGGACGCCTGACACCGCTGGACCCTGACACCGCTGGACCCTGACACCGCTGGACCCTGACACAGCTGGACCCTGACACAGCTGGACGCCTGACACAGCTGGACCCTGACACAGCTGGACGCCTGACACAGCTGGACGCCTGACACCGCTGGACCCTGACACCGCTGGACCCTGACACCGCTGGACGCCTGACACCGCTGGACCCTGACACAGCTGGACCCTGACACCGCTGGACCCTGACACCGCTGGACCCTGACACAGCTGGACGCCTGACACAGCTGGACGCCTGACACCGCTGGACCCTGACACCGCTGGACCCTGACACCGCTGGACCCTGACACCGCTGGACGCCTGACACAGCTGGACGCCTGACACCGCTGGACCCTGACACCGCTGGACCCTGACACCGCTGGACCCTGACACCGCTGGACCCTGACACAGCTGGACCCTGACACCGCTGGACCCTGACACAGCTGGACCCTGACACCGCTGGACCCTGACACAGCTGGACGCCTGACACAGCTGGACCCTGACACAGCTGGACCCTGACACAGCTGGACGCCTGACATAGCTGGACCCTGACACCGCTGGACCCTGACACAGCTGGACGCCTGACACAGCTGGACCCTGACACAGCTGGACCCTGACACAGCTGGACGCCTGACATAGCTGGACGCCTGACACAGCTGGACCCTGACACAGCTGGACCCTGACACAGCTGGACGCCTGACATAGCTGGACCCTGACACCGCTGGACCCTGACACCGCTGGACGCCTGACACAGCTGGACGCCTGACACAGCTGGACGCCTGACACCGCTGGACCCTGACACAGCTGGACCCTGACACAGCTGGACCCTGACACAGCTGGACCCTGCTGCAGAAGCACTGCCAAGCCAACGTTGCGAAAGACTCCAACTAACACAATAATCATACAAGTCGAGAAGCACTTCACATCACTGCTATGTCAATGAGTTGGCTGTCCCCCCCCAGGGGAAGAAAGTAGTCTTTGATCCTTCGTGGTTGGGGTGGGGTGGTGTCTGAAGGTGTAATGTGTACTTGTTTGCCATTGTGCAGTGGCTTACCCTTTCAGTCCCTACAACAGCCTGAGAAACGTCTCATTGCTCTGTTTTCTTGGCCAGCTTGTGTGTGTGTGTGTGTGTGTGTGGTGCGGGGGTGCTGACCACTCGTGGCCTGGGGGGGAGGAAAAGGCAGAGCTATGGGATTCTGCTGAGGTCACCGTCTTGGGGACATGCTGAATCCTGCGCTGGGGTGTGAGAGAGACTGCACCTGTGTGTGTGTGTGTGTGTGTAACAAACTGTTGCATTTAAGTGTGCTACATTAAGGTTGCGTCAAGGTGTCATCAGCTAGTGATGAACAAGGAGCAGGACCCATCTTGCCTGAGCTCTGGTGCCAAACGGCGACCGAAACCAGGCTCAACAAGCGAAACCTGGCAGTGCTGGAGGGACTGGGAGGGAGCTACTGGTGGTGTGCGTGCGTGTGCGTGCGTGCGTTTGTGTGATGAGAAGGTGGGTTCGTCAAACCGACACTACTGGTCTGCACAGTCAGGGCTCACAGGCCCACACATGTAGACAAAGGAAGCCAAAGAAGGCATGACGTCTAATGTTAACGTCGGATTTCGGCAACATGCAGCCACTTATCACACAATAAGCCTACGTGACAGGTGAGGAGTAACAGGTCACTAGTTTGGGTCGATTCGTTTCTTAAAAGGCTGTGCAACTGAGTCTTCAGTTTCAACCCAATTCGCAGAAAAGGAGATGAGCCCCCTCCTCAACACACAGAGCAGGTGGAGGCTGGGCTAGGGGAGGGTTACTCTGGAACAGAGCAGGTAGAGGCTCGGCTAGGGGAGGGTTACTCTGGAACAGAGCAGGTGGAGGCTCGGCTAGGGGAGGGTTACTCTGGAACAGAGCAGGTAGAGGCTCGGCTGGGGGAGGGTTACTCTGGAACAGAGCAGGTGGAGGCTGGGCTAGGGGAGGGTTACTCTGGAACAGAGCAGGTAGAGGCTCGGCTGGGGGAGGGTTACTCTGGAACAGAGCAGGTGGAGGCTTGGCTAGGGGAGGGTTACTCTGGAACAGAGCAGGTAGAGGCTGGGCTAGGGGAGGGTTACTCTGGAACAGAGCAGGTAGAGGCTGGGCTAGGGGAGGGTTACTCTGGAACAGAGCAGGTGGAGGCTCGGCTAGGGGAGGGTTACTCTGGAACAGAGCAGGTGGAGGCTCGGCTAGGGGAGGGTTACTCTGGAACAGAGCAGGTGGAGGCTGGCTCGGCTAGGGGAGGGTTACTCTGGAACAGAGCAGGTGGAGGCTCGGCTAGGGGAGGGTTACTCTGGAACAGAGCAGGTGGAGGCTCGGCTAGGGGACGGTTACTCTGGAACAGAGCAGGTGGAGGCTGGGCTAGGGGAGGGTTACTCTGGAACAGAGCAGGTGGAGGCTGGCTCGGCTAGGGGAGGGTTACTCTGGAACAGAGCAGGTGGAGGCTGGCTCGGCTGGGGGAGGGTTACTCTGGAACAGAGCAGGTAGAGGCTGGGCTAGGGGAGGGTTACTCTGGAACAGAGCAGGTAGAGGCTGGGCTAGGGGAGGGTTACTCTGGAACAGAGCAGGTGGAGGCTGGGCTAGGGGAGGGTTACTCTGGAACAGAGCAGGTGGAGGCTGGCTCGGCTAGGGGAGGGTTACTCTGGAACAGAGCAGGTGGAGGCTGGGCTAGGGGAGGGTTACTCTGGAACAGAGCAGGTGGAGGCTCGGCTAGGGGAGGGTTACTCTGGAACAGAGCAGGTAGAGGCTTGCGAGCAGGCCTCGGAGACAGGTCGTCGACGACCGGCCGTGACGACGCGCGGCTTTTCTCCGAGACACCACCGCACCCAGGGTGTTGGGGAAGGCGTGTGTTCGGCTTTGTCTCCGCGTGGAGACAAAAGGCTCTCGTGTCTCGGTTGACTTCGGAGATGTCGCGGTTTTGTCGAACCGGTAGAAGGAGACAAAAGCGCTCCCGTTGGGGACTTAGTTCGAAACAAATATAAACAGTCTTTAGAAAGGAAAATGAACAGATACAGTAGACAGCGAAGACAGAGAGAGAGACAGAGAGAGAGACAGAGAGAGAGACAGAGAGAGACAGAGAGAGAGAAAGAGAGAGAGACAGAGAGCCAAAGAGGGAGAGAGGAAAGCAGCCACCTGTTACCTGGGGATAGAAAAACTGGTTTCAGGCAGCAAGTAACTGCTTACAGGTAAGCCGTGAGATTGCTATGCAAATCAGGATGAACGCAATTACCAACAATATCTCAAGCTGACATCACACAGATGAGATTTAGGGTCATGTTTGTATCTGTGTTATAAATCAGTCTACAGAATGCACTATCGAGGTTATGAAAATATGTTCATACCTGCATCTCCTTTCAGTTCATATCCGTTCACATACAATCAGTTAACTTCCATCTTTAAAGATCATGTAAAGCAAATTCCATGATTTGCTTCTCAGTACATTATATACATGTGAAAAGAGTTCCTGAAAGCATGTGCAAAGTGCAAAAACTTTGTTGCACTGAAATGTGGAGTTAGACCGTAGAACAGTTTCTATTCCGTTTTCAGATCAGGTTTTAATGGGCGGAGCCCAAAAATGACCTATCTACGTCATTTTGACCCATCTATGTCAGATCACTGAATGGTTCCTCCTGGCTGTACTGTTATTGTAGCCTACATCACCTAGCTAGCTAGCTTAGGATGTCTCCCTCCACCCGCAACTGCATCTTCCCTGGATGCAAGAACTTCAGCTGCGCTGCAACGCTATTTAATTTCCCTATTGATGAGGAAAGGAAAAATAGGTGGATTGATTTTGTGAAGAGCCACGCTGATGGAAAGCTTCGGATAAACTCCAACAGCCGCCTCTGCAGTGAACATTTCACAGCGGATGGTTTTAACATGGACCAGAGACGGACGGGGTTCAGGGACACACGGCTTCTCTTGCACGGAGCCGTACCAAGCATCACCCTCCCACCGTTCCTCCTCCGGTCGCACCTGGACCATCCACCGCCGCTAGAAGTTCATCACTCAGTTCTGTGTGCTTGTTATAATTATACTAGATAACTTTTCCAGAGGTATCTCTGCTATGAGTTAGTGCAAACCGCTAACTTGATATTAGGCTACTCGGTGTAGAATGATGGTATTTTGGTGAAATGGTAGCTAATGTGCTAGAAATAGTTGGAGAGCTCACTGTCTGCTGTCTCTGGTGTCCATTGTTACTGCTCAGGGGAACATTTAATTTATATGCATCTGTATGTTTCACTTATTGAACAAATAATTCAAATTCTATACTGTTTTGTTCGGCTTGACGTAGCGTCCATTATCTGGGTCGTAGGTAGGCAGCGAGGGGCGGAGCTTCAGCTCCTTCAGGCGACACGCCCCCCCAGTCTCAAGCAGAGAAGAGTGCTGATTTTCTCACGATTTCAAAGCCTAACTTAACATACTTGTCGGTGTTTTTTTTTCATGCGAATTTCGATGGGTTGTCAATAACACATTCTTCTGTGGCATGGTGAACTTAAAACTCGTTTTCAATTCCACTTTACAGGATCTTTAACACGCAAAAGTCTGCAAAGCCTCAAACTAAACTGAATGTGGACCCCCACCCTCCCTATGGGGGCTGACTACCAGGGTACATTCGCCCGGCAGCAGAATCCAGTCAGGGTCAAAGCACACGTCCACCTGAGGTGATAGGGCGGGAAGGCGCAGGGCGGGAGGGCGCAGGGAGAGTTACCAGGCGATGTGGTTGACGTAGGCCTCGAGCTCGACCGGCTCGTAGGCCCTGGCGAAGGCCCAGCACACGTAGCACGCCGCGTCGCGCACGTTGGCGCCCACGCTGCACGCTCCCCTCTTCTCCTCGTAGGTCAGCGCCTTCAGGATGACCGGAACCACTGCAATGAGAGAGGGAGACACAGAGAGAGAGACAGAGAGAGAGAGAGGGGGAGAGAGAGAGAGAGAGAGACACAGAGAGAGAGAGACAGAGAGAGAGAGAGGGGGAGAGAGAGACACAGAGAGAGAGAGGGGGAGAGAGAGAGAGGGGGAGAGAGAGAGACACAGAGAGAGAGAGAGACAGAGAGAGACAGAGAGAGACACAGAGAGAGACACAGAGAGAGACACAGAGAGAGAGAGACAGACAGGGAGACAGAGAGAGAGGAGACAGAGAGAACAAGAGAGAACAAGAGAGAGACAGAGAGAGAGAGAGAGAGAGAGAGAAAAAAAAAAAAAGAAAAAAAAGAGCGAGAATGAAAACTTGAAAAACAAATGACCTGTTCATCCCGCCCCCTGACAATTGTCCTCCTTTGCCGTTTGCTGAGGCGACTGCTGAGGCGACAGGTGAAGCCACCACACGGGCGTGTGCCGCAGACAGAACACTGTGATACTGTCTGGCGTGCTGCTGGTGTTCATCATGCAGTTCAACATTGCAGCGACGAGTGTGAGGGCAGGCATATTAAGTGGAGGGGCTGACTGAACGTGACATTAATTCCCCTCATTACAACCCTTATGTTTACACAAGAGAAAGTCGTTAGAATATCGGATAAGCAGGCAATGCCATCGTTATTTCTTTCCAGGATGCAAATGTCAATGTCTCAACACTTCCAGCTGGTGTATTGTTAGAACAAGAAGGTCGACATAAAGTTACGTCATTTAACTCGACCTGACATTCCCGAGTCATACCCGTTAGACTGCGCACTTGAGAGCAGGTCGGAGCTTTGCCCTGCCCATCCTGCTGATGGCCTCGTGGTCTTTCCCACGAAAGAAAAAAGGTTTTCCCATCATGTAAATCATGGCTCGGGGCTTAAGTAATATCAGGTGCATCAATGTCGCCTCCAGGCCCTGGTGCTTGGGATTAGGCCCCGCCCCCCCAAGAGCGCTAGGACTTCACACATAGCAACTCACCACTTGGTAGAGATCACCTGCCGTGTACACTCACTCACACTCACACACACACACACAAACACACAGAGGACTCGAGCAGGTACACTGGTGAAGATCTCTCCCGGATACTAAGGGTGAGACTGAGAGTCACACAGAGACCAACACTGGAGGCATCACTATCGGAAACTAAGCAGGTACGTTGTTTTTCTACATTCGACTAAGGGTAGTCAGCTGGCGAGGCTGCGATTCGGGAACGAGACCATGGGAGAGATAATCGCGGCTTATTCGTCGATTACAATCGCACAGAGCACGTTTCCTTTGTCGATGTAGTGTTAGTAGTGCTAAGAGCTGCCAACCGTGTGTTGGGGTTGAAACCCAGTCACAGTGCACCTGTTACCTGTGTGCTTGAATATCCTGCTGTAGATATCGTTCAGACAAACAGGACGTGAGTACACCTTACAATCAACTTAACAGTCAATGCAAAAACCCGGTTCAGGGTGTGGAGTTGTGGCAATTGTAGTCGAATGATTTGGACAAAACGAGTAGGCGGCAGGTGACCCTGTGCAAAGACAGGCGACCCCGATTTGGACAGATTCGATTTATTAAGGCTTCCAACTCGATTTGGCTTCCTAGAAACGAAGCCGTGTCTGAAAAGTCAAACGTTTTCCCCAACCCACTGAGAGAAGTGGCTCGACGAGCTACGCCAGGGCAGAAACTTGTATGACGACTTCTTGCGACAGCGCGTGACAAGCTGGTTTCTGGAGAAGAACCGCCCACCACCTAAGTCATGGCCCTAGGAGGCAGTTCAGGGGAAAAATGTCAGGAGCCCGAAACGAGAGGGATTGCGGAGTCCCTCCGAATGAATCCTCCACCGCTGCTCTGGGGGGGGGGGGGGGGGGGCCCTCTGCTCCAGCTCATGGCTTTCCTGGGAGGTAGGCAGGCCCTCCCGAGGGCCGTGCTCGCACTCCGACAGGCTGGGGATGTGTCATCGGGCTGTGTCTAACGCATCCGTCTGCAGGTGCAGTCATGGGAAGCAGGTGGCTGCTGGTTCCCACGCAGCCGAGAGCGCGGTTTCACGAGGGGAAGAGAGGAGAGAGAGAGAGAGAGAGCGAGAGAGAGAGAGAGAGAGAGAGAGAGAGAGAGAGAGAGAGAGAGAGAGAGAGAGCGAGAGAGCGAGAGAGAGGAGCAAGTCTACGCACGCCCTCCAGGCCTGTCTGCTGCCCGGCTAGGCTCCTCGCCCACAGACAGACAGTCAAAAATAGACAGACAGACATGTAGGAACAACCACTTAAGCATGTCCAAAGTGGGACGCTAAGTCTATGTAAACATGTGGGTAGTTCGCTTACTGTATCGGGGCTTTGTTGCTTGTCAGTGTGTTTGCTGCCCAACAATGAGGGCCAAGCCACATTTACGGGAATAGATTAGCCTCAGGGTGCACCATTTCACGCATTCGCCTGAGCATTGGGGACATTACATTCTACTGGTGTTAGCAACGCTCCCCGTGAACTGGTCTGGCAACACTAGTAGGCTAATCCTCTTCAAGTCAGGGGCCGAGGGAAAGATGAGCTAAATCGACACTCTCTGTCCATTGTTGGTTCTAAAGCCTGACATATTCTTCAACAAAGTGTAAGAAGGAGTCCGAGTCTGTGGCGTGCGATGCTAAGCCCTAACCCGTCATCTCCACCTATTGTCCTTTCCCCTAAAGAGCGCTAAGAGGAACCAGGATGAACGCTGTGCAAGAGCGCAAGCCCAAGAGGCCCCACTACATCCCCCGACCGCCGGGCAAGCCCTTCAAGTACCAGTGCTTCCAGTGCCCCTTCACCTGCAACGAGAAGTCTCACCTCTTCAACCACATGAAATACAACTTGTGCAAGAACTCCATCTCCCTGGTCTCCCAGAAAGGCGGAAACGTCGGAAGGCAGGTCAAGCCCTTAGACAAGGGGGAACGTTGCCCTCTGCCCCCGAACGACGGCCACTGTCCCCAGGCTGTAGTCCAGAGCCCCAGCCCTCCCCGCCAAGAGGACGAGGAACACACGAAGGAGGCTGAGGAGGAGGAGGAGGAGAAGAAGGAGGAGGAAATAGATGTGGAACATGTCAGCCCAGTCCGACAGGACACTCACAATGTCCTGAAACCAAGCATAGAAACCGATGACAACAAAGAAGACAGGCCTTCGGCCTTCTCCGCAGTCACGCCCAATCGGGATAGCGCAGACGACATGAAGTCACCTATCCACCAATCGGAGGAGCCGCCCATCCCCGCTCCGCTACCCGACAACCCTGCCTACACATGGGGCCCGCTGGGACCATCGCTGCCCTTTAAACCACCCCACCCAGCTCAAATGCTTCCAGAATATCCCCACTACATGTTCTCAGAGCGGCCCCTGCATCCTTTCTACCCACACTACTTCCTCCCAGGACACCATCACCTGAACGGGTCGAACCCCTCTCCCTACCACAGAGACTTCCTGGAGTCCCAGAGGCCAGTGCTGGCTCAACCCCTGGCCCAGCCCCACCCCTCCCTCTACCCCCAGTACCCATACCGATACAACCCCACTCTTCACCCTGCACCCTCGGTGCACTACAGCCTGTACCGGCCCCACGAGCTCCAGATTCCAGTCCCAGGCTCCAGGTACTTTCCTCTGGACGTGTACCGGTCCGGGCTGGGGCTCCGGGACTATGACCTTTACTTCCACCATCGCCTCCACAGTGAGCCCGCTAGCACGGCTGAGAAGGAGGAGGACAGCCAGAGTCAGGCAGGAGACAAGCCCACCAGGTTGAGCCCCAAGGCGGGGTGCGCTGCCTCGGGGTCACCTGACAGACCCGGTCACTCCCAGTTCAGCCAGAGACACACTGAGTTCCCCCACTGCACCATCCCGGGGGACATGCAAGCAGTCAGCCAATCGGGCGACGCAGGTCCAACCTCGCAACCCATCGGCGCAGACGCAAGCAGAGACGAAACCACAAAGAACTTGCAGCTAAGAACGCGCCTGGGAGAAGGGTTAGTAGAAACATTTTTGACTCTTACACGGAAGGAAGACACATTTCATGAAAGCTTTTGTGAAAATGGTGATTCAAATCAATGTAAGCTGTATTGTTGAAAATAAGTCTTTTTTTCCACTTCCCTCAGGCCACCAGAGCAGAACGCAGAGATCACAACACCCGTCTCCGAGGACTGTAATGATTCGCTATCTGAACACGGTGAGGACATAGCCCCCCTGAACCTCTCGACGAGGCACCAGGACAAGGACGTCAGAAATGACCTCCACGCCAGCAGAGGGAGCTGTCCTGGTCCAGGAGCCATCCAGGAGGACCTGCCACTGAACCTGAGTCTGCGAGCTCCAGCCAGCAGCAGCCCAGACCTCGGTCCCACCCTGGCCGCCCCTGGAGGCCTCCTCCAGCATCTGTCTGGGAAGGAGCCCTGCGACCAGCAGAGACAGACTGCAGCCCTGGCCCTGTGCCAGTTGGCCGGTGCCAGCTCAACCAACATCTCCCGTGGCCTGAGTACTGCAGTCAGCCCCCCAGAGTCAGAAATCTCCACCGAGCCTGTCCGCCCCCCTACCCAGACCACCCCAGACCTCACACAGAAGGGACATAAGGCCAGGACAGGGCAGGGCCCCAGGGCCAAGCAGGTGAAACGGTCAAGCGGTGAACAGGCCCCGCTTCCCTCAAAGAGGCCAGCCAAGAGGACGGAGGGTAAGGAGGCTGGTCGGGCCTTGAGGAAACGGACCCGCTGCTGACGACCACCGAGCTCCAGCAGCCACACCTCACCTGCTGGAAGACTCTCCGCTACGGGAGAACTTTGGGAATCATAATGAACAAACGTTTACCGAGACCTGAAACAAGGCTATTTCAATGTCGTCATTGATATTTACATTTACATTTAGTCATTTAGCAGACGCTCTTATCCAGAGCGACTTACAGTAAGTACAGGGACATTCCCCCGGAGGCAAGTAGGGTGAAGTGCCTTGCCCAAGGACACAACGTCAGTTGGCATGACCGGGAATCGAACTGGCAACCTTCAGATTACTAGCCCGATTCCCTCACCGCTCAGCCACCTGACTCCCTATATGATATTACACTTATGGTAGCTAGATGTGGCCGCAGACTTGGATGGGATCTCTGAGTTGTGTTACTGTGCATGCACTGAATAGGCAAAGATAGAATTCTATAATATTATTAGGGTTCACACTCAGAAATTAGGAAAGGATCAATTCATTCAGGTCATTCATTGGTAAGCCCTACCCCCACAAAACAAACTACGTTATACCACTTAATTATAGGTTTGATCTGTTCAATGAAATCACTTCAACAAAGGGACTTTGCATGCTTCTCATTGCTGTTAAAGCTAGTTAGTCGGTTGCAGTGAAAGGGTAAAAGATGCAGAATCAATCAAGAACAAGTCTTAATGAAGTGAGAAAGAAAAAACGGATTTGGAAAAGGCACTGTGAGTTTTGAAATATTGACACGTGTTTTCAAATAATGGGGATACAAATGTAGAATATTTTATGGTTTGAAAGTGTGTTTGTACACTAACAATACTGTAAAGCCTGTAAATGTCAGGGACACCCTCCATATTATTTCTTCAGTTTTATCACGAAGAAGGTGAAAGATATTGTATAAAAATGATATATTATTTAAACATAACATATTTTGTATATATATATATTCAGACAGGTGTACTGTTTATGTGGTGGTGGGAACGTTGCAATGTTTAAATAATGAAATGATACCAAATAAAAGAACAAAAATACAACTAAAACTTTTTGTTTTAGTTGTTTTTCTGTGCAACAAGTGTGTGAGGTAATACCATCTGAGAGCCTGGAGGGAAGCAACAGGCCTCTTCTGCCCAGCTCTGCCAGGGCCAAGCAGCCCCCGTGCCAGGCATTGTCTGTTTCCTGGAAACTAAAACAAACAAACACACACAAACACAATCGTTCTTTAGTGTTGAGGTTGACAGGTAAAAAGCATGCCTGTTTAGTCATGCGAGTTAGAAAACGGATTGACAGAGATATACCTGAAGCAATCCAGCACTGATCCAACCACTTCATCAGCCAGTTCCTTAGGAAGCCTTCCTGTCACCCTCCCAATTCTGATTAGAAATCACAGGAACACATCAAGCTTTAGGACCCAGCAGGTGCATTCATGCAACATACGGATTCTCTCTATAGCTACAGTAGGCTCGAGCGGACACACCAACACTCATCCAATAACGAAATATGGTGGTCCATGGTGGTCCTAAAGCCCATCGTATTCTTCCAACAATGCGTAAGAGAGTAACGAGGTGCGCGAAAGGTCCCGCCCAGCCTTAAAATAGCATTTCGAAGCAGCCATGTTTGGTTATGATCGACCGAACACAACGAGAGGATCTTACCCTTTAGCTGCAGACCAGCGGACGATAGTCTCCTTATCCTTCAGCCCCACCAGCAGCTGCTCTGTGAAACCAGATCCAGCGTTACCACCTGAACACACGAGGGCTCGGCCTTTCCACACCCGACCGGACTGGACACCACAGACAAACGGCGTTCTCACCAATGACGTTCTCCACCTCCTCGGGAATGTCGTAGTCCTCCTCCCAATCCTGAGTCTCCATGACGGGGGATGCGGAGTCGACGGTCGAGGTCAACAGACTCCGAGACAAGTTGGATGCTAGCGAACGGTTCCCCCTTTGATATCTGACCAACACACACACACACACGCAATACTTAGGACACTTCCTGCAGAGTAGGTGACCTTTTCGACAACAGATGTAAGTGAAGGGACCCTCCGGTCG
Source organism: Thaleichthys pacificus (assembly GCA_023658055.1). NCBI lineage: Eukaryota > Metazoa > Chordata > Actinopteri > Osmeriformes > Osmeridae > Thaleichthys > Thaleichthys pacificus. Next base: position 7,451,232 of record CM042862.1, read on the forward strand.
GACCTCCACTTGGCGAGGCGTGGTTTGAGGAAGGTGAGGCCCAGCCTCTGGACTAGTTTGATCCCCAGCTTCCTCAACATGGCCTGGCTGCTGTCCGACAGATGCCGCTGGTCCAGACACTGAAGCACGGTCGGGGCTGTGGGAACCAAGAGGGAGAGAACAGGCTCACTGGTTTCCTCACTGGCAATGCAGGAAGGAGGGTCACAAAGAGCACAGTCACAAGGATTGTGGGGGAAACTTACCATACTGGAGAAAATCATCACGTTTTCCGTGCTTGAAAATCTGGGCCTGTTGGACAGAGGACCTCATCAATTTGGTCTCAAAATCCAGAAACATACTGAATACTGTAAGGTACAATGTACTGCCAATTTTCAGGCTCGCTATCGAATGAGCTATACTAAATATTTGAAACCTATGGCATTAAGTCACTGTTTGTACTACTTTTAAATGGTAATTAAACTAGCATGGAATGCTTGGACATCATCCAGTCCATTCACAATGTTGTCTTCCATCACTATTTTCTGTTCTTTGTGCCTTTCTAAAGGGGTGCTGTACACTACGAGCTTGTGACCATGCGTAAGCCCTCCAGGCCATCAGAACACACAGAGCCTGTTTGAAAGCCTCCAAGCACCAGATAGAGACATGTCCAACTCACAGATCCAAAGTGTAAGGAGGGATGCTTCAAACTTGTAGTACTGGTTCCAATCTCAATGATACTCCACTTGAAGGTTGCAATAAATGAGCTCAGGCTCAAGCAACACCTGTCATTGTGTGTCAAGTGCCAATAACATCCAAAAGAGACCAGAGGATGAGATGATCTCAATGGACTTTGGTCCGAAAGACCTACTTTCTTTCGGTGGGACTGGTTTGCTTCAAGGTCCCCAATAAGACAGACACAGAAGCAGATCCTTTTGTCTTGGCTTATCAGATAGCCTACAGCGGGCAGCAGGTGTACTATGCACCTGTCCCAACCACACTAGCAATTATATGAAAAATACCAGTCAAGTCGGCTCTTGTCGGTGACACTTACAAATTACAGGTTTAGGCTGTTTAACTGTGCATGCACACAATTACACCGCAAACGCACACACACACACAATTAAATAGGTGTGAGGAATGAGTGCCAGGTTTCAAGGCTGAGTGTTTTACCAGAGATTGCATAGCCCCATCCAGCACCACTATCCCCTCCATGGTCTGGTCATCTGCCTGGGCTATGGTAGTGAGGCTCCAGTCCAGGAAGTCTCCCAGGCGCCTCAGCTTCACGTCAGGACGAGTCACAAACCTGGCACCAGACATCATGTCAATATAAACAGGAAGAGTGAAGCTGCGACCAAGTTGGTTTGGAAACTATGTATCTTTGAATGCAATACTGCCCTCTTCTGGTAAGAAATTGAAAAACTAAATATGAAGTATTACAGTTCAGCAGAGCTTTGTTCTCTGAGTGATTACAATGCCTGCTATTGCATATTGTAAGTCCATCATTATTAGTTCATCAACTATAATTAAAAAATAAAATCTGTACTCACTTTGATACCAGAACAGACGCAGCATCTCTGGACTTATCACTGACTGCGAGATAAGACTGCAAAGTACAAAAAGCATGTTATTAACTATAACAGAGATTTATAACATTTATCACTGTAACGCACTACAGACAGTTTATAAACATTAGCGGATGTTTACCCAAACGCATGTTGTGGAGGGGCTGATGTTACCTTGGTGATAGCAAGGATGCGGTCCATAATAGGCTCTCTGGCCTGGCCCGATTCTGGGTCCAGATGACCATCCAGACGGCAGAGGTCAAAGGGTATGAGGCAGGTCATCGAGAGCCACAGAAGCAGCATGTAACGGGTTTCCCATGTCTAACAAAACCAGAAGCAAGATAAACGAACCGCTTAGGAAAGATAGAATACACGTGCTTAAAATCAGACATTTGTGCTGTCAAAGAGGAACACATTTTGAGATTGCAGAAGTTATAATAATAATAATAATAACAATCCATTGTGCCCTTTCATTGCCGAAGCACAATAAAAGGTTAATAAAGGTGACAGACTCACCTCTGGATCTTTGGGGTCCTGCCTAGACAGGAGATCCAGAACTGGCTGGACATCGGCGACCTCATGAGGAAGCAGCTGCATGAAGACTTTGTAGCCTCTCACCTGACCCCAAAAAGTATTATCATCACTGAAGCATGTGACACAGGAACAGAGAAAGATGGACAGTCTTCCTGGAGCCTATTTTACCTTGGAGATGATATAGAGGAATTTAAAACCCAGATGAGCCAGTAGAGGGGGAGACTTCTCGCTTCTCACAAGGTCCAACAGCATGTTCAACATCCATTCTGTGACAAGAGAGAATGGCGATTGTAACCACTGCAATTTGACACACTTCAATGCTTCTCGTGCAACTTGCATTACCCAAATGAGGGTCCAGAAGATGTGGTTGCTCCTGGTAACGGTCCATGATGACTTCACAAAAACAAACATGTCGTTATCGTAAAATAGTGTAACAGTAACTGTTCGTGCAATAAAACATTTTCACATATAATACTATAAGGCTAATAATACTATGTATTATCACTCAAACGAGAAAACTCACCCAGGAATTTCTCTGTACAGGACTCCCTTGACACCATGTCTCCATAGGCCTCTGGTAGACTCGCTATAAGGGCACGGGTCTCAGCGCTCTCGCTGAACCCTCCTAGGACGCTTGTTTTGGTAATAACTTCGGGCTCGCCAACACCATCCTCCCCATTGCACCCATTGTCTACCTCAGTTAATGCCATGGTTGTCTGACTTTTAGTGAAATGTTTAATTCGTTCACTGGTGCTGGCAGAGAAGACGGTCACTTTAGGCACTGGAGTTAGTTTGCATCAACAGCTCAAATCATTGCATAGCCATGCAATCATTCATGCTTTACGCTGACTGAAGATGTACTTTAGACAAGTCAAGTTCTGCTAACGTTTACTGGTTTGCTAAGACAACTGGTTAGCCAGTCAGATTAGCTAGCTAGCAGAGTAGCCAGACCTAGACATAAACTGAATTAAACGACTACGATACACGGGATGTAGCTTGTGAGTTAGCTCTATATATTTATGTCCAAAAATGACACACACAAAAATTGGAGCCTCAAATATTAAGCTAGCTATTACTTGATGGCATAGGTTCCTCTGTTGTGAAGTTCCCGCAGCATCGCGTTGGTATCCACCCCACAGTACAGTGTCCGATAAGGGACATTTAAAGACCGTTTATTGAAAGAAGACAGTGAATTAAAAGCTTTATTGAATTGGATAAACTGCATTGACACCAAATACCTGCAGGAAAGGACATCTAGTAAAACAGTTGGTCAGTGAATTGCTTAGGTATTGTTACAGTACTGCAAGGTATTGTAATAATCTTTACAAATTCGCATAATCAAATTACTACTAAATATGTCCAATTATTAACAAAACAAACATTTAAAGAATTATTTGTATTTCTCTCAATGACCCAAAACTACTGATACCACTATTAATCTCATCTATAGTGTTATTAAGTGTAATAAAGGGAGACGTGCGGTGCCGTCTTGGTCCAGGCATTGATGGTCCCGTGTCCTTGTTTTACAACCCAGATCTTAATTCAGCTAATGTCTAAAACTACATTAAGCAATTGGAATGTTCCTTTAACATTGTATTATCTCAGATTTCTGTACAGTACAACAGTGGCATCTGTTTCTTTCATTTGTTCCTTCATTCATTTTCAGTATTAGTAATTCAGTATTCACTACAGTGTTTTGCATCAGATAATCGGCCTCTGCATGGTCCAAGACTAGCTTGCGGTGTAGGACTTTGTGGGGTTTAACCAAGTTGTTGCACATTATTTAACAAGGTCTTTCATGATTCTCAGCGAGGAGCCTCTATAGCCTCCACCGAAGTGGTTCCAGTGATTTAGGTAGTGAAAGAGTTGATACAGCTGATTCCGCTTTGCAAAACCCAAAGCCTTGGGGATCTTTTCATGGTAAGCTGAGTAAAAAGAGCTACCGAAGCCCCCGAACATCCCTGCAATGCCCAGCTCATACTCTGCATGGCCATAGAAGGAGGCTGGGTCAAAGATGACAGGGCCCTCTGAACACTCGGCCACGTTGCCTCCCCACAGGTCTCCATGGAGCAGGGCAGGACACACCTCTACATCCGCAAACAACTGGGGGATTTTCAGCTGATCAAATGGGAAATATACAAGTGCAGAGTTAAAAGGTGGCATGTCTATCCTGAATGTAATCTGATGGGATTTCTATGTATTAGTACAGATTCCCTCATTAAGTACAGTATTACCAACCTGCAGCTTGGCCCAAAGCTCTCTGGCCTCCCTGTCTCCACAAGACTGCTCAACCATGTTAAGCTGGTGCTGTAGTCTCTGCTGAGAGTAGAATGTCACCCAGTCATTCTGCCACTCATTCTCCTGAAGAAATCAAAGGGGAAAATAGGATGACTGTCTATATTCTGAGACATTAGTATATTCATATGCTTCGTAGTGTACATGAAGTTTCTGTTTCTAAGTAACATACTTGAGGCAGGTACCCACAGCATGTGGGCACATGAAAGCCAAACTTGTCAATGACAGGTGCATCTGACCGTCCAGCTCCTTTACCTGTATGTGTGCATAATATGACAAGGATTGACCATCATGACACACAGACATCACACCGTGTCTGCTACATTTTCATGACGTGTATTGCACTGTAGTGGGGATTTCTTATCATGGGAGTGGTATTGCTTGGGAGAACTACCAACTGTCTGCTGCTCATTAGTTAGTTTATCTCTCAGTCTCTGGTTGTGGAGATGCAGGTCAGCTAAACGCTCTCCCAGCTGTTTCGAGTGCCTGTGGAAATCAGTGTCAGGGATAACATTAGGGCAGTGTTGCTTATGTGCTGCTTTTCAAAATCCAGAACAGTATGATAATGTGCTTACTTGCTAAGTCCTCTCATGTCAACATGCTCCATGACAAATGCAGTACCTCCTGTGTCAAGTTCAATCACTTTCACAGGCTTGGGTACTTGAACTGTTTCTGTCATAAGGATTGCATCCAAGCTTGCCATCTCCCCGTCAAACATCAGTTTGGCCTGTAAAATGAAACATGAGAATAAAATCACTTGGCTTGTTGATGCTATTTAGGTATGCCAGTTAAAGACTATGGCTGTCACATCAATTAGTACAACATCTTCAGTCCTTAGTCCTCATTCATCATCCTAACTGAATAGTTCTATTGTCAGTACAAATCCCCCTATTCACTGATTCGCTTGTGTCCGAAATACATTTGATGAGTCCTTAGTTGCTTGCTTGTAACAGCCATGTTTTGAATTACAGTACAGTGGCCTATAGGTTACATGAGAGAGAAGGAAGACAAAGCAATCTGATAAAACATTGCATATGTTTATATTGGTAATAAAGTAATGAAGAACCTGACTCTTGTGATTTATCTTCACAAACACTCTTCCGTTGTCAGTGTCATAACTCTGGCCCTCGCTGATGCAGCCACCACCTGAATGGCCAGTAGACTTCAGTATCGATGTTGACAACTCCTTCTTTAACTGAGCTTCCATGACAATTTTGTTTTAAATTAAATGCACCAGCAATTGTTCTCTATGTAGTTTTGTCAGACTCGATTTTCGATTTCCACAACTTGTAATACTGCTATGGTACGGGAGCTTATGTGTTGACAGCTCTAAGTAGAAAGAGGAGGGACTTGTTAGCAGAGGACTTGTCCAATGTTTTGGTTCCTGATCACATGACAAACACATTGCCCAATAAGAAACTCAACAGCAGAGATTGGTTTGTATTGGTCCTATTAGAGCACAGATCGTCTGGTCATTATGGAAGTCTCCATGGTGTTCAAGAAAGCTGTATTGCGATAGCCAGTTAAGGAGCTAGTTTGGTAGCTTGCTAGCTATCTAAACTGATAACTGGTTATCTCAAAGTGTATTGACCTATATTCATTTTTATGAAATGTGCTTGCTGCTTGGAGCCACGGGTGTTGGAAAGACATTGCTGTTAAAACGTTTACAGAATATCCTTTTTATGATCTAGCGCATGATGTACTGCTAAAGTCAGCTAGTTAGCTGACTACCGTTGTTGACAGTTAGCTAACTAGAAGCTAGTACTGTAGTACTACTAGCTCGATGTTTTCATTTCAATCGTCACCTCACATGTTCTTTAACGGGTCTTGTACAGCTCAGTTTGCGTGATGGGTCATTTGATTTAGGAGAACCTCCAGTTACTCTGCCCACGGTAAGCCTTGTGGCACTGGCTCACCACATCTGTTTTTGGATGCATGGTCTAAAAAGACCAACTGAACAAGTACAGTAATATATTCCCTTTATTCCCTTAACCTACTAGGTTGGCACCAACTTAACAGATTTGACCCTGAAGAGGAAGAGGGTGACTGTGAGGGAGTTGGGAGGTTGCATGGGACCTATTTGGCCAAGCTACTTCACTGACTGCTCCTCTGTCATTGTAAGTTCAGGTGCTGGGACCAACATATCAAATCACGATTATGTTCACAATGCTGTTTAATATAAATATGTGGTATACTAGATGTAAATGCCCCCACGTTTTACAAGGCACTCATTCCAACATGATATATTTGACTATGCAGATTCGGTGAGATCTGTGAATTTGTCTTCGTAGTTTATGGTGGACTCCGCCAACATCATCCAGATATCCTCCTCCTGTATTCAGCTCTTGTCTGTTCTCTCTGCTGAGCCACTGCATAAAGCTTCTGTACTGGTCCTCTTTAACAAGAGGTGAGACTCCCACAACACACACATCCCAAGGCACCAGACTGCATTTCCTCTGATCTTGTTTAGTCCTCTGTTGAACTACCAGGGGTAGTACCTTTTGGCAGGGTTCTACCCAAGACTGACAGCATCTCTTTCTTCAGGGACCTCCCTTGTACGATGAGCCTCGTGGAAATGAAGTCACTTTTCAGGATGGATGCTATCATCGCTTGTGCCTCTCAGCCAATAACAACACTTGAGCTTAGTGCTCGCTCTGGCCAAGGACTCCGAGAGGTGCTGAGCTGGCTGGACTCGACCGTTGGAGAGTGACCTTGTGTCATCGCTCTTGATTCTCAGGGACATTTGTGCAACGAGGTGCTTAATGGTGTCATTGTGCCCGTTTCAGAGGCATCATCATCTTCAACACAAAGAAAGCGATACTGCAAATATCATTGCCTTGTATCTTGTATTTTTTATGCGATTATGGTGATTTAAAACACTGCCATTTGATGCCATAACCTATTCTAGTCATATTCCAGCAGGCAAATTATGGTATTATCCATACATTATACACCTGTATTACACGAGGGATGTACATAACAATTATGAACAGGTGTATGACCAAAGTATTTTGGTCTGGGGCATTAAAAAGAAATTGACAATACATGCATTGTCACTGCTGGCCTGCAGGGGGCAACACTGTCTACATATTTAATTGTGCTTTTTCATGTTTTATGAAGTATTTGTAAATAAATAGTGATGTAATAAACAAGGTTTTGTACATGTTATATTGAATGGTGAAAATAAATGTTATCAAAGCAAAGCAAATAATGAAAAGATGTAAAAATAAACAATGAATTGCACATATTGGTTAATTATAGCCATTATATTTCATGAGAATCAGTGTTTCACAAGCAACAAGCAATTTAAAAAATCCAGATTTTTCTAAAATTCTATGAAGTTGTCTCTTGCTTGAAAATACCCAATGTATATTTACTTTACCCCACAGTCCCAGTCTATTATAATAGAAGCAAACTTCAGCCTCTTTCTCACCAGTACTCTTCGAGCAACAATCCACCAAGTCCTTTGAGTGAACAATTTTACTGCAACAAAGGGAATTAAAACCATGTGTCATTATCTGGATGGGTTTGTTGGCAGGCCACTATGCATTGTGTCGTCAGTAGTAAGTCCTTCCAAATAGAAGAGGGACCAGTGGACCTGACAGTGCAGCTCAGCAGAGGGGCAGGTGAGTTAGCCCAGGGCTTTCCTGGAACATCAGTCAGATAAACAGGCATATCTGGTATACAATCAGTGGCTGGATCAAGAGCAATGTGGTCCAATCAGGAAAAGCAGGAAGAGTGGACATGTGACTTGAAGTTGAGAAAAAGTTCCACACTTTCTCACTAAACAATAGCCTAGTACTGTGGCATCAACATGTCTAATTCAACTGTGCTTTTTTAGCAATGAATGTACCTGGACAGATGCTTGTAGCAGAAGTAAATGAGGCTTGTGTTATGGCCTTATGACAACATTCTACATGACATTGTCCTCTATTGCAACACACTAGCCTAAATGCCTTCCTCGGTCACTCCTTCCTACACAGAAGGAACAAGACAGGGTGTGATCACAGAGAGAAAAGTTCAGCAGGCAGCAGTCTAAGGGTTACAGTATCATGGCCCATATAAAAAAACTAAACCGAATGATTTCAGTTCAGAGTTCCAGTCGAGTCTGAGGTTAGGTTCAACAATACAACTGTAGAAGAAACCGTCTTTTCCCACATAACCTAATGCTAACGGTATCGCCACTCTCCCTCCGAGTTTTGGTCCAGCCCCTTTGGACCTCATAGGAAGGGGTTCTGACTGTGCTGGTCAGCCTGCTGGCTCAGAGTTGTAGCCTGGAAGAGGGGCAGAAGGGGCTGGGGCAGGTTCCCAGGCATGTCCTGGCTGGGCTGGGTGGGGTGGGTGAGGGAGGAGGGCAGACTGGAAGGCTGGTGGCTGGCGGGCAGGGGCAAGGAGGCGCTGTACGGGAGGGTGGCGGCTGGAGGCACCGGGGAGGTGGAGCTGGGACGCATCTGATTCAGGGTCAGGCGGGGCTGTTCACTTTGGAATGGGTTGGTGGCCGAGGGAGCAGTCAGTCCTACGGACAAACAAGAGGTAGGTGTTTACTTGACATAGTACCCGTTTTCTAGTCTTAACGTGTTTTTAGTCTTGACGTGAGACATGATCAAGTCATATTCGTATAGCCCTTCTACAATGCAATGTCACAGAGGGCTTCACATACACCCATAGAACTCACCCTCAACCAACCGAAACCCTCAAGGAAGACGAGGAAAAAGATCCCAGTGATACGCGCATCGTTATGTGCTGAATCTGAGAGGAGTGAGGGTGTGTGTGTGCTTGTGCTGACCTGACAGGAAGGGGTTCTTGGTCTTGGCTGGGGGGTTAGCAGGGATCAGGATGTCCAGGTTGACCAGCGAGGCTGCGGTGGGATCCAGGAAGGCCTCAGGGGTCCGACAGGTCCGTGGACTGGGGGCGGCCAGACTTTCACCCAGGCGGGACAGGTCAAAGATCTCTGGACTGCCCCCACCTCGCCCGTTCATATTCACTTGACCCCCGTCCATGGCCTCATCAAACAGGTCTCCGTCTACGAAGATGCAGGGATGAATGTAGTAAGTCAGACATGAATTCACTGTGAGCAAAGGGGGCTTAGGGAGAAAGTCCCAGCCGTGTTTAGACCGCTACTCACCCGAGGGGCTCCCAGGTCGAGAAGGGACTTTAACTGCCGCACCAGTGAAGGGATCTACACCCGATGCACCTGAAACAACGCACCATGGTGAGATAAGACATCAGCCTCTGATAAGATATCAGCCTCTATATCCCCACAATATCCAAATATCCCAGACTCGGTGGCACCTGTGTTGGCAGGAGAAGCCCAGGGTTGGGTGCTGGAGCCAGAGCTGAGGTTGGGTTTGGGGCTGGGTGCACTGCGCGGGGCCTCCCATGGATCCGGAGGGGACCGTGTGCGCTCCCAGGGAGGAACTGGGCTGCTGGAAGCTGGAGGTGCCATCCAGGGTATTTCTATCCCTGGGGCAGAGGAGCGTGCATCCACTGCACCAAAACAGAGGGACAACAAATGGGGTTTTCCACAACATCGTGTTAACAGGGGCTACATGGTGATTGAAGTTTCCTACAACTGATCGTGTGCGTGTGTGTGTGTGTGTGTGTGTGTGTGGATGATTTGCTAACACAGGAATGCGTTATGTAACCAATCCATTTGGGAGCACTGAAACGTTTAGTTGGGTTGGACTGCATTGCTGTCGTGTGTGAGGTAATGTCGGAGCAGGAAGAGCGGTGTTTGCGAGGGAGCTCAGAGGTAGCGCCCAGTCTCACCCAGGGAGTCCCAGGGGTCAGAGCTGGCCAGACGGGCGGCCCCTCCTGATAGGTCCCAGGGTGGCTGACTAGGGGACGCTTCAGAGGCCACCGCAAAAACATCTACAAGGTCCTTCATGGCCGACTAAGCACACAACAGGGAACAGGGTCTTGAAGTTCATAAGCAAGTCTTTTTTTGCCCTGCGTTACAATTGCTGTATTGAAAGGCTATAACGCATGACGTATCGTTGCAGGAACACATGATTTATTGATGGATGTTTGTCAACTTTAATTCTCTTAAGCAACAGTCGCCTGAATAGGTGTGGTATATTGGCACTGCTGAGACAAAGGGAGTATGGAGTAAACTGTTCCTACCCCGCCTCCAGTGGATTGCATCTCTCTCTTGCTCTCCTCAAGAGCTTTCTGGAGCAACGACTCGTCTCCCTGGCGACTCCGTTGCTCCTGACAACGGACACATACACACGCACACACACACAGACAGACAGAAGCCTGTAGTCATGACAATGCTTTGGGCAAAGCTCACTCTCTCTCTGAAACAATCGACACCCCAAGACACATAGCGACAGAAACAAACATGCTGGACAACACACAGCAACACATGTCTGAGAAAGGACCATGTGAGGAGGGAGAAAGAGAGAGAGAGAGATCCTCTGGTCAGAGAGGGGAGAGAGCAGTCAAGCACAAGTGACTTGGTGAGTGTTCCCATTGTGCTTACCTGGCAGAAAGACTTTACAAGAGACAGAGAAAGAGGGGGATAGAGACGAGTGAGGGATGGAGAAGGAAGGAGAGAGACAGAGAGGTACAAACCAAAGCAGGAACAGTGAGTACAGCAGAAGCCCAGACTGTTGAAACATTAAAGAGAGAGAGAGAGAGAGAGAGAGAGAGAGAGAGAGAAGGAGAGAGAGAGAGAGAGAGAGAGAGAGAGAGAGAGAGAGAGAAGGAGAGAGAGAGAGAGAGAGAGAGAGAGTAGAGAGAGGATATGAGCAGCCAGAGAAGACGAGGGAGGCTTGGAGGAGTGCTGTGTGAAAGGACCAGAGAGGGTTAGGTTGAGCTAGAGGATCTCGGAGCCCAGAGGGAGGATGCTCAGTGACAGCCAGGAGGCGCTACCTGCTGGTGCTCCTCTTTGCTCAGGCTCAGGGCTATCTGGAGCTGCGCGTCTTCATCCATATCCATGGCAACCGGAGGGCGAGGGGCGGGCTGTGAGGGCGTCAATCAGTGGAGGGGGGTGGGGGGGGGGGGGGGGGTGGTACAATCAGTCACTTATGTATAGATGAAAGCACAACCTTGCTCAATATTCTCCATATTGCATGCAAGCCGCTCTACGGGGGAGGAGCTTGCCCGGCTGTCCAATCAGGGCAGAAGGCGCGGACTGTCCTTTAGCAAGTTCCCTGCAGAGGGACAGGCCCATGCAGCCAAACTATAGGAGAGACCAGAGAGGCTGAGGAGGGAGGGGAACGTCATACCATTGGTCGAAGAAAGAGGGACATAGGGACATAGAGTGGTTGTTGGTTAGTGGAAGAGAAAGGATGCAGCCTTGTCTGCTGAGAGAGAGAAGGCGCATCGTGCGTCGCCGGTCGGGAATGGGGGGGGGGGGGTTGGGGGGGTGCGTAGAGACCCAAGCCGGAGAGGAGAAAGGGTGAGTAGTACACGCATGCGCTACTCTGAGGGACACGTCAACAGACGTGTGGTGGACATGTGTCTCAGAGCGGAGGGCCGTGAGGTAGGAGGGGTCGGGTTAGGGGCCGGAGGGTGCAGGGGGCCGGGCTCCCGCATCGCTGTACCTTCTGGGCCTCCTCCTTGCTGAGGCTCATAGCGATCTGGAGCTGTGTCTGCTCGTCAATATCCACGGGAGGGGGAGGCGGCTAGAGTCAAGGGGGAGGAGTTAGGAGGAGGACCAATGGAATTGGAAGCTTATGGTTGAGCAGAAGGCCCTTTGGTGGATTAATACAGGAGGAGTTGCACTGCTCAACTTCATAAACACTTCCAGAGGATGACGGACAGTCTTACATACAGTAGACCGTTTTCATACAGTACATAAGTAGTAAAAGGGGAATGTAAGATAGCGGTATAATACTACTATAATACTGCTAATGATACAGTTTCCATATCTGACAAAGGCCTCGGTTTTGTTCTGGCCTTGTGTGCACATTAACCTGCAACAAAACCCAACATTACTCTCCCCACACACTCACAAAGGGCATCCAATGCCCTTGCTATCAATATGAGTCCTGGCAGCCAGACTAGGCTGATGAGCAGGGAATCAATGCAAACATCCTGTCTATTCCCTCGTTCACTCTGCAGTCACCCCTGAGCATCACCCCCTTTGATAGGCTAGAGTTCCGTTATTGACCGAGGCAGAGTGGGGATGATATTGCTTTCTATTAAGGGCTAAGGGAAATGCAGGCCTCTTAGAGCAGGGGTTCTCAAACTTTTGGGGGCCAGGGATCACTTACAGGGGTGAACATTTTCCAAGGACCCCCCCCCCCATAATCGTAACACCCATTCAGCATACCCTTTGTGCTCTTAACTGGACACAATATGCTTCTTTTTTTTTTATTATTGGTGCAAATGGCCCCCCATCTGTAGATCTAATATATTTTCACTGTATGATACAGCACAATTTTCCAATGTTATAATATATGGCTAATTATTTTCCCGGACCCCTTGGCTATGGTTCATGGACCCCTAGGGGTCCGGGGACCCCACTTTGAGAACCACCTGTCTTAGAGGACAGAGTGGAGGTTGAGGAGGGAGGGAGGGGGGGGGGGTGCTGAGCTCTGTAGGACATGGAGTCTGAGTGGGAGGCTGCCTTGTCTACAGCATTCCCACACAGCATGGCGTCAGCCACAGTGGAGAAGCCTCCTTTCTCAGTGTCAGGTTAGGATCCGGACCTTATTATTGGCTCTATGTCTGACAGACAGGAGTATGTCTATGTGTGTGTGGTGCGTGTGTTATACCTTTTCAGTCTCTTCTCGGCTCATGGCCAAGGCCAGCTGCAGCTGTAGCTCCTCCTCCCCGCTGGTCTGGGGGCGGGCCTGCTCCAGGTCGGAGGCTACATGAGGAGAAGAGGAGGAGGCTGAGGCCCCGAGGAAGAGCAGGTGGGGGGGGGGGGGGATTTGGAAGCAAAAAAACGAGTAAGAGGGAGAGAAGGGAGAGGGAGGAAATAGGGAATGGGAAAGAGACACACAGAGGGGGAGAAAGAGGACAAAGAGAGACTCACATTAGTCTGGATTTTAAGAGCAAACTTAAAAGTGAGTTGGCGCTGGTTTTGCATGTTAATTTTGTGGTCCAATGCCTGTTGTTCCAGGCCTGGCTGGCATTGCTTGCCACGGTCTATCTAACTCTGCCTCCACTGAGAACAATGGGGTTTCTGTGTGAGGGGATGGGGTTGGCGGAGGGGGAAGAGGAGAAAGAGGCGGTGGAGTGGGGCCTACGTTATTACCCCAAATCCCCTTGGACTGTTCCAGGACACCAGGAGACAGGCCCAGGTTTGGGGGCGGGGGGGGGGGGGGGTATGGCAGTGTACCAGTCTGGATGGCAGGCAGCGGTTCCGGGGCGAGGGGGCTATGGGAGGGTAGCAGGGCAGACGCTGGCACAGCGAGGTCTCTGAACCCCCAATCATTTCCACTGCGCTGCCCCTCAATGCCCCCGCCTGGGCTGGAATGTACGCAGGCAGGCGAGCTGCTGCCAACCTCATGACCCCCACCCACTCCATCCATCAGACCCCATCAAACCCTCAGCCACAGGCTGTACCCCCCCCCCCCCCCCCACCCCCACCCCACCCCAAAGACCAACAGCCACTCAATCACACAACCCAACTCTAACGCTTACGAGATCGACCAAAGCACCTCTACTGGCCATCAGCCTCGGCCTACGTGAAAGGACGCCGAGTCGGATTATGTCCCAAACTATTTCTTTATGTGCCATGCTAATTAGCAATGTGTGAAACAGAAATAGATCCATAATCTCAGGTCAAATACATAGCCTACAGTGCACTGCAGCTGCCCCAAAAGTTAACAGTGAGAACGTTTCCATGGTATTGTTTGAAAGACTGTGCCAAATCAAACAGTTTGGTATGTCTGTTCTCATGGAGAAAGGTCCTCTGACTCCTATTTGCAACATGGGAGGCCCGGTTCTGGTCCATAAGGATTCCAATCAAGCAGAAAACCCAGTGGAGCAGAATAGCAACGGGGACGTAGGTTAAGGTTAAGGTGCATAGTGGGGCAAAGTAGTGACAAGCATAATGATATCAGCTGTCAGCCTCTCTCTCTTTTGGGAAAATACAACAATAACAGTGACTCGGGTCCTACTGAAAGCACAGAAATCCCCCTCATGGCAAAAACCACACACAAGCTAGAAGACATATTTGTTCACACACATATAATATTATGACACTGTATGTATTTTGGTACTTGGCAGGTTTTGTTCTTGTATACTATATGTTTATTGTCATGACCCACCAAAACAAATGACTTATATATGACCAAATAACTTGTTAATTGCCAAAACCTACTTGGCAGTTAACCCGTTTCTGATTCTGAATATCTCATAGCAGCCCAAACATCAGATGGCAACGGCCACAGCTGCTGTGTATATGTAAACACACCGAGCACAGCTTCCTCTAGTCGCTAGCTGGTCACTAGACATCCCTGGCCAGTGATACAGGCAGAGGGACCCCTCGAGGTTTCACATCACTGTCCTCCTGCATGGAACAACTGCTCCAGCACAAAAGATTACAGCCCGTCAACACAGAGAACAGTGCCTGGGACCCACGTGAGAGCTGTGACACAGAGAAACAATCTCCCCCACCCCCCCACTCTCCCCCCCCCCCCCTTTTCATTGTCATTCCTGTTTAGCTGGCACGAACTGAGAGCTGGAGAATGAGAAGAATGCAGATGTTCTCTACGACCATACCAAAGCATAGGAAAGGAGCAGAGAGACTGACGAACATTGAGCTGTGGGAAAAAAAATAGAGAAAGAGGGACTACGGAAGGATGACTTGTCAAAGTCCTTATGTCAGCAGCTGGAACCACAAAAGTTTGATTATGACCTATGATCTACTGTCCAGTGACTGCTTGATGTAGCCATCTGCTAAAAGTAATAATATCTGTTTGTCATTAAAAAAAGAACAAAGGGAACAAAAAAAACTGCTGACACATTATCTGTGAATCATCCAGTGGATATAGCTTAATAGCTATTAAGATGTCGACTGGTAAAACAAGATCGAGCAGGCCGTGGTTTGTGTCATAGTCAGTTATCTCTGCAGTCATTCTCCAGAAACAGTCAAAAACAGATGGGCGAGTCTCACCCAAAATCACCATGAGTCAAGTCTCTATAAGGAAGCAGGAAATAGAATGACAAGATTCAGATGAGACTAAGAAGATGTTAAACGGTACGGTAGTAATACAAAATAGTTTCCAAAAAATGTCAGGTTGCCTTACAGGTAACTAAGGAACACAATGAAATGAAAGCTGGCTTGTAAGCCTGATAACTAACAGTAATATTAGAATAATATTAGAATAACATTACTTAGAGATGACAGATGAAATGATGTTCAGATATGACGTGTATGTACAGAAAGTCCCTAAAACTCCCAGCAAAGCTGTGTGTGTGTGTGTGTGTGGTCATAAATAACATGCCTATGCGTATGAATAGTCTAAGCTAGATGCCACTCACAGTTGAAGGAGGAGGGTGACCCTCTGGACCTGCCAAACTCATCCCCGTACAGAGCTGCCATGCTGGGCTGGCTGGTGCGGCGCCCTGGGTACGGGGGTGGCAGAGAACCAGAGCCCATCCCAGCTGCAGCTCCTGCCATTCTCTCCTTGGTTTTCAAGGCCTGGGTCCTCTCCTGCTTCAGCTTGTCGTCGTCCCTCATCAAGGTGACCAGCTGCTTGGCCTTCTCCCTCACGTTGACCCCCTGGTCACGGCCGTCCCGGTCAGTGAACTGGAAGTCTCTCAGAGTCTGGATGGTGAAGATGTTCTCCCGACACTGCTGGGCCACGCGCTCCGAGCCCGTCTTGATCAGGTAATCCAGCAGCGTCAGGGCCTTGTAGACGTGGCGCCAGTTCTTGCCGTGGTCGTTGAGGCGCTTCCAGATCATTCCCATAACCTCGGTGAAGGCCACCACGTTGAAGGTGAGGTCGGAAATTTCCGACATGAGCGAGCTAGGCGGGCCCCACGGGTCGTTCGAGGTGGCCTCTCGTACCTTGATCTCCGCCTCGGAGTAGTTGTTGACCATGTTTTTCATCTGCCGACGTAGAGAGGAGGTCTGCATGGTGGCGCTAGGGGTGGGGGGTCTCACAGGTGCTGGGTAGAGTACAGTGTCAGTGGTCCAGCCACTAGTTTTCTCTTCGATAACTGGAGGAGGACACTTTTACAGAAGTCAGTTCAGAAGGGGGATGCAATGGGGCCGTCCTCCTCTAGGCAAGTTCAGTGACGTCCATGAGTGAGTTCCTGGTGTGTGAGAGAATATTTAAACAGTTGGACATACACCGATTATTATCTGGTCAAAGTCTTGTTAAGTTCAAAACAGGCAGTAAGTGAAACTGATAAGCTTCTATAACAACTTGACCCAGAAACCAGTGGGCATTCTTTTTCACGTTAGCCCTTAAATGACATGTCTGCATAATATACCACTTGGCTATATTCACTTGGAAGTATTTTCAAATTGAAAACACCTCACACATTCCTCTCTCCGTTCAGGAGCTGACTGCGGAAGGAAAGAGGGACAGCTCAGCACCTCCCAGTAATGTGAAACACAACACCTGGACTCAGTTTTCCCTGAGAGAAATTTAACTGAGACAGTAAGAGAACTGTGGGAGCCGGCCACACTAGATCTTCCCTAAGTAAGCAAAGATGAGGTGTGCCCGTCAGCCATTTTGAACATGAATCATCAAAGGAGGCTGCTTTTGACAGGAGGACAAACATTAGTATAAGAAGGGATATGACCGCAGGGGGCATAACCCAGTGTTGCTAGTGAATTAATCCAATACATTCTCCTTTGAACCAAGTGTTATCATAACAAAAGTCGTCCTATCTCCTGTTTGGCTGAGGTGAAAGGATTAACAATGCAGCACTGGGGCTTCTCAGGGTTCAGTGATACCTACAAAAGTCCTGCAACCAACCAGTTTCACTGTTGGGATTATACATGCATACACCATCCTTCATTCCAGAAATGTCTTATTTTAAAATGTGCTAGGAAGGCATAACGTCCTACTGAAATGTGGGCATCAAACTACATACAGTATTTTATTCAACCGAGGCACCAGTAACTTTCCACTCAGAATTTTGCCTTAGCCATTAAACGCAGCGTCTTGATGAATGCACATGCAGGATCAGTCCCATAACAGTGTACTGGCATGGGTTAGCATTTCTCAAATGTTGAACTCAAAGTCCTTCAAGGTAGTAATGAGAGGCTTTGTGGTTGTGCATGCTGTGTTATTGACTCCTATTGATTTACTTGTAACCCCTTTGACCATATTGGCCTTGTGAGTACAACTGACACTATCATTTACAGTACAGCTGGGATAAATACAAAAGCAAAGTACAGTTGGAATGTTAGGTTGACAACGGTAGTACCTCATCTATTCTGGTGCAGCATTAGGGTAGTATCAGATATGTGTAACCGTAAGAGCACGAAAATAAACTGATGACTGATGCAAACAAACATCCCAGAATGCTTCTTGGGTCAGCTGACCATGGTCCGAATCTCAAGTGGTAGAGAGAGGCCCCAGTCCAGCTTTCAGCTCATCCAACACCAACTGGCACCCAAAGAAGACTAGGAGAAATTGCTCAAATTCCTTTGCTAAAGCCTTGGACAGGAAATATCTATAAAATGGTCGGACAGTATGCAATGGAGGCCTGAAACTGGACAGGGAGGAGACTGTAGGGCAAGATGGACGAAGTGCCATAATGGTGGCTGATCATTCTCACAGTACACACCTTAGTTTGTGAAATACAATCATGAAGGCTGAACTATTTCTATAGATTAGTATCAAGTGTCACACATCAGATATGATCAAAGACGATATGTAAGAGGGCCTATAGCTAGATGACCCTGTCATCAACAGTCCCAAACTTTTTCACTGTTTCAAATGTAAAACTGCTCTTATGTTTTGAGTGTGTTTAATATGCAATCTCCAAGGTTGGCCATGACCTTCACATACAAAACTAAAACAATACTAGCATTGTCTATATTACTAGAAGTATCCTTATCTATATTATTATAGTACACTAAACAGGAGTCTGGTCTCATTAGATACTGCAGTATAAATGACAATATATTATAAATCCCTTCATATCTTATCCCTTTTACTATGTTATAGTAAACAACATAACGCATGTTCCGTGTATTCATGTACTGACTCAATGTTTATATACTTTTGATGTATGTGGACACTATCAAAATAGAATGTGCCTAAGCTATGTTTTAAGTTGTAGGCTATTCTCAAGTAGCTTTTCACTTTCGTTCTCGAGTTGAGTATCAAACTGGGTCGAATGAACCGACATCATGCAGCAGTAGCCTACTACATTGCGTCAACTACGACAACCGAAGACCAGAACTGCGAGACCAGTCAAAGTGCATAACCGTGACTCAGCTTCGGTTGAAAGAGGTAAATTGAGGAAGAAAAGCTAATAAAACCAGCTAAATCACGATTTACTAACCAGTGGATGGTATCACTTACCTCTCACATTGCGCGTCATTGGCGTCCCAACTTATGAGACCAGGTCGATTGAAACGCCTTTTCCCGACATCTTTAGTGGCTTGAAAATAAACCCACGGCGCAAAGGTGGTTAATACACAAAAGAAAAAATCTACTGATCAATTGAAGGTGTTTACAATGTCCCGGGATTGAAACTGAATTATAGGGGGAGCTGGTAGTAGGTGTCCGACAGAAAGTTTGGTTTGCGTGCACGTCTCAAAGCATAATAACACACAAGCGCCAGGTTTGCAAAGGGCACAGAACCCCCCAATGCACACACAGTAAAAATGGAACGTGAAAGAGGGAGGTAAAATAGGGAGGGGTGCGCGGTGCCTGCAGAGTCAGACTTAACCCATTCGCTGCCTGTTGGTTATCCCGGCACGAAATCCAAATTTGGCTTGACAGAGGCAAGTGATGGAATGAGACTGGATGGTCAGACACTGTGGGTCCATTATCAATAGTATCATTTGTCTGTCTATTTCCCTGCCATTTTCTTTCTTTTTTCTTTTTTTATGGGAAAAACATAATTAAAAGGATATTTTCAGTTTTTGTATCAAGATAAGGTGTGCTGCAAATAAATTGCATTCAACAATAATTGAAAGCACTGAAATATAGACTACAATGTATGGTTGGGAAATATTCATGGACATGTCGAAGTGATATCCATAGTAATAGAAGTTAATGTTCCTAAGGGAGCACCTCATTTCCTCCCTCTTATGCCTTGTTCCTCTTTGCTGTCTGTTCTACTGTTTACTTATTCATTTCCAGTAATGTGCTGTTGATGTCACATCCTATGCATAATACAAAGCTCATCGTCTGTTTTTATTTCACCCCAGTGGAATTGTACATTATGACAACAGCAACATTGACTATATCCCTTTCTCTATCAACTGACCACCTGCACACAGTCATTTGTACAAAGATAAGTGTGCATGTCATTGCAAATGATGAAAGCACATTCCTCTAAGAGGTTGACTCATTCTGTTCGTTGGTCCTACTCCTGTGAGTGGTTGTCAAGAAAGCAGGAAATTCAGGAAATACCAGCTCCACCATGGTAACAATGACCTGAGTCATATGGCGTAAAACAAAAAGCAAGATGTTAAGAAAGGGAATCTAATCAAGTACTAGAAAATGAATATTTTTGGAAGGACTGTTTCACGGGGTGTGTTTTCTCCACATTGAAGGCCAGCTGTGCTATGTTTGCTAACTCCCCTCCTCTCTGGTGAAACAAGGAACTTGTTGCTGCACCTGCTACATCACAATGTTATCCTTTCATATCCTTCTCATGGCCACAAGGTCGGTTATCATCACAGCCAGCTCTCTGTGTCTCATAAGTTTGCTCCAGGCCTCCCTTTCTGTCTTTATTTCTCCTGAAAACAGTGTCCCGAGCTAAGCCTTTGTTTCCCAACAAAGGCCTGGTGATGTCATTGCAGAGGGATATGCTGGCTGTGTCCGGGAGAGGAGGGGGTGGGGAGGATTGGCACAGCAGTGACATCACAGGGCCTTTAAAAGATGGTACCTTGGGACAGAGAGAGAGAGAGACCAAAAAAAAAAAAAGAACTAAACATTTATATTTCAAGTTTTTGTTCATGGCACCTACTGATTGACTAAAGCCTGAACTATGAGTAGCTTGAGATTGAGTGGAAAGGAGTGATTTAGGGTTCTATAGGTTTAATATAAATGATTTACTTTAAATGACAAAAACCAGAGCTGTCTATGCAACAAAGTGCTTTTCAAAGGCTTTTGTTCTGAGACAATATCCTTCTCAATGCTGCCCTCATGTGGTTTTATGGCACTGCAAAACATCTGAGTGACAATCTTGTTTTTAGAATTTAAATCTAGTTGACTTGTTTCTAGGGCAGCCAAATGTACTTGTCTTATGCATAAGCAAGCTCATAACTAATATTTTTGCACTTAAATGTGCAGTGTGCATAAATATAAATACTTGAAAAAAATAAGAGTACGCAAGTATGCATCGCAGTTTCATATGTAGGAAATAGAGTAGAAATAGAAATATGTATATAGTTACATAGTATATACAGTTATAGAATAGGTGTAAAATGATTTATTTAGTTAGAGACTTAGTTATAGAGAATATATAATAGTGCAAATAAACTGTAAATTCAATTTAAGATAGAGAAACAGAACAGATGCACAGTAATGAGCTCGTAAGAGGAGAACAGTCACTAGGCCAGCAGTCTGCTCAGCGCCTCAGATCTCACCAGTCCCTCACAAATGGAGAAGTGTTGAAGTGGCTTTTGTACATGGGAGAGAAAAAAACTTATTTAGGCGCTAATTTGAGCTTCCCATTCAAATGTGTCTGTTGGTTAACATGCTACTCTGTCCTTCCAATGTGTTGTAGAGGGGGTAGTCTATGGTGTCAACGATGGACAGCGGCCTGCTACGAGTCATTTTCTCAACTACTTTACAAAGTGTGTCCATCTGGTCAGCAATTACAGAGCTGGCTTTCCACAATAGCTTCTCCAGTTTAGCTAGCATCCCTTTCCATCATGCTGCCTCCCCGGTACACTGCAGCTCAGATGAGGACACTGGCCACAACAGGCGGATGGAACATCGGCAGCATCTTGCGGCAGACCTTGAAGGATTTGAGGCTCAGTGCGAAAAAAGAGCCTTCTCAGTCACTTCCCTGTAGAGGTCGTTGGTGTTCCATGGCCAGTTTGTTTTGTTGTCAAGCAGTAAAGCCTTCAGTTGGAGGTGATTCGTCCTGCACCAACCAGGCGCCTGTACCTGTACTCCAATTCTTGTCCACCCTCGACACACACCACGTTGGCAGTTTATTCACCTTAATCATTATTTAACGATATAACTCAGTAATATTCATATATATCACATTACACACACTTCCCTAAACTACAGTATTGTATAAGTATGTGTTCAATTATTAGCAATATTTAAGATTTGGAGTATTGCTTATTAAGGAGCTGTACCTAATATACGTCTAGTGTGTTGGTAAGACAACAATATCCAGAATAATTCTAGTGCAACTTCTCAGGAGAACTGCAACATCATTTGGCAGCCACCCTCGACACACACCACGTTGGCAGTTTAATACATCGCATATGCTGACTAATAAACTGATGATGAAACTGATGGTACATTTTGTAATGTAGCCTATTTGTATTTACAAAAAGACATCTTGTTCCATCGTTTCAATTGCTCCTTGTGTACCCGAGCTCCAGTCTATTGTCATACATACTGCACATCTTTCCTCAAAGACATTCAGGACTTTGAGAGACTGAATTCAGTGTTGAGTACAAGACACAAAAGATCCGTCTCCATGGTAATAGACTTTACCTTTTTCGACCCAGTACATTCTTTTATTTCTCTACCTCCATGAAGTGTGGGTGTAGTGGGTGGGTGAAATGTCCTTGGTTTGAATGAATGGAATGTATTGTAAGAAGAGAAGAGGACCCTGTTTATGTGCCCTGTCAGTTAGTCTTCATCTCCATACTTTCACAGATAATGGTCTGTGATCGAAGTCCCAAACCGAGTTTCATGGATTTAGGATGGTGTTAACTATTGTCAAACCCTTCAGAATACACACCTCCCTACACAGAAATGTGACTCACATTATGCACAGCAATAATGGACAATGGAAAACAACTGTGCAAGTGATTGAGTTCAGTATTTTCTAACCTTTTGAGAAATAAAAAACGATAAGTGCATAGAAATGCTTAGCTTGTGTTTGACCATGCATTCAATTGTTTAATATTGTTCTTTTTCTATATGATTGTATGTCCTTAGTTATAAGACAAGTGCTCTAGCGATCACTGCAGGAATGCAACATGCTGACACAAGATACAGTTCCAAAAATCGTTCTGAAATCTAACTGACCGAACAAGGCAGATTAACAGAGTTCCATGTGTGACATCATCTCACACCTTATGCAAAGCAGTTCTGCTCTGAGATTCCATTTTAAAACCTGACATTGTTGCCTCCACTGTCCAGTGGATCACCTGTGCACCAAGGACATCAACACCGCACCGGGGAGTCAGGTGGCTGAGTGGTAGAGAATCGGGCTAGTAATCAGAAGGTCGCTGGTTCGATTCCCGGCCATGTCAAATGACATTGTGTCCTTGGGCAAGGCACTTCACCCTACTTGCCTCAGGGGGAATGTCCCTGTACTTACTGTAAGTCGCTCTGGATAAGAGCGTCTGCTAAATGACTAAATGTAAAAAAAAATTTAGGGAGTCAGGTGGCTGAGCGGTGAGGGAGTCGGGCTAGTAATCGGAAGGTTGCCAGTTCGATTCCCGGCTGTGTCAAATGACGTTGTGTCCTTGGGCAAGGCACTTCACCCTACATGCCTCAGGGGGAATGTCCCTGTACTTACTGTAAGTCGCTCTGGATAAGAGCGTCTGCTAAATGACTAAATGTAAATGTAAGGTGCAATGGACTAATGGCTCCACCTGGCCTGATCAATCAGTGTAGTCCAGTTGGAACAAAACCTCACAAATGGCATAACTATGCACAAATCCTCACTATCATTGGCATTTGGCAATGCAACCTTATTAAAGCACATATTCACCTTAATCATCATTTAACGATAGTAAAAGAAAGAATAACTCGGTAATATTCATATATATCACATTACACACACTTCCCTAAACTACAGTATTGTATAAGTATGTGTTCAATTATTAGCAATATTTAAGATTTGGAGTATTGCTTATTAAGGAGCTGTACCTAATATACGTCTAGTGTGTTGGTAAGACAGCAATATCCAGAATAATTCTAGTGCAACTTCTCAGGAGAACTGCAACATCATTTCTTGTGAGTCACTATAGCGACTCTTTCAGGTGTTGGCAGTAATACCTCGAATGACAAAGCGCAGGTCGTGACTATAGACAAGCATTAGGAATGCTAGCGTCACGCAGCTCAAAACCTAACAAGGTAAATAAACAACTGATAACCCGACTTTAACCTGACAGTGATCAACAATGTAGCCACAGCAATCAGGCATCACTTTATTTTTCCTTCCATGCGAAGGTTGTGACGTTTGTTCCCGGCCATTCCATGCTTTAACTGCAGCCTATTTTTAATGTAGGCTACCTATAACCAGAACATTAACTAACCTGCATTAGCATCTATTAGGTTACCTAAATGTGACCCCAGCCAATAATTGGACACATTGAGACAATTACTGTACAATATGTACACAGAGAGTGCGCGTATTTCCCACATCTGAGTGTTATATGACTACAATGACGTGGGCAACATCTGAACACATAATCCATGACACTCACAGAGGAAGCAGGGTAACACCTCCACCCACATTTCGGAAACCCATAAATAACTAAAAACACGTTAAATATAAAAACAGAGGTTTTTTTCATATAGTAGGCTATATGCTCCAAAACATGTGTTGTTGATGTAACATGACAGGTTTTCAAAATAGAAAGAAACGAATGAGGATTATCAACAATTATTTAGGCCTATTTACTGAATACATTCAGCTTCCATTGATTTGAAAAAGGAAATATAATGCAACACCCCAACGACACTAAACAGAATATATTTGCCTGATCAGATTGCAATTGATAGTAATGAGTCAAAGAGTGAGAAAGAGTGTCCATTCTAAATCATATCTAGAACTGATTCCCTGGTAGACTTCGAGAATATTCTAGGTCGAAAGAGGGTCTTTTAACATAATTCCTCATCACTATAAAAGGTGCGTACTCATTTGAGTTGCTGATGATGCGCAGTGACGTTGCACATGGGCTGTGGGTTGCATATAAGAGCGCGCGTACGATTTTGCCTCATACTCCGCAATAGAATAGCAAATCTGATAGAATCCGAATGATACGGAGCCAAGAAGGAACATGGAGGTGAACACTAGCGAGAAGATTTACCCTTCCGTTGATGGCACCGCCAAAACGTTCAGCTCTTGTGCCGGACATCACCAATTACGCATGAATGACAAGAAAACGATTCAGCTCCCAAGTGTTTCAGGTGTAAGCTGTAGTTCGCCACAAATCGTCTTGCAGTATAAATACTCCAACGTGTCCAAATCAAGCATGAACGTTATCAAGACAGTCAAGGCGCAGTGGCGAAATCAAGAAAAGAAGAAAGTTGTCATATCCTCCAGCACTGGCAATCGGCAGTCGTCATCTCATCCATTCCACACTAAGTCCGTTGATGACCAAACATCCTCTACTCCACCGAAAGAACTGCTCCATACCAAGCCAAAGAACTGCCGACGAGTTGTGGTGCTAGGCGCACCAAAGGTAGGCAAAACAAATATTGTACAGCGTTTCCTGCACAACGAATTTGAAGAGAAATACCAGCCAACAACTGAAGATTTCCACAGGAAGCTATACCACATTCGAGGAGAAACCTACCAGATTGACATACTGGACGCAGCAATGGAGAGAGAGTTTCCAGCCAAAAGAAGGCTATCCATACTGACAGGTATGAGTTATTTGCCTTGCCACAATCTAACGAATGTAGGCTACATTAAATGTAACATTGTAATTGTTAACGGATTGCCTCCTTTTTTCAACAGGCGATATATTTCTCCTGGTCTTTAGTGTGGATGACAAAGAGTCGTTCAAGGAGGCCTGTGCACTGCGTCAAGAGATCATAGATGCTAAAACTAAGCTTATGAAGTTGAAAGATATTGCCAAAACGCAAATTGTAATATGCGGCAACAAAGTGGACTTAGAAAGAGAAACGGTTGTCCACCGGTCCGAAATATGCAACGCTTTCCTTGAGGAGGCTGCTGTTTTCGAGGTTTCAGCTAAAGATGGTACGGGACTGGAAGAGATGTTCGGAGCTCTTGCAAAGTTAGGTGGACTACCCACCGAGACCCGTCCGTCACAGCACCAAACAATATCCATCGGTACATATCAGGAGTTGAGCACCGGCCGACGAGACAGAAGAGGGAGTCGTGTGTGCGACTTCGACAGACCTTGTGGCGCGGTATATTTGGCTACTCGCCCCAGTTACAGCAGTGATCTGCAGAATGTTCTTGGGCAAAGCTCAACGAAACGGAGCAAAGCTATGGAGAAGTGTCATATTCAATGAATAATGAGATTTCTCAGTAAACATATTGTAGTAATACAATACATATTATGTATGGAGTTATACTCTATGGCATCTGGCTGGACCAGAGCAATTTTATTGTAAATATTGTAACTATTATTATTGCCTTCTTCAGTGTGTATTATTTGTCTCCTGTTGAATAGGCATTTTCTTATTGGTTCAACAAACACGGTGACTAAACAGATAACTAAAATCATTTATGGCCAGGATAATGTGTGGGTGGTATGTGCTGGCGCTTTCAACAAACTGATGTTGGAACAAATGTGTAAAGATAGCCTTCAGCTCAAGACGGCCGTCATATGCTTGAAGAAGACTGATTGTTCACATTGCGGGGGAAATTGAAGGAGTTAAGATTTGCACATGTTAATTCCTATTAGTAGATTCAATTTTACATTACCTATTTCTATTTTATAATATCCATTGTTATTTTCATTTTCAATTAACACTATACCGACTAACATTGACTCGTTTGCAGTCTTATTGCCTTGTCACCATGTCTTCCCCATGTCCTGTGCTAGACCAGGACGGAAGCTGTCAGGATCATGTATGATAAGCTGTACTATACACGACATGATATACAAGGACTGCGCTATTGTATTTAGCAGTGAAGATTTTTCTGTATACAAGATTTGATGTCTTATCTGTTTTACAATAAAAATGAGCTCTCAGAGACTTTGCAACAAAACATAGTGTGTCTAATTAGGTCATTATTAGTGTCTGGTGTTGCTCTTTCCTCCTCTTAGCTGACAACTTTGTTCATGAATATATTCAATTAAAGCCAACCAAGCTATCGTGAGCAACAAATGGCCATTGGCCTAAATTACTATAATTTGAAGTATGAATAATCAGAATAATATGGCATAATTGGCTTTGGCTGTACTTCAATTTCCACATGAAGTACATCCTCTCGGGCTATGTCAGGTCAGGGCCACAGGGTGATGGTACACAGGAAGCAGACACACAGGGCGATGGTACACAGGAAGCAGACACACAGGGTGATGGGGTGGGTGGGGTTGGCTTCTTTTTGAAGTCCACTTCCATCCTCATTGTCTTTGAAGCTGTTTCGCCTGCACAAGGACACCAGATGGTCAATCTCCCACTTGTAGGCAGACTCATCCTCACCAGAGATGAGCCCAATGAGGGTGATGTCATTTGCAAACTTAGAAGCTTGATCGACCGATGGCTGGAGGTGCAGCTGTTTGTATACAGGGAGAAGAGTAGAGGGGACAGGAAACAACCTTGAAGGTAATAAGTGCCGATGGTATGGGAGTTCGAAATATGACTCATTTCAAAATATCAAGAGACCTTGATAGCCGACTAAAGCTGGATATTTCCAGACAAAGAAGGTATAGCACTCACACAAGGCTCCACTCTGCATAGTAACAACCTTTCCTCTTTTTCAGTCAAAGTAGCTGTTACAAATAGATTGCTCTCATTAGTTTAGGGAGATGATGGGAAACTCCATTGTAGGGCTATAATGAACAGTGGAGGAGGCCACTCCATTCACCAAGATATGGAGATTAGATTACAGACTGAAGCAGGTGGCAGCCAATGAGATCGTATTTGAGTACACTGGAAATACAAAAAGACAAGTAGAGTGTTTATTGTTTATTTGCAGTCTATTACGGGGAAGTAAGAGCAACAGAATATACAAGATGTGGACCCCGTCCCTGAGACCTTCCCGTAAATATCCTTTAAGGTTTGCGTATGTCCATAAGATCTAACCTGCTTAGGCTTCATAATGTCTCTGTCACCCAGGCTTGGAGGTCCTTTGTCCTCTCCATCCACCCTTGTTGTCCTTGGACACCCTTGCCTTAGCTCTGGGTAATGTGTGTCTCCAGCTCGAGCAGAAGGGTTGGCAACATACTGTCCAGTAAACCCAGGCCCTGCCAAGTACACTGGAGACCCCTAGGATGAGAAGGAGATAGATCAGGGATAGAAAGCCAATCGGTTATGAGACTCCTGTTAGGAGTTCCACCTTCTGTGATTGGCGAGAACTAAATGTGTCCCTTTGTCACCTGTCGTCCAGGATGAGCAGACCTCGTCGTCGAAACTCTTGTACTTCCTTGGACGTTTCAAAGATTTGGTGAAAATCGGCTGCAGGACTGAACAACTGCCAATGCTGTCACATGAAGAGAAACGGTGATTACGACGTTCAATCTTAACATCAGATGTTGCCCAATCCTAGATTCGAAGATGTGGCGTGGATGATTCACCTCGTGATTAATGCCCTCATTCAGACGCAGTCCCATGACCAACACCTCCTCCAATCTGCAAATGCACACCGACAATGATGCAGAAACTCACAAGATGGGCACAAAAAAACAAAAGATAACACGGTCCCACGCCATCTGTCATGGCAGGCCTGTCGGGTGAGGGCTTTAGACCACAAGCCCAGTGTGAAAACCATGACCCATTAGAGAAGCTCACAGTGCCAGATGGTTGAGCCGGATCCGGCGGCGGGTTCCGTGGCCCTTCTGCTGGACTTCTCGGATCCACACATCGGGCTCCAGGGTCTGCGTCCGAGCCTCTCTGAGAATACCCCCCTCCGCGCAGGGAACAAAGCGCCCATGTGCACCTAGGAGGGAAATCGAACCCCACACTGATCACTGACAGCAAATGAGTAAATTCAACTCAGTGGCTAAGAGTGTTAGGAAATGCATTGGATTTTCACCATGGCTCACCTGGGCCTATCCCAATGTACTGATGTCCCTTCCAGTAGTTCATATTATGCAAGCTGACCGCATCCTATAATTAATGCCCCAAATCAAATCCATGCATTTTACTTAAAGATCTTCCACATCAGCTAAGAGCTTGCAAGACATGTACGGCAGCCTTATCAAATTGGCTGTGTACTTTATACAGATAACTTACACGTCTTGCAAAGTTTGACACCTCATATTGCAGGTATCCTCTCTCATGAAGGATTCTCCTGGCAGATTTGTACATGTCAGCTGTGACATCATCAGTCGGCACACTCAGTTCCCCCAGCTGGACCTGCTTAAAGAGCTGTGTGCCTCTCTCCAGGGTCAGCTGGTACAGAGACACGTGGTCATCACACAGGGACAGTAACTCCTCCAGCTCCCTTTCCCAGGATTCAACACTTTGATTGGGACGACCAAACATGACATCCACAGACACTCTACCAGGGCACAGCCTCTGGGCCTCTGCAACCGTCTGCCGAGCATGCTGGGAGTTATGGTCTCTCCCCAGGACTTTCAAGTCATTGTCCTGCAGAGACTGTTGAAGAGAGAGTTTTATATATCACTTACAATTGATAACAATGATTATCGAAGAGCAGCGGTGGGATACGTTGACAATTGTCTCTGGACTTTCTTCATGAAGGCCAATCATAGGCTGCCATCGCTAAAGGTCACATCAGACTAACAGATGATGGAAAATGCCACTAACCTGTACTCCGATGGAAAAGCGGTTCACCCCAGCAAGCAGGAAGTCCTCCAGTCTGGACTTCCCCATTGGGGTGGGGTTCACCTCCAGTGTGACCTCAGCCTTGTCTGAGAGACCAGCGTGCCTGGCAACCGTCTCCAGGACAGCCGCTACGGTTGAAGGGTGGGCCAGGCTGGGAGTCCCCCCTCCAAAAAACACAGAGGTTATGCTGTAAAATATGAGGTGTTGACATCAAGAGGTGAGGAGGCTGGAATTGCAGACTGTACTGCAAGCAAGATCAAGAGATTGCAGGTTCTGTATGTGGCGTGGAAAAAAGGATCTGATCTGCTCAAATGACTACATGACATCACATACCAGGAAACTCCACTGAGCCTTAAAAGTGTCTCTGTTTCTCGTTGCAAGCAGTCTGACATGACAGCATTATTATCAGACCGATGGATGTACTTGTTGAAGTTGCAGTAGGAGCATCGCCTCAGACAGTAGGGCCACTGTGGGAAAACATAGGACTTTAACCGAAGCCCTCGGGTATTCAGTCTGATTTGGAGAACGCTTCACTCACAACTTCTCAGAGCCCATTTACATGCAACAGGCTGTTTACTCACGTGTACATAAAGTGAAGCCTCTTTTGACATTGGTGGAGCTAGTTTGGACACCGCGCAACTCTCTTCACCCCCTACTACAGAGAAACACCGAACCACGCAGGGAGTGGGTACACGTGCTGCGGCTGTGAGCAATTTCAGCATCACTCCGTTCGCCCTTGTGCATCAGCAGTCTCTGAAGTAAATAGCATGAACGTCCAAACATTTACATTTCGATCAATCTTGAGATAGCCCAAATTGCCCTTGGAGAGCAATCTACATAAGCTACTCAAGTCAAAGTAATCCGCGCTGCTAAGATCTTTATTTTTGACTGAGCTGACAGCGCTTTGACAATTAGCTATTCGAATAACCCGTAAGGGCTACAATATAACTCATTCACTGCCTATTACGCTGTGTCAGAGACTCAAGTAGCCTACGTAAATGTCACACGGTCGTGACAACAGTAGGCTACAGGAAGAAGACACGTCTATTTCCTTTCAGTTTTATATTGTGACCAGACGGTGGTACTGTTTCTCTAGGCAACATTTTGAAGAGGCTGGCAGCTAAACTGTAACTAAACATTCTCTACTGTAACCAAGCAGTAGGCTACAAACCACGGGAATTAAAACAGTTATAGGAACAAAATCCAACGACTGGTGGTTAAATGTTTCTTACAAAAGTTAAGTGTCAGGGCTTTTTGCACGCCAGAATTTATTAACCTTTGGCTTGAACAGATTTGTCAGGGGGCATTAATGACACACAAATAGTACACTATGTTCATGTCTACCTTTTTTTTATTTCGAGATTACACATTAACCGAAACTGTGGTCTATATTTAGAATGTTTTCGTGTCTCTTGTCCCGCAGAGAACCAAGCTGACATAATGAGCTATTGATCGTCCTGATCCAAGCCATCACACTGTCTAGTACGGTGACACGACTTACAACTATTAAACTTTAACGACCTTTTGGGTATTTATATATATTTATCATAAAATTATGATTAAAACATACAGCCTAGCATTAGGCCATCGATGACCAGTAGATTTTGGCCTTCTTTTTTTGCTATTGAAATCGCCTTGGCATTTAAATCTTCTTAAAAGTGATTTATGTCTATAGCTGTACAATAACAATGCAAATATAACATTTTGCTTGTTTGTTTTTAGCAATAGCATTATTATTTCTCACATGTTACGGGGTCAATTCATGTTTATCATGAACTGAACTAAATGCTGCAGCAGCTTTCTGCCCTCTGGGTATTTTCCACCTAGTATGAAAACTGGTATCCAATCAGCAGAGACAAAGAGGCAGGGTTCTATTCAGTGTGTCCAAAACTGTCTTTGGACGAGAGATCCAGTAGTGATCACAGAGGCTGAACATCGTAGAAAACCCTGGAGTGAATTGTTCTCTTCATCAGATGGACAGAAGGCAACGTGAGTCATTCACTATATTGTTGACCATTGTAATGTAACCTACAATGAAAATGTACATTTGTGTTATATGGGGTCATCTCTTCCGAACAGCATCCACTGATATGGAGTTGAGGGTTCTGGTGATTGGTAGCAGTGGACCATCCCAGTTCGACCTCACCAACGCCATATTGGGCAGGGAGGAGTTCTCCAAGGACGTCAACATCATCCCAGGGAGCAGGAAGAACCATGGCAACCTGGCTGGGAGGCGCGTCGCCGTGGTCAACGGACCTAACCTGTACAACAAAGACCTCTCTCACGCCAAGATGAAAGAGGAGTTAAACAGGTCCAAGTGTTTGACCGCCCCTGGACCGCACGCCCTGCTCTTTTCCTTCGACTTGGATGAGATCTCCCCGAATGACATCAAAACCTCCCTGCTGGTGGTGAAGAAGTACGGACTGGACTCCCTGAACTACAGCATGGTGCTCTTGGCCTACGAGGGAAGTCTGGACGGAGCGGCTTTGGAAGCCTGCGTGCTGAGGCCCGACAGGCCTCTCAAAGCGCTGATTGACCAGTGTGGCGGACGCTACCACATCTTCAACAAGAACTGGCGAGACCGCAGCCGGGACCGAGAGCTGCTGCAGAAGATCGAGAGGATGCTAGCCGCCATGGGGGGGCGCTGCTACACCAGCCGGGCCTATCAGAAGGCGGAGGGGAAGGTGAGGAAGGAGGAGAAGAAGCTGCAGAAGAAGAGAGCCGCCGAAACGGAGAGCGCGTGGAAAGAGCTGGAGCAGCAGTACGGAGGGGAGGAGCTCCACTGGCAGATGGACGCCTATAACGCCAGCGTGGAGGCGGAGATCAGGGCCAAGGCGGAGATGGACAACGGCTGGCTTAGGACTTCGCTGGCCGTAGGGGTGGGGCTAGGCTTTGCGGCAGGGGCGGTCATGGGGATGGTGGTGGGGGCCGTGGAGGGGCCTGCCGGCATTGCAGTGGGCGGAGCCGTCGGTGGAGCAGTGGGGGCAGCGGCGGGAGGAGCTGCCCAGGTGGCCGTGGAGCATCTGGAGGACAGGGTGGGACCCCATGCCAACCTGTTCAACTTCAACTCTGTCTTCATCAACCGCTTCTTCCGAGCCCCCCGACTATGACCTGTTTTTGCTGTGTATCATCCTCTGGTGTTGGATCAATATGTACAGACTCGACAAAATGCACTGAACTAGTTTCTGAGTTTGTGGTAGTATTCCTTCTGACTGAAATCCATCCCTAGAAAAAAAATGTTATGGATAAAAACTGTAAATTCAATAGAGACATAGCATGTTCGAATAAATGTGTCCAAATAAATGTTGTCTTAAAAGCTCATCTATTTGCTGCCATTGTTATTGTTTCACTTATGTAACATGACCAAAACTCAAATCCAAACCTCCGGCAGCAGTTGTACTTCACACACAGAGGGCAGGTAAGCACTGCCAAGGGCCTTTCAGGGAGGAGTCCTAACTCAGACTGCTGTTGTCTCAAAGCACAGCCTACTCACCAACAGCACAGCGGAACACAAATAACCTGAACCCGCTCGGCTCACAACTACCTAGAAACTTGACACAGAAACACAGACGCTGTGCGACAGACTGCCGCTGACCCAAGACAGGAACCAGTGGTCAGGTAAGAAGAACCCTATAGGCTACTGTACGTCCAGAAACTATTATTCAGAATAAAAGACTTTGAGACTGTGCTTTGAGAATTGACAACTTTGAATAGTAATCAGTCATTTCAGGTAAACACATCAATTTAAAGGGTTAGAAGAGATTATAATTTGACAATTATTGATTAATAACATGATTTTAAAGAACTCTTTTGTTGCTGATACGATTGGTTCCTTGATCTTCAATGACGTAACTGAAACTTTGGTGCAACCTGTTCTACAACATACTTTTCATCCAATCATTTTATCTTACAACCACACCCACCCACCTACACACACACACGCACGCACACACACGCACACACACACAGATCAATTCTGTCTTGAACAAGCTGATCTTGACTTTGACCAAACTTCAGGTATTTCACATTCTTTTGTCCAGGGAAATTGAATAAGATGGAATGTTGCTCTGCTTGCTGTAGCGATGTCAACAAGGACACAGCATTCTTTTGCGTCTATAGACAGTCTGAATGCTGGCAACACCTCACTTCGTGATTTTCTGGAAATTGCATTCCTTGACTCTAGCCTTTCACTAACTAACTAATCTGTGGAAGGTCGGCTTTAACAGAAAAAAAAGCTTGTTCTTATGCAACATTTTTTGTTCCACAAAAGTTCATAACAGCCCTTGAAACACACCTTTCACTCACGTCATGATTGTTTTCCAAAGCAACTGATATCCTTGAGAAAACTAAATACCACTGATACATAAAAACGTCAGATAAAAGCCTCCCACAGGTGTTGCAGTACGGTTACTTACTCTTGTCACTCAAAAATGTTCTTGCCAGACAATAACACGAACTGTGAGACCTTAACAGCACATGCTGCTGATTCCAGAGCATGGCGTCTACCATCAGTCTCCTCTCGGAGAAGCACTTCCTGTGCGCTCTGTGTAAGAAGATCTTCAGCAACCCGGTGACCATCCCATGTGGACACAGCTTCTGTAGGGCCTGTCTCTGCCACTACTGGAGCCGCCAGCATTGTGATTACTGTCCCCTCTGTAAGAGAGTGTACCAGGCCAAACCCGACCTGAGTGTCAATCGCATCCTGGCCGATGTCTGCGACAACTACAGGAAGACTAGACCAGAGAAACCCTTGGCTGAAGAGATGGTACTGTGACCCATCTTCTGCATTTTAACGTTTATGCAAACGCGATCACCACTGATGTCTAATTTGTTTGTTGTTTCCTGGTTGGTTTGAACTGTTTGTGTGTATCCGTCTTGCTTACATACAGGTGGTTGATGTAGACCAGATGATACAGGAGAGGCTGGAGAAAGTAGAGAGACTCAAACACTCCTTGCAGCTCTTGAAAGTAAGTCCAACATGTTTCGCAAACGTGGAGTGACCGATTTCTTGTCTTCTCCGATAACGTTTTCAACGAGATGAATGGGTGACCCTCTTATTTGTTCAATCAGAATTCGTGTTTAAGAGAGGTGCGAGAAAGCCAGAGGGCGTTTTCGGCCTTGGTGAGCTTCATGGAAAAGAGCCACAAAGCAGTTGTGACGTCCATCGAGGAAAGACAGACGGAGGAAGAGAAGAGGGTTGAGACAATGGTGGAGGATCTGGAGCGGGAGATCGAGGAGCTGATGAACAAAAGCACCGAGACCAAGTCTCTGGACGCTGATGAACCATGTGTAGACAAGAAGCGTGATACATTAGTGAGTATTTGGAAAACAATGCGCAGACAATCGTATTGGGAACTAGGATGTCTGCCGACATGCATACTTATGACTGAAGAGACAAGAAACTGCTTCTTACCTATTTGTTTGTGCTTTAGAGCAACACTCCCTCCATCTGCTGCTCTGAGCTGAAGGATTGGTCCAAGGTTACCATAGAAACTGACCTTTGTGTGGGGGTCACCAGAGGAGCGATGTCAGACGTGATGGTCAAGATAAAGGCAGAGGTTGACAGACTCTCCAAGGCTGGTCAGTGAGACAATACAAGTTACTGTGTATCATTTCATTATCTCCTTTTGTTGTGTGAAAGTGAAAAGTTTTCTCTGTTCCACAAATATTTCGCAGAGTTGAAGAGAATACAGAGATATGCAGGTATGTCTCTACACAAACCAGAGATTCCGTCGTTATGCTGTTGAAAATAGTTTTTAACAATGAGATACTGCCACTCACAAGTCCTCCCCTCCTCCTCCTTTCACCCTAGCTGAGGTCACTCTGAATCCCAAGACTGCCCATGCATTCCTCTTCATCTCAGAGAACCGGAAGCAGGTCAGACACACAGACAAGCGCCAGGAGGTCCCTGACCACCCCAAGAGGTTTGACCGTGTGGCCAACGTCCTGGGGCGAGAAAGCTTCACAACAGGGAGGTACTACTGGGAGGTGGAGGTGGGGGACAAGATCGATTGGACCCTGGGTGTGGCCAGACAGTCCATCAACAGGAAGGGCAAGTTCAACGTTAGCCCAGCCAATGGCTTCTGGACAGTTAGCCTGAAGAATGGGGGGCAGTACATTGCAAACACAGACCCTGTCACTCCAGTGGCTATGGAACAAAGACCCAGGAAGGTTGGGGTGTATCTGGACTACCGGGACGGCCGGGTGTCCTTCTACTGTGTTGAGATGGGTGTTTACATGTTCTCCTTCATGGATACCTTCACAGACTGTCTTCATCCCATTTTCTGTCCTGGTCTCTATCATGGAGGCAAAAATGCTTCCCCTCTCACAATCTCATCCAGCTGCTGTAACATTTGAACCCTCAACATACACCACATATGATATTATAGGTCTAGAGTAACAACTATGTTATTATTTATTGAGCAAAGCATGTAATAAATATATTTAATTTATAAATAGAGTAAGGATCTATATTAAGTACTTTAGGCTTAAAAATGGGTTATAAAGAGTAATGGACTCTGTATTTCCTTTTATTAGAGAGACAAGTAGGGTTACATCAGGCAAGGAACAATAAAAAGCACTCAGTGACTCTTCTCACTGAACACCTTCAGTACCCATAAATCATCAGAAAAGCAAGAAGGAGGGCGGATGAAAAGAATAGAGCACATCAAGGAACAAGAGAGCAAAAGATGAAAAAGACAGAACGGGTTGTTGGGTGGATGGATGGTGGGGTGTGGGGTCAGGGAGCTGGGTGTGCTGGGGGACGAGGGGGAGAGGACAGCAGAACAGCGGGTCTTTGTGCCTGAACACCAGGCACTGGGAGACACACTCAGACACATTCACTCATTCACTCACTGGCACACGGGCGCGCACACAAGCGCGTGCTTCTGCCCACTGTCACACAAACTTGCGCTGGCATCCCAGAGGGCAGCCCTCTCTTCAGTCCTGTCCTGGGTGTTGAAGCTCGCCCCTCTGTTGAGGCTCACCTGACCTCTGATGCTCCTGTGCTAATCTGTCACCTACCTGTGGACTGAGCTGAACTGACTGGACCCTCATCACCTTGATCCAGGAACCCTCACGGCTGATCCACAGAACTGCTGAAGCAACACTGGCTGGCGCTCAGAGGATCGCTTCACGGAGAGAGTCGAAATCTTCTTGGGTAACTATCACAATATAATAAATCAACCAAAGACGGCGTTACAAAGCCAATTGAAATCTCTGTGTTGTTATCTATCAAATCTGTGGAGTAGCTACAATGACGTAACTCGTGATTTTATCGTGATAATCTGAACAGTGTGTCAGTGATGCTCGGATTTGTGAATATCCTCTAAGAAGCGGGTTGGACCCCTCCTGATAGACATCAAAGTTGTAGCCTCATCTGTTCTCTCCCGTTTTCAATTTGGAGAGAGTATTGTATTGGTAAGAAATGGACATTGAGAACAGCCATAAACAGACACAGGTCGTCATGGCCCCCACTCCAGCTTCCATGAAAGCTGCTTGTGTTCAGAATCTCCTCATGTTTTTCTGTGATAATCCACTCGCCTGGCCAGGCGTAGCTCTCCACCCACAGCTGTGTGAAAGGAAACCATTATCTGTGGTCTTTACTGGAATCCACTAACTCCAGGCCCCCCCAGTCTGTGTCCAAATATTTATGATAAACATAAGCACCATAAGTCTTTTGATGCCTTCATAATGCTGGGTTACTTTGCAGACTGGATACCTTAGTAGAACTACTGTACATGTGCTTCTGTTATTGTAGTCCCATTGGTCTGTTTGTATTCTGACACAAGTGAGTTCATATGGATATTATAGTTTTTTTTTATGGTCCTTCTCTCAGGATACCTATCTTTGACTTCCCCCAGTAGACTTCAACATCAACCGTGTACGAAGCAGGGAGAGGAAGATTGTGCAAGTCATTTAACGTCTGTCGCTCTGTTTGGGACTATTCTCGGGCACCCAGCGACACTCCATCACCAACCATAGCACCAAAGACGAACCCGACACAAATCCGCCAAATCCGATTGCCATGGCAACCACGGGCATGCAGTTACTGGGCCTGGTCCTGTCCATCGTGGGATGGGTGGGTGGGGCTTTGGTGTGTGCCATCCCCCTGTGGCGTGTCACTGCCTTCATCGGGAACAACATAGTGACGGCCCAGATCATCTGGGAGGGCCTGTGGATGACCTGCATTGTTCAGAGCACCGGCCAGATTCAATGTAAGGTGTACGACAGCATGCTGGCCCTGCCCAGCGACATGCAGGCGGCCCGGGGCCTCACTGTGCTCTCTGTCCTGATGTGTGGCATGGCTCTGGCTTTAGGTGTGGTGGGGGTCAAGTGCACCAAATGCATAGGCCAGAACAGCCTTAAGGCTCGCGTTGCCCGCATCGCTGGTGCCCTGTTTGCCATCGCGGGGTTCCTCTACCTCGTGCCCATCTGCTGGACTGCCCACTCCATCATCAGGGATTTCTATGACCCCCATGTGGCTGCCCCACACAAGCGAGAGCTGGGCCCTGCCCTCTACCTGGGCTGGGGGGCGTCTGCCCTCCTCCTCATTGGGGGCTCTCTGCTCTACGCCGGGTCCAGTCCTCCTGGTATACCCGGCTCACCTACCTTTAGCAGCGACAGCAGCCCCCGCAGGGCACCAGCCGCACAGGTCAAAGGTTACGTCTGAGTTCCGAAACCCACCAGTCAGTTCCAATGAAACCATCCCTGACAACTGAAAATTGAACCTATTTTTTCTCCGGCAGTACTCCTTTTAATACTTTGATATTTAATGTTATTCATTGTTGTTTTGTCATTCAAAACGTTGTAAGAGTCTGTGGGGGGAAATGTGAAGTCTTTTGGTTATGTCAAACCTTGTGTACTCTGATAACCCTTTCTTGTCTGTCAGTGTAAAACACAATAAAATCTTCGGTCTACCAATTCCAACATGGCAAACTGTGTGAATTAATCTGTTGTAGACATGAAATATAGAATCTAAAACTCACATTGTGCTTTATCAGAGAGGGATGATACGCTGCTCTGGTCATGGAAAACAAAGATCTTTGCTGCCCAGCAAAGCCATGGGCGATTAATGTGGACAGCAGTGTGCGTGGTGCTGATTGGGACAGAACAACAGAACAATGGGGACATGTGTACAATTGTGTGTGTGGTGGTAGACTGTCGAAGAAAGTGTGTGAATGGTATTTTACCCAACTAGCAATCCGTTATTTTAAATCTCCTGCCAATTCTTTCAAGACTTGGAACAATATGTGTGCTTTATAAATGTCTTGAGATGTCAAGAATCAGTTTTGTTGTATGTGTGTCAGGCATGGGGGTTTAGATTCAGGAAAAACCAGACTGTTAACAATGGTTAGCTGACATCATTGGGTTAAAGGTATCTCCTCCCCCATTTATGGGTGACAATAGCAGGCAATGTTGGTTTTCCATATGAGCTGAGGTCAACTCTCTAAACCGCTGATTCAGGACATACAATGAGAAAGCACACACTGATCCTGATTCAACTGTGTGTATTGTGCGTGTGTCTGGGTGTGTGTGTGTGTGTGTAAGCATGTCATGTGGGATGTCTCAAACCACAGCTAGAGAGCTTCATATTTATTCATGAGACATAGCTGAGATCCTTCAGATTCTACTCTTCATGCTACTGTGATCATTCTGGTTTTAGCCCCCTGGCGGCTTCACAACCCTCAGGAAGCTTCTAGGGATCTCACGAAACATGAACATCTTTCAGAATTCCGACTTTAAATCGAGAGGGCCATTACAGTCATTAATACAGTCTCTTTAATTTGAATCAAAAAGACATCTATAAATACATCTTGCCATCTACTGTATTGTTGCTTATACATTGCCCTTTTCCGTGATGATGACATACTTGGCTCTCTTCCTGTCACTGTTAGACTGTAGGTCCAGGGGCTTGCGAGAGAAAAACAATGCCACTGTATAGAGCATCAGCAGCACTGCAGCAACAATGAGGCTGGTGTTCTGAGTGCCAGGTAGTGACTCATACATGACCTAAGTATACCAGTGTTGGTGGAGGAGGATGGAACACAGTGATATGAGAATATAACTGAAGAAAGAATAAGACCGGGTAAACTATTTGACTGTTTACAGATACATATCAATATCACCACATCCCTCCTGTAACAGATGATTTGCAGCAACACAGATCTTGCATTCAAGACTTTACTTTGGACTGAGATTATTGAGTAAATAGGACAGGATTGAAGCACCTAGGTACAGGGTTTGAGATCAAATAAAAATGTATGCATTCAAGTCTGCACCATATAAGAATAAAAACCTGCCTTCAACAGCAAGCATGTTTGATTATGATCGTTTTGATTTAAATGTGGCCATACTTTCTTCCAAGTGTAGGGGGCAGACCATGTATTTATCAAAAATCCTGCAATACCGGAAGTAGGAAGTAGCTATTAGCTAACAACAGAGCCCGTCTACATTCTCTGGCTAACAACTTTACAGCTGGACAGTGACTAGCTAGCCGAGTTAGCCGACATCCTGTGCAAAACAATTGGGTTAATCAAAGTAGGTGCGATTATTAATTCGAAATACGTTGATTAAACATGGGAAAAGGCGGAGGAACATTTGAAAGGCTTCTTGGTAAGACATTCCCGTTTGGATAGGTAGACATTTTGTTTCAGTCGAATTAACAGCAATGTTTTTGCGTATTGTTTTGACAGACATTTGGTCTGCGGTTAGTTAGGCATTGTCTGACGGTCTGTTAAGTTCGACGGGCCGAGGCCTTTTCTGGACTAGCTAGGAAACGTTTGCTATCATGTATGCTACCAGTATGTGACTGCCACGTCATATAACATCTGTTTATGTGAGAACAAATGAATGTCAATCTATGTCTCCGGTTCCTCGACGAGCTGGGCCGCTATCCTAGTGTCTAGCTACCTAACTAGTTAAGTACGCTAGACTAGTCTACGCAATAAGACTAGTACTATTAGTACTACAGTAGCCTACGACTGTACTAGTAGTGCGGAGATGATTCGGTTATTTTAAGCAGCGCCCCTTATTTTCCCACATACACTGTACTAGATGTTGATGGCTAACTAGCTAATTCCTCCAAGAAACTAAATATTTTAATATTCGCAGATGTAAATTGCGAGGTCGAGCCACCGTGTTGTTTATACATTGATTAATTAGTCAGCTAACGAATTCATGTTAACTAAAGGGCGTTATAAGTAGCTCTATGTAGTTGACATGATTAAGGTACATTTCCATGCTAGCCTGTTGGCCTTATTAGCAGTTCTGCCAGTTCCACCACTCTACAACCTGAATAGACAAACGTTTCTCTATCTAGCTCTAGCTAGCTAAACAACCAACCTTCTTTTGAGCATGACTATAGCCAGAACTGCATATTACAATAAAATAATGTATGGATGTGTTTTATATGAGGCTTTGTAACGTTAACACTTACCTTCAAGTCATAATGGCAGCTTATCATTGTTGCAGGTTGAGCTATTCACACTTTGAATATCACATTCCCATTGCACCATATTTAAATTCAAATAAGTTTGGATCCACGTTGAAGGGTTACTTTGGTGGTAATGAGTCCTATCTGGTCCTGTAAGCAAATCAGACCCTCTGATGAGAACATGTAAACTGTTCTCTTGTGAATAACCAACACCAATTCTACCCTGTAAAGGATAATGTAATATCACAATATCCTCTTTCATATTCACTGTTATGATCTAGAATGACAATGAACTTCAGTGTACTTCAGTAGCCATGAT
Organism: Thaleichthys pacificus; assembly: GCA_023658055.1. Lineage (NCBI taxonomy): Eukaryota > Metazoa > Chordata > Actinopteri > Osmeriformes > Osmeridae > Thaleichthys > Thaleichthys pacificus. The sequence continues at coordinate 7,492,317 of CM042862.1, forward strand.
GTCTGTGTATAAATGCAATTAGGTCCTGGTTCCTTGTAAAAGAGCTATAAAACACCTCCACTGATGTCTTCCATAGATAAAGCCACCAGTCAGCTTTTGCTGGAGACAGACTGGGAGTCCATCCTGCAAATCTGTGATCTCATCCGCCAAGGAGACACCCAGTGAGTTCCCAGCCGGTCTTCCTCATTTATAAGCCCCCCCTGCCTTTTTTGGCCACTTAGTATAACAAGATTATGCTTATTTATTTAAGATTATGTAGAGCTGATACTGATTCTGGTACCGTGACAAAATGTAAACGGCATATATTTCCCCTTTAAGCCTTGAAATACAATTTAGATCAAATGCTTGGATATAAAGCACGTTTATTGTCAGTTCAATAGTTGAAATATATACATATTCAATCAATGCATTACATTATTTGGACTGAATAAGAACTGGAGCAGATATGTCAGACTAATGCTATTCCGTCTTTATAGGGCAAAGTATGCCATTGCTGCCATTAAGAAGAAGCTAAATGACAAGAATCCTCATGTGGCCCTTTATGCTCTTGAGGTAGGTGGAGGACTCTTAACCCACATAACTATTATACTGAACAAGTTGGTTCATGGGGGAACCTAAGTTTATCATAATTGCACTAAAACTTGCGTGTCATGCAGTATAGTTGAGTCTCACTGTCCACCATTAGGTCCTGGAGTCGGTGGTGAAGAACTGTGGCCAGACGGTGCATGATGAAGTGGCTAGTAAGCAGACCATGGAGGAACTGAAGGAACTGCTCAAGGTGACCTTGGCTCAGTCCACCACTGTAAACAAGTGTCTGTGCTGCTGTTGTAGCTGTGTTCTCACACCGTGCCCCCGTATTTGAACACAGTGAACACACTCGATTAGAGAACGATGTTGGGGCCTGTCTTTAGTCCTCAGTTTACCATTCTAGTGCGTTCATTAGGTACTGTCCCCTATGTCCATCAGAGCTCCTTCATACAGTTCTCCAGTAATGCACTGTAGCTGGGCTGACCCCCAGAACAACTGCACCAGCAAGTGGGATTAGCATTCTGCTATGTATGGTTCACTGTATTATAATTAGCTTTGCTGTCAATCATTTTGCTCAGTATACAAGATATTGATTTTTATCTTATGTTATACAATGACCTGTGGGCGGGTGTCATGACTTGTTTTAGTTGTAAGCCTCATTACCATTTCCAGCCTGTGTCTTGAAATTGAAAAGCATTTACTGCTGTAGTCACTCTGACACCAGGTTGTGCTAATGAGTGCAGCTAGGGAAATACCGGTAAGTAAGCAGTCTTTTGATTGGATCCTCTCACGTGTCATGTGGTTAGGCAACTCATTCTGGTATTGACTTCCTGGTGCTGTCATAGTCACATGCCTCCCCTCAGCTCTGACCAAGGGACTTCCCACTAAAACCAGAACAAAACAAGGCAGGAGTTTGACATTTCAGCATTTGAAATATGATGCATACTTTTGCTTAGGGGACGTAGATAGACTCATAGTTTTTGCCTCTTTTTTCGTTTTGTTGAGCGAGTGGTGCTTTCCTCTCCTTATACCCAGACGGAGCCCAATGTCAGGAACAAGATCCTGTATCTGATCCAGGCCTGGGCTCACGCCTTCCGCAATGAGCCCAAGTACAAGGTGGTCCAGGACACCTACCAGATCATGAAGGTGGAGGGTGAGTGTCTTGCGTTCACATTCGTCTTTGGGAAAGACTCGTCAGTCATTTAGCAGCTTTTGCCCAAAGTGCCGTTCAATTAGTACCTTTGTCTAGCGTAAACAAAACCTGAGTGTACATGCTAGTAATCGTCAATAGAGCATTTTTATAAGAATAAGTGACAGCAGTACTATATTATACAAACATACACTTTACCTTCCCGTCTGTCTTGCATGCACATTCAAGCACCAAAAGCTAAAGTTAGATTGTGTTATAGTTAGAAACCGCTGGGGAGAGTTTGTCAAAACATCCGGCAAAATAGTGCGTGCATCCCACAGTAGGAGCACTAACAGCCTGGTGTCTTTCTCCCAGGTCATGTGTTCCCTGAGTTCAAGGAGAGTGATGCCATGTTTGCGGCTGAGCGGGTAGGAAGCTGCCCTCCTGATTGCTGCTTTTGGTTTACTTGAGAGCTGCTTTAAAACCCCCAAATGTGGGCTTGAGATCACTGTTGGATTTAATGTCTGTCTGTCTGACCAGGCACCAGACTGGGTGGATGCAGAGGAGTGTCATCGCTGCAGGGTTCAGTTTGGTGTCATGACTCGTAAGGTATGCTAGCTTTACTGTGGAAATGCGCTTTTTAAAAATTATTATTGAGAAACGCCTAGAAAAAGGGATCGAAAGTGTTCTCCGGCGGAACGGCATGCATGGACACTGTGCCAACGCCCCATCTTTTCCCTTTCCAGCACCATTGCCGAGCATGTGGTCAGATCTTCTGCGGGAAGTGCTCCTCCAAGTACTCCACCATTCCCAAGTTTGGCATCGAGAAGGAAGTGCGCGTGTGCGAGCCCTGTTTCGAGCTTCTTAACAAGTGAGTGCCCAAAACCACCGTGCGAAAGTCACTACCGGCTGCCTAAATTCCAATCATTTTTTTTTGGGTCCGAGTTAGGATAACACAGCTGTCTGTGTAAAGATCTAAAATAAAAAGTTTCTTCATGTCTTGGCTCTTATGTACGTTTAGGACATTCCACACTTTTACTTGTTTAGCTGGTTTGTTGATGTTTCAAGCCCTGCTGACCCTCCCCGCTGACTGACCCGGTTGTGTGTTGTTCCCTCTGCTCCCCTCTCCTCCCCAGCCACCCCTCCCTCTCCCCCCCCCCCAGAAAGGCGGAGGGGAAGGCTGCGACCGTCGCCGGGCCCGCCGAGCTCCCCCCGGAGTACCTGACCAGCCCGCTGTCCCAGCAGTCTCAGGTAGTGGTCCAGGAAACAGTAAGTAAAGTCATGGCCGCTCAGCTCTCACAGTCACGGGGGCATCAAACCTCAAACAGCCCCCCCCCCCCCCCTTCCCCCCCCAGAGGCCCGGCTCCACTGTCTGTGGAGCTGGAGGTAGCATTTGCCACCGCGGCCGCTCTTAGCATACTGGCTAACTTTGATGCTCCCGAGTGTGGTAACTGACTGCCCCCTAGCCCAAAACCGTTCTTTCTTCCCTGGCCTGGGTGTCAGCCTGTAGGGAAGACTCGGGTTAGATATAGTAAGGGTTAGGGATAAGGGTCACCCCAACCTACTTAATGAAGTTACTGTTTGGAGTGGGTGTTGAATACAGAGACACGTGCTGGCTGCATTGTACGATTAAAGTCATTCCCCTGTTTACTTTCCATTGCCCACCCTTTTCCTGGTCCCCCTCCATGTCCCTGCTTGCTCCCCTCTCTGGTCCTGGCCTCCCTCCTTGGTCCCCCCTCCCTGGCCCTGGTTCCCCTCCCTGATGCCCCCTCCCTGGCCCTGGTCCCCCTCCCTGATGCCCCCTCCCAGGTCCTGGTTCCTCCTCCCTGATGCGTCCTCCCTGGCCCTGTTCCCCCCCCCCCTGGCCCTGGTTCCCCTCCCTGGTCCTGGTTCCCCCTCCCTGATGCCTCCTCCCTGGCCCTGTTCCCCCCTCCCTGGCCCTGGTCCCCCTCCCTGGTCCTGGTTCCCCCTCCCTGGTCCCCCTCCCTGGTCCTGGTTCCCCCTCCCTGATGCCCCCTCCCTGGTCCTGGTTTCCCCTCCCTGATGCCCCCTCCCTGGCCCTGGTTTCCCCTCCCTGGTGCCCCCTCCCTGGTGCCCCTCCCTGGTGCCCCCTCCCTGGTGCCCCCTCCCCGGTGCCCCCTCCCCGGTGCCCCCTCCCCGGTGCCCCCTCCCTGGCCCCACCCCTGATCCTGGCTGGGTCTGACCTCTGTCCTCTCTCCCCAGATGCCCCCGAAAAGAGACGAAGCCGCTCTCCAGGAGGAGGAGGAGCTGCAGCTGGCCATCGCCCTCTCCCAGAGCGAGGCGGAAGAGAAGGAGAGGATGGTGTGTAAAACAGCCATTCATCTAACACGGTTATGCGTGTGTGTGTGTTCAAAGAGGCGGATCCTGATGTTCATTGTGTGTGTGTGTGTGTGTGTGTGCATGCAGAGACAGAAGAACTCCTACGGGGTGTACCCCAAAGCCGACCCCACCCCAGTCACCTCCTCGGCACCTCCCGTCAGCACCCTCTACACCTCCCCCGTGGTAAGCTCTGCTCGTCTTGGGCCCCTCCCTTCTCCCATGACTCTGCAGAGAGTCCCTCTCTCGTGTCAAACGAGGTCACTGCGCTCTCAGTCACTGAAGTGCCGCGTTACTGGTGTTGAGGACTGTCTGTGTTCCCCCCGCAGAACTCCTCCGCCCCCTCGGCTGAGGATGTTGACCCAGAGGTAAGGTGTTAGAGACTGTTATGACTATTTAGCTCCCAACTGTTAGTATTGCAGAGGCTAGTTGTGAACTGTGTGCCATCTCTCTCTCTCTCTCTCTCTCTCTCTCTCTCTCTCTCTCTCTCTCTCTCTCTCTCTCTCTCTCTCTCTCTCTCTCTCTCTCTCTCTCTCTCTCTCTCTCTCTCTAGCTGGCACGCTACCTGAACAGAACATACTGGGAGAAGAAACAGGAAGAGGCACGCAAGAGCCCCACCCCCTCTGCTCCTGCCCCCGTGGCATTGGCTGAGCCCGTGCCAGTCAGCCAGCCCGTGGAGACTCACGTCCCCGTCCCAGTCCCAGTCCAAGTCCAGCTCCAGCCGCCAATCAACGTTGTGGAGGTGAGTTTTATCTGCTGAACAAAGACACCTGCTCGTGTTCCGCCTGGGCTGAAATCCAACCGAGGCCATTTCCTGCACGGTCCCCCCCCCCCCCCCCCCCCCCCCCCCTTTCTCTCCCAGCGTTCTTGTCTCTCTCCAACACTCCTATCAATAAAGCAAAGCTGAAAAAGACCCCCCAAAAAGACTGAATTCATGTTGTATAAACAGAATATTTTCCGAGTGTCCTTGTGAGCAGAGTTCTGCAGTCCTGAGTGACGCTGGTCGTCCCCCCCCTCCCGCAGCAGCAGTACCAGAACGGCGAGTCGGAGGAGAACCACGAGCAGTTCCTGAAGGCCCTGCAGAACGCCGTCAGCACCTTCCTCAACCGCATGAAGAGCAACCACATGCGCGGGCGCAGCATCACCAACGACAGCGCCGTGCTGTCGCTCTTCCAGTCCATCAACAACATGCACCCACAGCTGCTCGACATCCTCAACCAGCTGGACGAGAAGAGACGTGAGGGCCAACTGTGTGTCTGTGTGGTTGTGTGTGTGTGTGTGGTTGCCTGTGTGTGTGGTTGCCTGTGTGTGTGGTTGCCTGTGTGTGTGGTTGCCTGTGTGTGTGGTTGCCTGTGTGTGTGGTTGCCTGTGTGTGTGGTTGCCTGTGGGTGTGGGTGCCTGTGGGTGTGGGTGCCTGTGGGTGTCTGTGTGGTTGCCTGTGTGTGGGTGTGTGTTAGGTTGCCTGTGTGTGTTGGTGTCTGTGTGTGTGTCCATATGTGTATGTCTTGTTTGGGGTCAGCCCAGCTCCTGACCGTGTCTCCCTGCCTGTGGCCCCAGTGTACTACGAGGGCCTGCAGGACAAGCTGGCCCAGGTGCGTGACGCGCGGGCCGCCCTCAACGCCCTGAGGGACGAGCACAGGGAGAAGCTCCGGCGTGCCGCCGAAGAGGCAGAGAGGCAGAGACAGATCCAGCTGGCCCAGAAGCTGGAGATCATGAGGCAGAAGAAACAGGCGAGTCAGGCCCCACCCACCACCGAGCCAGAACCTGGCACCTCTCCAGGTCTGGTAGACACGCATGCGGGCGTGCCTTTGTGACGTGTGTGTGTGTGTGTTTCAGGAGTATCTGGAGATGCAGAGGCAGCTGGCCATCCAGCGCTTGCAGGAGCAGGAGAAGGAGAGGCAGATGCGTCTGGAGCAGCAGAAACACACCATCCAGATGAGGGCCCAGATGCCGGCCTTCTCCCTGCCCTACGCCCAGGTCGGCCAGGCTACCGCCCCCCCAGCATCCCCGCTTCACCTGCAATTCATGATCCGCCATCGATTCAACGAGAAATGATGGAGCCAAGGAAACTATGAAATCGTTTAAATGCCTGTTTTCCCCCACCCTGGTGCAGATGCAGTCCTTACCCCCCAACGTGGCGCCCGGGATGGTGTACCAGCCCGGAGGCCCGCCTAGTTACCCTGGCACCTTCAGCCCTTCGGGCTCAGTGGAGGGCTCGCCCATGCACAACGTCTACATGAGCCAGCCTGGGCAGACGGGTCCAGGGCAGTACCAGGCCATGCCCCCCACAGGTGAGTCAATCTCAACACAATCACCTGTCCAAAGTGATACTCCAATCAAATGTATACCTACATTATCACGATAAGGAGTATCGCTCTATCTTTTTCCGTGTACGTCTCTGACCGATTTGACTTGACCACTAATGAAAGACACTTTGGGAGACATTAATGAAAGACACTTTGGGAGATGGAAAACAGTCATTGGACGAGTCGTCTGATTGTAGTATTGAGGTATCAGGGTCATTATTGTACGGAGGAGTCTTTTTCTGGAGGACGCGAGTCCTCATCCGCCGTGACAGCCTGCTCGCGGTCCTCTCTGTTCCAGACCCCAACATGGCCTACATGTACCAGAATCCAGGCACCAACGGTCAGCCTCCACCCCCTGGCCAGGCTCCTCCCAACACCAGCCCTCCCTACTCCAACTACCAGCCCACGCCCTCCCAGGGCTACCAGGTACGGAGGTGTTCCTACACGTGTTGTGCTTGACATGGACCAGGAATGAGATGGCGTGGCGGTGAAGGGCTGACGTTGTCTCCCCCCCCCCCCCGGCTGTGTCTTGTAGCAGAACGTCGTGTCCCAGGCCCAGAGTTTGCCTCCGATGCCCCAGCCTGCCCCCACCAACGGCATGGCCTACATGGGCTACCAGCCGTACGGCATGCAGAACATGATGTCAGCGCTGCCGGGACAAGACCCCAACATGCCTCCCCAACAGCCCTACATGCCAGGCCAGCAGCCCATGTACCAACAGGTGAGCGCTCACTGTCTCTCTGTGTGTCTGTGTCTCTCTCTCTGTCTCTCTCTCTCTGTCTGTCTCTCTCTCTGTGTCTCTCTCCCTGTGTCTCTTTCTCGTTGTCTACCATATGTCGTTTTACACTAGTAGCATAGACATTATCACACCAAATCAGCAATCTGGTCACACCAGCTGTGCCCGTCTGCCTGTCTGTGTGTAGATGGCTCCCCCTGGTGGTCCGCAGCAGCAAGCGCAGCAGCAGCAGCCCCAGGCCCTCCCAGGCAGTGCAGAGGCACAGCTCATCTGCTTCGACTAAAGCCTGGAGCCCATGGTCCAACACACTACGACCCCCCCTCTCCTCTAGTATCCTCTCCTCTGGTCTCCCCCCCTTTCCCTCCTACACTCTCCTGGGATGATGGTATCCCTTTGGGAACATGGATGGTTCTGCCAATGTTGCTGTGATCTTGTGGCAATGTGGATTTCTTGTGATCAGGTTGCAGAAACGTTGCCGCCCTGGCCACCTCTCTGAGTGGGGTGGTTAGGCAGGGAGGTCCTGACCTTCCACCCAGGTCCTGTCTACTCTTTCCTTCTCAGACATGTTCCTCAGATATGTATGTAGTATTTCCTTATAAAATTGCTGAAAAATCGACATAGTCATTGGTATTATAGATTTATCAGAGGTGAGAAAATATGATACGAATCGAAAAAGACATGACATAACCATCCTTTGTCTCATATTTTTCTAAAGCAAATTTGCATGTGTTGAATCGTTTTTCATTTTCGGCATTAGAAAGCAAGTGTTGCAGCTCGTCCTGAGACCTTTTGTGGCGCTTGCGTGAAGTCGTTTTAGTGCCGTCTGAGAGGCTGTGTGTGAATGGCGATCTGAGAAACGAGGGGATGATTGAGGACAGAAAGCACAGGCCAACTGGTCCCAGTGAAAGCACCAGAGATGGGGACTCACCAAACCAACTCTACTAACTTCCCAGAGTTAACCGTCGAGTAAAGTTCACACTCTCTCCCCCCCACACACACACGCACACACATGCACACACAGACACACACACACACACAGAAAGTTAGCTGTACACAGATCCTTAAACTATAGATGGCCTTCCTTTTTTGGCAATGCCTTGTAGTGCACTGCATCAAATTTTTGGGTGATTTCTTGTTTGGGTGAGTCGTTTTTGGAGTTTGTTATGGAGAAATGTGGGTTTGTCACGCAGGCTGCCCTAGTACTCTACTTCTTGGCATGGGTAAGCTCCTAACATACAGTTTGCACTCTATTGCTGTATTGTCCTGTATTCTGTATCACTACGTTTTTTTCTACAGTGGCTTGCACCACTCTCGCAAGATATACGGACATTACATTTAGATTATGTGGTACATTTGCCAATAATTCAACTGCAATTTGTCAATGTCTTTGGCCTGTTTTAGAAATACCTTGTGCATCTGTTGGGCAGTAGGGAGGATAACATCACACAATATGCAGAGTTTCTTGATTGAGGACCATTCCTCTGGAGTGTGTTGGTCGAATACCGGAGACGTGGGAGAGGTGGTAGTACTTCAAGATGGATATATGTTCTGCATGTATGTAACACACGATCAGTGACTCCTGTAACCTTTTTAATGCCATCTCTGAACTTCTTTAGTCCATCATACTGATCTGTCTGACTTTAATGTAATTTTAAGATTATATTTAATAAATATCTTGTTCTTTTACTGTCCACTTTGAATTCATGTGTTTGTCAGTAGTTATGATGAGGTAGCTTCAAAAATATTTGAGCTGAATTGACTTTGTAATTATCTTTATTTACTGTAACGGGTATGTACATAAATACACACCCTAAAACATAAAAGACAGTTATATCTTTGGTGTAAGGTAGTACATACTGTCTGTTACAGGACACATCATACTGGGTTCCTGTATGGGGCAGCAACAGACATCTTCTTTGATGTCTGACGGTTGCCAGGTGATGAAGGGGCATCTCCATGGCAAAGTGTACCATATGCTGTCCAGTGCCAGAGCCCAGCTCTAAGACAAGCAGGTCCCTGTGGGACTGCTCCTCCAGCACGACCCACGTGACAACAGGCAGTCCTGTTTCCTGCCTGCTAGCGTTGACAGCAGCATGGTCTACATGGGAGAGAAGCTCTTATAGACCCTGATTAGTGTAGTACCACCCAAGTTATTTTAAGCTGACCCACCAGGAGTGACATTATAAACAACCTAAGGTAGTCTTATATGTTTTCTTGAGCTGAGAGTTCATGAAAATAACATGTTGGTGGAGGCTGGATGTGGCGGATGAGCAGAGCAGATGGGTCTGGAGATTACCTTAAGAGGATTCTGTGCTCCACCCCAAATTCTGTGCTCCACCTATACGCCATACGTCCAATTATTACACTAGTATATAAGAAACTGAATTGGCAAATGGGAAGAGTTTATCAATTTATTAGAAAGGTGTGCAAGTTATTCACTATTGTTATTTTAATGCTTTGTTAATAAAGTTGCATGGCTTCGTTCTTGACTGATGTGCGATGCATTGTGGGTAGGTCAGGAAAATAGAGTGGAGGACGCCATGTGCTTTTGAAAGAGAGGTTCTGACAGACTGCCACACTGACGCACAGTGGTTGTGATTTCAAGGCAGCAGAAGGAGATCTGGACGGACTACAGACGGGTTACTTGTTGTACAAATACAATGTATTGCGCCAGACATTGCATTCGGACAGCACTGCGGATCGCGGTGAAGAAGCACCGGTAAGCATGAACCCAACCGGGTCATGACTGAAGCTACTGCAGAACAGTTGTGAAACAGTAGCCTACAGCTAACAGAGCTAGCTAACTACCGTAATTTTATGGACTGTGCCTTGGAATATTCAAGGACAGTTAATTAAAAGAGTAATGGACATGAATGATTCATCCTTGCCTACAGTTGTATTGAGTATATCTGCAACTATGTTCAGCAATACAGTAGCCACTTGCAATATGTGATCATGGACACATACCTGGCTTGCTATTTGCTAACTTGATGCCAACAGCCCAGGTTACATCAGTGATGGAGCTCAAGGATACCCAATTCACCTGTTCTTATCTTTAGCTTTAGCTGCATTCATAGTTTGGTTTTGCCTGCTATCATCTGCTTTTGATGCATTTATGTCTGATAATCGCGGGGGTATGTAAAGCTCATCAAAGCTCGTCTGTGTTCTGGCCGCAGTGCCAAGGTCATAGCTGAGTTTTATGGCATGTGATTTTGTGTCTTGATCAAATAATTGTCAGCTCAAACTGTCAGAGCTTTCCTCCTGCATGAACTAACCGCTATTCATTTAAATAATATGGTTCCATACGGCTTTCTTATGCATGCACATTGGATTGCCTTTGCTAAACCATGCTAGTTTACGAAATGGACCGCAGCTAGACTAACGAGTATCTATGAGCTAAGACGGAGATAGCAAGCAGACATAGCTAGCTAAATTAATACAGGTGCCCGTTGAATTAGAAGGCGTTTGCAAATCGATGGTGGTGATGTTTTTGTAACACAGGCAGGAGCTCCAGATACCAGCAGTATGTGCACTAAGAACCCTCAAGACCAGTACAGCCAACCGCTCTGATGTCATCGCCTCTCCCTCTCTCGATGGAGCTCCCAAACAGTACTCTCCAAAAATCCATCAGCTGGTCAGCGACATTGCCAGCCTTACCTTGTTAGAGGTGTCAGACCTCAATGAGCTACTAAAGGTATATAAAGATACCTACTGTAATGGTCGGCATTTGAGGTTGATTGAATTGTTGGTATCATGAGTTGATAATGTTTGTCTTGGTCACAGAAAACATTAAATATCCAGGATGTTGGAATGATGCCTATGGGTGCAATGGCAGGAGCAGCACCCATATCTCAGGTATGCCATTTACAACTAAAACCTCCCATCAGTACAGTTGGAATTTGGTGTGCCTTTACCTTTTAGCCTAAAGTCATAGTCATATGCTACTTTGACCTAAACCAGCATCAACTGAATGCTTCAGAACTATAACTTTTCATACAGTATTTTGGATATAATCCTGTATGGGTTACAGGCAGTCGAGGAGGAGGCAGCGCCAATCAAGAAGGAGAAGACTCATTTTACGGTCAAACTGACGGAATTGAAAGCAGCTGAGAAGGTCAAACTTATAAAAGAAGTGAAGAACAGCATGCAAGGCTTGAACCTGGTGCAGGTATGTCTTTGCGTATACAGTGTTTTTGTCGTGTCGCTATGCATGTGCAGTTCTATGGAAGGTTTGTCCCGTTCACAAGTATCTGCCATTACGATGTTCTGATACTTTGACTTTATACAAGACACATGTAATTGTTGGCTGCCAAAAGATGTAGGTGAAAGGGGTTGTCTCATGTAGGATTTTGACGATGATTGGTGACTGTATTACTGTGTCTGTGGGTCATTGAATCTCACTGCTGTTCCTGTCCAGGCTAAGAAGCTGGTGGAGTCGCTTCCCCAGGAGATTCGGGTCAACGTGTCCAAAGAGGAGGCCGAGAAGCTGAAAGCGGCCCTGGAGGCGGCAGGGGGCACTGTGGTGCTGGAGTAGAGCTGCACACCCGGTCCTCTCTCTCTGCCGTCCTGTCAGCGTGTTCCCTCTGTCTGTCTCCCCTTTTTTTATACAACAAAGAAGAAAGGAACCTGGGGGGGGGGGGGGTGAAGAAGACAACAAAAGCTGTAAAGAAAAATGCCTTTTGACATCGCCACTGTCTGCACTGTTGCCAGGGAGGATGGGAGAACTCACAGACTGAACTCTTCAGGAAACAAGCCTGAAAACACTCGCCGCCTGCCTGGCCGCTTGCCCATCTGTCCTTTTATCTGTTTATCTGTCTGATGCTTGTAGGCACAGGTTTACAGACATACTGACTGTGGGCCAGTCAGTCAGTCATTCTGTCTGTGTTCCAGCCTGGCTGGGAACTGGGGGTGTATCCTGGATATAGCGACACAGCTCCCATTGCCTGTGGTGAAAATTAACGTATTATCTAGAACAGGAATGAGTGGGCTGTGTCCTCAAGGTGCATAGGATCAATTATGTGATTAAAGTAAAAACTAAATTGGTTTCCATTTCTGTTCATTCAATATACTTCTACAATGGATCTAATCGGGGTGCATATTAGTGCCAAGGAAGTATTCATCATGCTCTGTTATGTTTTGTGAACAGTTTTTTACGTGTTTGAACAGATGTGAATGGAAGGGCATTTGAACTTGTCGAATGCTAGTATCTTCATGAACCACTAGAGGACATCCTACCTCTGTACTTCAACATAGCAACTGTGTTAAATAATCAATGTCACATTCTAAGAATGCTTATTACAGCTCTTACAGAATTAGCTGTGGGGCTTAAAATCTGGAGCCATGGATCACAGCATTTGTCTAAATCAAACAGCAGGTGCTGTGCCTGTGTTGTATTCCTATCTAGCACCATAACTCAAATACAATATCCAGGGGTTGAGACAGTTGATCTTTGATGGGACGCTACAGTATGTGTTAGTCCAATCCCATGGTGCCAGCCCACACTCGGGGAGAAAATGATTGGTGTAGCTCATGTCATGGTTCATTATTCAACCAGTGGGTGTCCTGTCTCCCCAGATGTACCCCCTCCTGCCCTCTCAGAGTCAGCACTGCCCTGACTGACCAAGCCCCCCATTCATTCTACTGTCCTGGGCAGAAATGCCAAGTGTTCACAATGAACAAATGCTTTTTTGATGTCTCAACCCCTTTCCACACATGGGCTACGAAGTGTGGATTACAATGTAAAACAAGCAGTTAATAATGACATGAAGTAGTGTTTCTGTTTGTGACCCTAATAGTCTCGCTCCCTTTTGTTACTGAAGGGTCTATTTTTGCTTAATGTTATTAACCCCATATTTGTGTCTTCACTGCGCCAAACATTTTCATTAGAAGTAGAATACATTTTATTCGGTGTTTTAGTCCATACATGATCCTGATCCTATAGGCCTAAGTTCCATAACAGCAGGGCTGAACAAGCTGACACTATTTTTACATCGGTCACGTACACTTCACTCAGAAATATGCTGCGCCCTTTCTTGGCACGGGACGGTGGAGTAAGCAGCTTGCATGCGTGTCGGCGTTTTCTCTCTCAAAGTTTACTTTAAAAAACATTGCTAAATTAAATGTTAGCAAAGCTTTTGGCAAGGCAGTTGGAGTGGACCATATAGGTGGAAATGGTTAACTACACAGCTACGCTACAGTTCAAGTTTATTGATATCCGTTTCCACTTGGTGCAAATCGACCACTAGCTTCAAATAAACCGCCGCTATACTTCTAATATTTTGATAACCATTCGGCTGCGGATGTAGCATATGAAATGCCTATGAGAGGAGTGTGCAGGAGGAACCCGGAGACATTTTCCTCCAATCACCTCCGCCGTTTAAGATTAGCCTAATTATTAATTAAAGGGAGTTGAAGAAAGCGAGCAAGGCCAGTGCGTAATTCCTGCGCTCTACAAACACCGGCAAGATTTTTTCCACCAAAATGACGGAGAAGCGCATTTCACGTTGGTACTTTGGTGGAATTTCCTCCAGCGCTGCTGCCTGCATAACTCACCCCTTAGATCTGATCAAGGTAAGAGTTAAGATCCTTACCTCTCCTGGTATCAATTCTCCTGACTAGACTTTCTCAGCCATGTCTGCACAATTAGCAGGGCCGCTGGTATATCCATGGTGCGTAAATTCTGCTGTCAGAACCATAGAGAAAGCCACAGACACCCGGACAGTTAGGCCTACCTGATCTTTTTGCCTTACTATGTTCAGAAAGACTTGGCATGCCATGAGTTAGCACTTCTATGGACTTGAGAGAATTTCATTCATTCGTACATTTCAGACTCCACTGACCACGATCTAAATGTGTATTACAAAACTCTTTGTATAGGGTCGAATTAGGAAAATCTGCTGAAATACTTTTCAAATGGAAATTGTAAATCAGTGGATTGACTCAAGACATCAGTGACAAATGCCTCATGGCCTGGTTATGGGTTTTGTCTGTGATGGTGGGGTGAACTGGCCACATGACATCACCACAACCAGCTGTCAGCCATATATTTAGTTTCAGTGAATGGTAGTGGAATGGAAGAACTTAATGTGTTGAATGTGTAAATATAGACGTGAAACCTTTAATAATATCACAACATGTGGTTAGACCATGTTTTCGGAGAAAAGGTATTAGATTGTTTGGATACGTTATAAGGCATAATGTCTAATAATTAGTAGGTAAGTTCAATTCTCAGCTCACATGATTGCAGTACTAGATCAAACGGAAAGGAGACGCTGAGATCAGTGCTCGTCCACCTGCGTGTCGTCACACTGCGCTGTCATGACACGGTGCCGGAGTGCCGTCAGGAAGGTCAACACACATCCTCACAAAACACAGACATCAACCACAGCCTCACTGGAGTGTTGTGGTGTGGACCTCCACAGGTGCACTTACAGACCCAACAGGAAGTAAGGATGAAGATGATGGGCATGGCCATAAGTGTGGTGAGACGAGAGGGGCTGTTGGCTCTTTACAGTGGTCTCAGCGCCTCCCTCTGCAGACAGGTGGGTAGTGTACACACATGCACGGAGACCCAAGTCCAACTGGAATAAAATCCCTACATTACCATGTATTCATTTTGTACGTGCCTTCATCCAAAGTAACATAAATAGTGCAAAATGATATCAGCTGTTTAATTTTCCCAGATGACATACTCGCTCTCCCGCTTCGCAATCTATGAGACAGTGAGGGACAAGATGGGCACTCGGAACAAAGGACCCATGCCTTTCTACCAGAAGGTTCTACTGGGTGCCTTTGGAGGTAGGCATTGCCCAACTGTCTCTGCTGGAGACCAGATGGTCGGTCCGGGATATTTTTAAATGACCTACCCTTCGTTTGTTCCTGTTTAGGGTTCACAGGAGGTTTCATTGGGACACCTGCCGACATGGTTAATGTCAGGTGAGATTTCTGCATAGGCAATGTCTTATGACCATATCTGTTTATAAGAATCCACTAATATTGGAATAATAGTTTTCATTGTTGAGAAGAGCTCATTGATTACAATATATCAATACAATGCCAATTCTGGGTTTGCCACGAGATGTCTGTGTTGTGATGCTCCCGATTGATATTTCCACACCTCCCTTTCTTGGAAATGTATTTAATTTTTCAGTTTTATCATGATGCTGATTGTGATTTGACATAAAACATGCATGTTGTTTTTTCCATCCAGAATGCAGAATGATGTCAAGTTGCCCAAAGAACTCAGAAGAAAGTAAGTATGTGTGAGTAACAAATAATGAGTGTTTTCATCTTTTGGGGTTACGTGTACTGTGGACTATACGTTTGGTTTCATCAGTATTGTCTCTTTCTCAACCAGCTATGCCCATGCACTGGACGGACTGTTCCGGGTTTGGAAGGAGGGTAAGATGAATTGGCCTGACGTTATTCACTGTAGGTCACACACGACATCCTCTGACACTGTTTTCCTTTAGAGGGAATGAGAAAGCTGTTCTCTGGGGCCACCATGGCATCAACCAGAGGGGCTCTGGTAACCGTTGGACAGGTACAATGCGGGGTGTGAGCAGGTGTGTTCAATTCAATGTATTTCCAAAAATGACCTCGACCTTTTCTTCTTCAGCTGGCCTGTTATGACCAGTCCAAGCAGCTAGTTTTGGCAACTGGGGCCATGACTGACAACATTCTCACCCACTTTGTGGCCAGCCTCTTCGCAGTAAGTGTTCCAATCGCTCTCAGTCACCTCGCCGTGAGTTTACGTCTCGATGTGGAAAGGTAGGATTGTAGACATCAATTTCAAAATATGTAGGCCTCACTGAGTTTTCATTTCGAGTCAATATGAGTTATTGGACTTGGCCATTTAGATTACGGGGGAATTTGAGATGTCACACTTTCGTGCCATCTGCATGATTTTGACTGCTCCAGATAAGCAGAATCTTGATCATCAATGTGTTGATACACCATCCTCTCTACAGGGTGGCTGTGCAACTGTCCTGTGCCAGCCCCTGGATGTCATTAAAACCAGGTTAATGAACTCCAAGGGAGAATATGGGGTGAGTATGGGTTTATGTTGGAGAAATATCTTAACAAGGAATGCTTCTGCTGTTTGTCACTAGTAATCCTGAGGTGTTTCCTCTGTCTGCATGTGTTGTTTAGGCTAGGGAGACGATGGCACGGCTTGAATGACAAGTGACTCTGTGTTTCAGGGGGTGTTCCACTGTCTGACAGAAACGGCTAAGCTGGGACCTAAAGCTTTCTACAAGGTCATCTTCTGTTACTGGGAAATGTAGATGTTGGTTGCTAAGTTCAAGTGTTTCTTGTGCTTTTGGAGAAAAAAACTGCAGAGAACACTTTGGGACAGACAGACTTATCTGTGCCTGTCACCGCTGTGTTTCCAGGGCCTTGTTCCTGCTGGCATCCGGCTCATTCCTCACACCGTCTTAACCTTCATCTTCCTGGAGCAGCTGAGGAAGCACTTTGGCATTGTGGTCACCACCTGAGCAGAGGGCCATGACCTTTGACCTTTGACCTGTGTCAGCCCCAGTGCCAGAGCCACTCCCGGCCCTTCCACCATGGTTGGCAGACCGGTTCAGCGGACCCCATCTACATAATACACCCAGCCGGGCCTGGACCCAACTGACTGCACAGAGAACCAGGACCAGGCCATGGCTGCATGACTCCTCGTTCCTTTGTCACATGCACCACTTGCAAGAAACGCACCCTTCAACTCTGGGACGCTGCACAGTGACTGGAAGAAGACACATTAGACCATACTTTGATTGGTGACTGAATGAATGGATGCTAAGGAGTGCCTGTGACTGAATTGTGAACAGACATGTCCTTCAATGGAAATTCTATTGGAACTAAATAGCCAACTCCACATTCACCCATCCTACACTTGCTGCCTGTTTTTTTTGCCCTGCAGAGGGCAGTGTTACACTGAGATTCCAATTGGTGTGTTACAGGTAGACTCGACAAGTCTCTAGTGTGGATGTGTGACAGAGGATGGATGGTTTCTTAAGGAATTAGTTGATAGTTAACAAAGGACATTTTTAATTAACTGGCTTTTGTATTTTGTACCGTAGAATTCATCCAAACGGATTGATTCACCTGAAATATTAAAACAATGACTTCTACAGACGTATCAAATCTCCATAAAAATCCTGTTTATTTGATAAATGAGTACTGAATAAAAAATGACTCTAATTGTGCATTCTGTCACGCTAACTTTCTCATTGTCATGCTAAATTCAGCAAGCTGTGAGTTGGGCTGTACTGTGTGACAATACATGAGTTATGTCTCAGCGAGCAGCTCTGCCAGCCTCTCTTCCTGCTCCAGCTCATTGAAATAGGAATGTCTGGACAGGATCCACACTTAGAGGGACTTGCAGCTCTGAATTAGGAGCACTCAGCCTATACTCGGCTGCTCATTGTGTCAGGTAGACATTCAAGAAGACAAACTGCAACTTGATCTCCAGGCGTTACACACTGATGAGACCGTGGGCCGAGTTACCTCTTGACACTCACAGGACTACATTTCTCATCCCAGTTCTGTGTGTGTCTCGGTGGAAATTCACGTGGGGGCTTGTCCGTGTGTGGGTGGGGTGGATGTGCTGTTTTGCTTGTGTGTGCACTATCTAGCATGAGGCACAATCCATCATGCTCAACTTTCAGAGAGTCCTGATAAGCTGCGTTGCTACATAGTTAACCTGCTGCACGGATCCTGTCTCCGTGGCTCAGCGCTAGGCATGACACTCCAGGGCAAATTCCATGTCAGTCTTGCATTGGAAGCTCAAAAGAGGTTAAGCGGAGGTTACAGAAGATGCAGACAGACCTCAGTGCTGTTCCACCTGCCCAAACTGGAAGGTTGACTTGAAAGGTTTATCTGTCATACAATAACTGAGTTTTACAACCTGACAGTTCAGTTGTGGGACACACAGTATTGTGTGGCTATGAGATCAATGATAGTTTGAGGTGTGTCTACTGTATGCATTACTTACTCTAGAGTCCTGGAAGGAGTTGGATGGCAGATGGGTGACAGACTTTTTAATGACGATTAATGAATGCATCATATAAAAACTGCACATTTCAGGCTTTTACAGTCTCTCCTCACGACTAGGAGCCCTAGGAACACACATCTCTCTCTCTCTCTCTCTCTCTCTCTCTCTCTCTCTCTCTCTCTCTCTCTCTCTGTTGATCATACCCTGGCCTCACCTCGGTTGGCCACTGACGCAGTTTCTTCTTGTGCTCAGCGGTTTATCAGGGATGCGATCACAGACCGTGTACCGCCCACAGAGGCCACAGAGTATACCAACATCCATTAGGGAAGTGGCTAATGCAAAATACTGAGGCTGAAACCTTATCTGGGAGCATGTGGTGTGTGGTCTCTTCATCAGGGGAGTTAGGGAGCATGCTTGGGACACAACCACAGGACTGCACCTCCGGCTGGACTAGAATGACAGACTGAGCCAAACATGGCTTTCTCTGTGGCTAGGTTTTATATCTGAACTTGATGCATCAAATACGCTGGTTTGCATTGCTCTGATAACTCCCGGTGTGATTGTTTTACAGTTTACTTGGCTTCCCAGTGGTTTCGTCTTCATGACATCCTCGGTTTTGAACTGGTAATCGAGACATTTCAATGTGTGTGGAGACCTTATCGCACAGAACACATTGCTGCCACACAGAGAACTGCATCCAAGGCAAACGCCGGAAGAGAGAGAGATCCACACTGTTTGAGGAGCAACACAGCACACGCTATCCAAATGCAGTAAAGGCATTAAGATAGGAACATTAGTGACACATAAATGTTGGAAACATAAATGGAATGGAAACAAGCTTTTCATTGTTGTTCAAAGCAGCTTTTCCTACATCGTTAAGATAATACCCTATGTGCGAAAACAAGTTGCTATAGGTTTGCCGTTTGGTCATTTATTCTCAACACATACATTCATAAACTCTGTGGGCTTCGTGTCGAACGTGTCATTGCAGTAAACAGCGAAACAGTCGAACGCGTCCAATAAACATATTTGGACATTTGAAAAAGCACACGTCTGGTTGAACCATGTCATACCTTTGCTTTGAAGGACTCTTATTTCCTCTGCTGAGCCCCTGTATAATTCCAAGAATGTCAAACCCATGCCACATCCGCCCTCTCATCCTGGGTCCAGTATTTGAACAGTCCACACTATCCTCCCTCTCTACCTTTGTCAGTGGGTTCTGGAGCACCTCTCCCATTGTATCGAGTGGATTATTCTTTTGTGCAACAACCTTGTTATGCTGACAAAGAGAGGTGTCGTTGAACAGTCACTACAGCTTTGACTGCTGGGTACGACCGTGGACTCAACATTCTCTGGCCATGATTGTACGCGATGTTTACTACGTGGTGTTGATTGTGACAAAGAAACACTGATGAGTGTCTTTGTAAGGGCCGAGACAGTCATGCAGCCTTTTGTGACTTGTGTGAGGTTGGTCATGGCTGTGATGTTGAAGGCTGGGATCGAGAGGCTCTTCAGTTTATTCATTAAACTTTTCAGGCTTCGCATCTTTTGAATGAAAGCTGTAAGAAAATCAGGTGTTAATAGCATTTCCCTGGAAATGGACGTCTCAACCTGCAGTCTTCTCCGCGGTATCAAATTCTCTGGAAGAGTACCGGCCAGATTCATATCCATGTTAATATACAGCATACAGCATGCATTTGTTCAGTGAAAGACCTTACAGGCTATTTTGGTCAGTGACCTAATCTTGGCAGCCTTCTGTTTGCTCTCATCCCTTAATCTTCATCCTTAATCTTCTGTACCGATGAAGTTCTCATTCATCTAAAAGGTTCTTCTTTCCACTTTCAAACCATCCAGACTCTCCACCTCTCTTCCTGTGGTTGAGCATGTCCTTGAGACCAAAGACTCTATCCAAATAAAGACCGCAACTCTTTGATCTCTCTCTCTCTTTCTCTTTCTCTGTCTCGCTCTCTCAATTTGTCTTTGTCGGTAGGCTACTTTTAGCTCTTGGCTGGGGATGGAATGTGATTCAGCAAGTGAAACAACTCTGTCAGTCCCCTCATACTGGGAGGCAGTGGGTAACGGCCCTGTCTCTCACTGCCTCACATGATACAACAACAGGGGGGAAGGAGAGTGAGGGTTTCCGAGTGTGGATATTCCTCGGGATGCATGCTTTCGCTCCTCTTGGCTCTGTTTCACGACTAAACAAAATTCAGTTAGCGGTCATGGTTTCAAGTTGTTCAGTCACACACCATGAAGGTCATGAGGATAGCCCAACAGTACCTACATTTCCACTTTGTGTCCGACTGTGCCGTTCAGACATCAATTATCTCATTATTTCACCATCTGGGTCAGTCGACATCATAACAAGGATGTTTATCTGTCTGAAGCCATGGCAGGAAAACAGACAGGCAGACAATAGATGGATACGAAGAAACAACAAGCAGCCTACTGTAGTGTGGGCTGCCTTCAAATCCGATCATGCTGCTCTCTAACTGATGCCCGAGTGAAGGTTATACGACTACAGACACAAAAGCAAAAGATGCAAAAAATCGAAAAATGACAACAATTATTTTCCATCTTCCAATATATTTGGAGATCGAGATGTTCATTTCGGAATGTGCCCGGCCATTTTCTCTGACGCAGTCCTTTTGCGTTTAGCTCTAATTCCCGTGCATTTGGGCAAATCCAGCCAGAAGTGAAGTTTCAAAAGCGCAATGGTGACACCATTCTGGTATCCTGTGTGGGTCATTTAGGAGTTGAAAACATCAGTAGGCATTTAGAGACCATCCATTAGTGGACAGAAAGACAGGCCATGGTAATGGCTTGGTACTCAGTGTTGAATGTTTTCTATGTATTCTTACATAGGCGGCAGAAAACGAAGGGACACTGAGACAGGATCTACTCAGACACCTTGCTCACCATAGGGGCCTAGCTCCACTGTCACAGTGATTGCTGGATTACTCCAAATGTTGTTGTATAAAGGTATGCCTGCATTTGGATGTGTGGAGACTTCCTAGAGTTGATTGATGTGTCATCTCTTTCCACCTCTCTTTCCAGAGAGGTGCGTCCTTGGATGGTCCATCTCATACTTTTTTGCTCGATAAACCGTGCTCTTCTCTTATAAACACTTGAAAGCTTTTTATGATCTCAATGAAAAAATCGAATGCATGTAGAAGTTAATGTAAGGTTACGAAGTAACTCTAAAACTACCCACTCCCTGCTGCCGTTCTGCAACACTGAAGCAGTTTATATCGAAAGGTGAGGTAATTAATAACCCTGCCAAAGATGAGAACATTCAGCCCACTCAAAGACAGAACTTTCATACATTCATGATTTATAGAATTCTGACAGCTCTGTTCAAATTATACATCTGCTCATTTTATTGTAATTATCTGGACAATGGACAGGGACAAATCATACGTGCTCAAATCCAAGTCAACATCTAGGTTCTACTGAACCTCCCTTGAGCAATATCCGAAATGGAAGTGCTCCACAACAAAGGATCAGTTGAATAAATTAGGCTGACTGTAATCTCATGATGAGTATTGAGATTGAGGTTTATCTGAGCCGGCGGGTATTTTGGAGGCAGTGGATGTTCCCTGGGCTGTGTGCTCAGGCCTGCCAGACTCTCTCCTCTTGTGGTGAAAACTGCCTTCTGTCTCAACAGCATAAAGTACACTCATCAACTACCTGGATGGGAGAGGACTGTGGACT
Organism: Thaleichthys pacificus; assembly: GCA_023658055.1. Lineage (NCBI taxonomy): Eukaryota > Metazoa > Chordata > Actinopteri > Osmeriformes > Osmeridae > Thaleichthys > Thaleichthys pacificus. The sequence goes on from CM042862.1 coordinate 7,514,060, forward strand.
CTCACACTGCCTTAATCCCACTGTGTGACTGCGAGTTCGTCCTTCCTCTCAGGTAAGAGGGGATGTTTCTTGTTGAAAGGACACTCAGGCTTGACCATAGTAGGTGTCATAGAGATAATAATCTTTAGGGGATCCTGTTGGGATCAAGATGATCAAAGCCTGATATGATAGTTGTAGGTGGTGGAAAGATGAAGGGTTTCTGTCGAGGACCTGGGGTCATGTGTACAAGGAAGGTGTAGGTATAAGATCAGGAAGAAAGACACAGGTCTAAATGACATTTTTCGGTCCACCTACACAGTACGACATTTGCACTTACTGTAGCATAATTTGTGTTACATCTCTGACAATAGACAATACAACAATAGACAATAACAATAGACAATACAACAATGAAACTCGGACAGAACTACAATGTACTAACTTCAGTATCGAAGTTAAATGTTTGCAAGCACTTATGACAACTCTTCTTTTTTTAACAGCCGATAACCTTTCAAAAATCATAACCTTTGATTCCTCAATACTATGCTAGCAGAGTGCTGAGCTGAGTATGACCTCTCCACAACCCTGCAAGGGTTTGTAAATTACTAGATAAAACTATAGATTTACTCCTCTATAGAAGCATTCCTCCAGAAAAAGGTCAGTGCTCAGTCTTAAGATTCACTCTGAGTTCCATAGAGAGGACATTATAACAGCTCAGCAGCCTCTAAATCTAGTCAAGACCAGTCCTGAGAGGGGCTTGGGAAATCCTGAGAAAGTGTGTCTGTCAGAACTGAATGCAATGGACAGAATGACTTGTTGAAGTGTGTAATGAGCGATGTGGTGCTCTTGCTATACACGTGAGGCATTTCAAACATATGGAGATGTGGTCTTGGCACAGCTCCCAATGTGAAGCTGTGAACATGAATATAAGAAGCAAGCCCCCAGTCTGTCCTCTGTTTAGTCTATGTGGGAGTTAAACAGCATTTAACTCAACCCATTTCTCTGTTAGGCATTTCCCAGCGAGAATTGATGGTAAAACTTGCTCTCGTCCTCCATCGACGTGGCATGTGTGCACGCTTCCTCGGACTGACGACAACCGTTATTCACCCTCTCAACGGGGTCCCTCCTTTTACATTTCACACCTTTCTGAGTCTATCGATGCCGCTCCCGTCTGTCTGGCTGACTGTCACTCTTGTCGAGCCTCATCCGCCTCTGCGGGAGCCAGATATCAGCTGACGGATGAGCCTCGAAGAGGTAGAGAGCGAGAGGCAACTGACAGGCTTCAGATCACGCACACCCAACACTCCAGTGCGGCAGGGTTGAGGAGCATGGCTCCAGCCCTAGGGCTGGCCGAAAGTTTGGGGGTCTTTTGAGGAAAGGCACTGGGGTCTTTTGAAGGTCTAAAAAGCTCAAAGTGAAATGCTAGGGTAGGATCTTTCTCACTATATTATCATTTTCCCCAGGAAGTACTTTCTGAGAGCATGTGTGTGTGGTTGTGGTCGTGTGTGTGTGTGTACGCGCATGGCTTACAGCATGTGTGTGCGCATCGTTTCATGTGACAGTCAAAGGGGGAACAGTCTGTTTCGACTGATAGGATGGAACGAATGTCTGTGACGCACACCTGGAATAGGGTGTTCCTCCCAGGAGAAGTAAACATCACCTAGTCCGCGTTTGTGAGAGACTGCTCTGTGGAACATCCAGTCCACACAGGCCTATTAGGTTAGCATAAATGAAGCCTCTGCCCCCTCCACCTCCCTTTGTGTCTGCACACAACATGAACCTGCCTGCAAATTGACCTTGGGACATTAACCCATAAACAGATCGCAAGATGTCCGTGTGCACACACACATTAAGAAGCAATCTCTCCCATTTCCTTTGCCTCCATATATTGTCCACAGTGACCAATTCCAAGGTGCTGGAAATTAATGCAATTTCAACCGTAGGGAACAGCATACTCACCGATGAATGAATATTTCAGATAAAGACAATAACTGCAGCAGTAATGGCAAATAGGCTGCTACTTAATGCATCTGGATCTGGAAGCTGCTGACGTCTGTAACCTGGTCATTACAACCCCAATCTGCCCCTGCCATTAACCAGCGGAAGGTGATGTTTAGTTGCATATTGTTTTTCTCACACTCAGTCAGTCAGTCAGTGAGGAGGGGAGCATCGTTTGCTGGGCTCAGGGTCGCAGTGGTTCTGGGTGTGTGTGTGTTTTCCACTCAGCAGTCGCACAGATACAGCAGGTCAAGAGGTCAGTGTTCCGAGCATGCAGAATAAATTATTTTGTCACACAAACACTTGCTTGCCTGTCTTGTGTTTTTTGTTTGTTCACTTTCCTACAACCATGCCTCAAACTCATTGAAGAATTTTTGTAAGTATGAATACAGGAATCTGGTTTGTGAATCTCAATTAATCAAAGTATTTACTAGGGATCCGTACAATGAATGGCTGTCAAATACTCATGTTTCATTACCCAGTAGAGCCATTTGTTATGAAATTGTTTTGTGCCTTGTACAAATTAATGATGTTATTCTTTACTTTATGTTTTATGTGTGGCCAGTCTTTTTTCAATTGCAGTTATTAATGTGGTACACTTCCATGACTGCAACCAAACAAGGCAGAGAATGTCAAGTATGGTGGTCAGGTTTGGAGAGAGAGAGAGAGAGAGAGAGAGAGAGAGAGAGAGAGAGAGAGAGAGAGAGAGAGAGAGAGAGAGAGAGAGAGAGAGAGAGAGAGAGAGAGAGAGAGAGAGAGAGAGAGAGAGAGAGAGAGTGTGTGTGTGTGTGTTGTATGTGTGAAGGCGGGTTCAAATTTGTGTGTCTAAGTGGAACGAATAGAACAGCATGGAGGGGGGTTGTCATTACACTGGCCCAAAGCAGCTTTTCTCATCTCCATGGTGTTTCATGCTCTGCATTCGCTGGCGCCAGCTCTGGGTACTACCAGGAGGTAATGGAACAGGTAAATGGGCTGAGGGGATGATGGAGCAGTGATATGACAGAACCTGAATTAGAATGCCGCCGGTTATTGGATACAGACGAGGAATTCGATGTCCCCAACGACAGCAGCTGAGAGAGAGGGCTCTCGTTCAGATCACTGCACCTCTACTGTCCAATAGAACTCAATATTTTTGAGCCTCCAGCTTTGAATCAGCGAGAGATTCAGTGTTCCCTCCTCAATACTATGCTTTCTCATCTCAGTCAGTCACGGCCTGGGAAGATGTAATTCCAACCTGTTCCTCCTACAGAAAAGTGACTGAGAGTACACTGAAGAAATGTGTTCGAAAAGGGTGAATTGTTCACTAACTGTAAATATACGGCAACATCCATTGACGGTAATCTCTACACAGTTCCTCATCATCTCCTTAATGGGCCCATTAATCCCACTCACCAGGGGAAAGGTACCCTCTTGATTTTTCTAATTGGTCAATTATAATGACTGAAATGCTCTTCCCTGAAGCCATTCATTCCCCCCACTCCAGGGATGAGAGGATGCACTGTGTGTGTATGTGTGTTACTTGTGCACACAGGAGGAAGTCTTCCGTTCGGTTTAAATGTGTCTTCCAACCCTCTGGGGTTTGCCGTAATCCATTCGGACTCTGTTGAGTTTTTAAGGTGAGCAGTTTCCGTTTTCGAAAACGTATTCTGGGGCCAAACCTAGTATCCATCAACTCCCATTGTCCAACTGTGGCAGGAGCTGAGTTCCTGGATGAGGCTGGTATACACTCCAGTCTGACACCATCAGAAAGAACACCAGATGCTGCCCCAGATTGACTTTGTATGGATGTTTGGAGATGGAATCCACTCTGTCTTCTAGGAAGGGTAGAGTAGCACACATTACTCTGCAGGCTCACAGCAGCCTGTCGGATTCTCTGCAGTAGGACGAGGAGTGCCCCCACAGCTTCTCAGCTATGTGTGTGTGTACAGTACGTGTGTGTTTGTGTGTGTGTACGTGCGTGTGTTTGTATGTGCGCATGTGTCTTTGTGCATGTGTGTATGCATGCTTGTGTGTAGGGGTGGGGGGGACATAGAAGGCCTTTCAAACCTTGTGGTTAGAAGCCATTGATCCCGCTCCGAAATAACATTCTCCCTGTGGAGCAGTTGGCCATTCAGAGATACTCAGTCGATGTGAGGTTGTTTTTGTATTTGTTTTGGTTTATTTTCGGTTACAATATTGAATATGTATGTTATTATTATTTCTTGATTTTCAATCAATTCTTTTTTATTTCTTTGTGGATACTTATTTAGTATCTGTTTGAATGTTTCACCAGTCAAAGAGAACCAAACATACCTGGACTGCAGTTTGTTTGCTCATAATACTGTTGAAGAAATGTAATCAGTCATCTCTAATGAAACAGGTTTATGTGATCCTGCATCTATTTAAACATTTAGTGTTCTGGTTGCTTTGGCCAGAGGCTTCGATAGTGTCACTCCCCCAGCCTTCTTGTTGCACCTCTCTGCTATCCACCCCCCCCCCCCACCCCCCCAAATAAACAAAACAAAAAACACAGCAAAAGAGAAGTCAACTCAAACTAAACTTCCCCCTCAGCTTTCTCCTTACGTTTGGATGTATTTACTGAATTGTAAATTCAGTTTTGTGTGTTCATGCAAGAAGAAGAACACAGTCCGTGAAGTACAGTCACATTCTTCTCGATTTGATATCATTTATTTGCTTCTCTGGTTGAATGGCGTCCCCAGATAGATGTACATGTTTCCAGCATTGAAAAACAACTTTGTGTGAATTGCTTCACGAATTGCTCTATTATAAGATTCATCATCGGTATCCTCTATTTCAATTCAATTCCACTTTCATCCTCCCGTTTCATTTCCCGAGCTAACGTAATTACTTTCACATCTTTGTAATCCAATTTACGCAGTGAACACACTTGGCTTGTTCTCTATTAAGCTGGTCAGTAACCAACCGTTATATCGGGGGAGTCACGTGGGGATGACACCATGTTCCCATGCTTGAAGTACTACATCCTCATCCAACTAAAAAGTCATATCCATCACATTTGTTTTATGTCTGTGTGAAAACCAAGAAAGAACATTAAAGAACGTGATCATTGCTCCGCGGACATCAAAGACCCTTTATGTCATGGTTGCACGTATTAAGGAGATAATAAAGCGACATGTAAAACATTCTGCTGACGGAAAAGGCTCCTGGTGTTGTATTGTCTTTTATGTTGATTTACTCAGTTCAGTAAAGCAAGAAATGCCTGCATGCGGCCTGCTGTGCTATCAAGGCACACAGTATGAACATCGGACATTTTCTTGGCGCAAGGACACCCGCTATCTCCACACCTTGTCTCTCCACAGCAACCGAGGCTTAAATCGAAATCTAAAACAATGTCGCTGACACCCTCCATCAGTCTCAAGCTCTCTAGTCTTAACATGGGGGGGAAACCGAAGCGACTGTCAGGTTGGTTTGCCATTAAGTGCTCATGCATGTTTCGGTCAGGGCTCCGAGGACTCGCGCTGTACAGAAGAGCAAAGAGGCCAACGGAGCTACGAATCAATTCAACTCTCTCACATGCCAGGCACAAAGCAGTCGGCTGGATCCCAAAGGACTCAGCGATAGCACCGACGGGCAGCAGTGACTGTCTTTGCAGGAGGACCTGGGCACGGTTTTCACACGTTCCCTGAGCACAGCCGAGGGCTCTTGAGAGTAATCTGCTGTAAAACCGAGAAAGGACCCTGCCACGCTGTCATTGTTTCAGGGAAGCGTTTACAAAGAAGGGATGGAGATGAGAGAAAGGTGGATGGAGGGTATCTGTGACAGCCCGTGCTGGTGTGCGCGGAGACAGATAACAGGCGACATGCTTGAGGCCAGCAAGTTATTTTTACAAGCAGGGCCGCGGGCCAGGGCCACGACTTGAGCCGCTGGGCAAGATGAGCCTCCATTGTCTCTCAGCGGTCTCCTTGAGTAAACACCTGTCAACAGCTGCCGTACGAGGGATTATACACACCACGGTTTGTTTTACTCTTCCTGTCAGAGGGAAGAGTGCATGCCCCCCCCCTCTCTCTCTCTCTCTCTGTCTCTCTCTCTCTCTGTCTCTCTCTCTCACTCACTTGTTAAGAACCTGGAAATTGGATGCAGTGTTATATCTTTCCTTTTTCCAGTGTGTCCAGTGTACCCTAGCCACTTTAGAGACGCTCTCTTCTGCCTGAGGCGTGATGCTACTCTATTCGGAGTTCCAAGCCAAGCACCACACACAAGTCGTCGAGTGTCACGGCTTCCAATCCTATCTCCCTATGATACTGTCTGTAATAAGGCATTCATTTAGCTTTTGTCCAAAGCGATGTACTCTAGGGGTAGTGGGTTAGTGGGTTATTCAAACCCACAATGTTTTGGTCTGCAGTCAAACGCTCTACCTCTGAGCTATACCCTCCCCAGAATGATATACTTATCTGCTGTTTGGCATCCTTCTCTCTGACACTTAGCACCTGCAACACATGCGGCATATACTAACTCATTGTTGGGGGGGGTCTGGCAGTGGTGGGCACAGCAGGGTGAGAACCAGCCTGATTGTTTCCTCTGATTGATGGAACATCTGTCAGCTGTCTCTGTACAGCCATCCATTATCACTGATGGATATCTGGCCGCAGAGCACACGCACACACACACACACACACATGTAGCTATAGAGTCATACACAAAAAAAAACACACACACTCACATATACAGCCATACAATCTTGCACATGCACACACTCACACACAAAAACCATTAGGCTCCGTAGTTATTTAAGTGGCATGTCAGTACATGTGGTGAGGGCACTTGCCTTTTTCACTTTACAGGAAGTATTTTCTTTGAGGGCCTCTTTATCTTAACTTATTGAACCAAGGTAACCTTACTCTCTGAATCGATATCAGACATAATTATTGATCAACTCGTTCTTTAGAGGCATCATAAGCAAGCCTCTGTATTGACATCTGAACCCCTTGATTTTCATCAATGAAAACACCACATAATCCCATGTGACATGTACTAGTAAAACCGGTACATGAGAAGCTTTCCTTTTAGCTTCACTAACTCAGTTGAAACCGGTTTACATGCCTCCCTAATGCTTACGACGTGTATTATTCATGTCTTTGGACATGCTTTTCACTTCATGTACCCATTTAATGGAGTGAAACAGGTCAACTCGTTCGCTTTCTCTTCTGTGAGTTTTTGATTATCATGCTACACTTTCCTTTGAAACGACAGGTCATTAGCTCTTCCACATGGCACATGTAATTAGAGGCCTGGCTGACATGAGGCACAACCTTTAGCCTTCTAGAACAAAGCCCTCACAGAGCCCTCTGTTAACCCTCTATGGGACTCTTGCACTTTGCAGGGGGACACAATACGGTGAATTGAGAAGCAATCCGGCATGCAGTTCTCATGGTTTACATTACGGGTATTTAGCTCATGGCCATGTAAGCCTTTGTTTTGCATGTAACAGACATAAGAAGCCTCGTTAGATGAACATCGTTTCCCAGAGCACTAACGATGATCCCGCATTGTACTCCAGAATAACCAGACTGTCCTGACAACAGTGGCTACTTCATTAATTTATTCTCCTTTTCAAGTCAGCATACTGCACATTAAGCACAACATTGAAACCTGGCAAGAAGTTGTTTTTCAAAAGGGTTTCATTTGTCATGATTGTATACTCTGTGAGGTATTGCAGTACAGACATAACTTAGGAAAAACCAATTATTATAGTTTTAAGTCAGAAGGCTCAAATAATCTATTATTCCAATATTCTCCATGACACTTTCATGCTATTACCCAAGATTAATGTCATATATAAGCAGTGACTGGACTCAGAATAGTTCTAGCCCTCTTGATTAGTTAGACAATATAGGAAGCTCAGTCTACCCAGCATATTACACTGCATGACCCTGAACAGAGAACTTTCTTCAGATCCAGGCTGTAGCTCCTCTGCAGAAAACTGTCTGCCGTCCCTATCTGATTGCAATCCTTAAACAGACCGGTGATGCCCCAACAGTCTTGGATAGTCATTAGTTATCATGGCGGTCTACAGATACACCAGGTTCCGCTTCCCCCCAGGAACAGGGAGCAAGTTCAGTTCCCCAAAAACTGAGATTATAGCATAGACAGTATACAGGAACATCTGATTTCCATGGCAGTATAAAAAAAGGAGTCTAGGAGTGCAAGACAAATAACCACAAGGCTGGTCCCAAAAGGATCTTCGAAAACCTGCATGTTTGTTCCATTTCTGAGGGATGATGGACCAACAATTCTAGAGACCAACAAGAGCAAGATAACGAAGCAGACTCTGTGATCTGGGTGCGGCGTCTCTCTGCGTTCTGGTTCTGAGGTTGATAACACGGCCGCTCGACCGATGGACCCAAACGCTCGGCACAAACACAAGGAGAAAGATGTGACGGGGCATTTAGAGAACGAGGCAGGGGGGACAGCTGGGGCGAATCTAGGTTCCAACTTTTGGGGGGGCTAAGCCCCTAGATAAAACCTATTATTTTTCCTGTGGCCCAGCAAAACTAGGGGGGTCTGGGGGCATGTTCCCCCAGAAGAAAGTTTTGAAAATATCCTTTGAAATAGTGTCCTCTAGTGGGTTTTAGGAAGAGAAATTAACAAATTTTGATTTAAAATCTAAATCTTTATTATTTTATTTTTTTATAAACAATGTTTTGGGGGGGCTAATGAAACTTTTGGGGGGGCTTTTTTATTTAAAATTTGAGTTGGATTGTACAAGGTGTTCATGGAACAATTATCACTCAGTACAAGCGCAAATAACACTGCTGGATTTAATCTTCATGATAATGATGAAATCGAGTGAAAAAAACATGTGTGAGGAAAACAAAATATATAAATATTACGAGTAATGTTCTTCCTACATTGACTTTCTGCAGTCTGACTACAGACTGGCGTAGCCAATTCCAACTGTTTCCAAAATGTGCGTAGGCCACAACCTTTGCGTGGAAAGTGGCGTACGCACATTTTCAGCCCCGTTTTGTGCGTACGCAAGCTTTACATTTACATTTAGTCATTTAGCAGACGCTCTTATCCAGAGTGACTTACAGTAAGTACAGGGACATTCCCCCCGAGGCAAGTAGGGTGAAGTGCCTTGCCCAAGGACACAACATCATTTTGCACAGCCGGGAATCGAACCGGTAACCTTCAGATTACAAGTCAGACTCCCTAACCGCTCAGCCACCTGACTCCCACCTGACTCGCTTTAGAAATGAGACCCCTGGACTGGATGTCTTGATGACTGGAGCCTGGAGCCACACCCATAAAAACACACACACACAGCAAAGACAAAATCAGGGAGAGAGAAAGACAGGCTGCCGCCAGGAGGTGGATGTGGAGGGCATGCCAGGGGAAAGTGTGTAATCAAAGTGCATAAGCGTGTAAGCAGCGCGTGTAAGTGGAATGAAGAGTGTTGGCAGCAGGCAGCTGTAGAGAATCTTGGAACCTCGATGAGGCTTTGGTTTATTATTTAGTCTTGGTGTCCTTTCACACCATCAAGAATGTCAGGGAGCTGTCCAAGCTCTGTATAGCTGTTCGCTGGGAGGGGCTTTGAGCCCAGTGTACTGTGGGATTATTGTGGGTCACAGCAGAGCTGACAAGGCTACATGTGTTGCTTTACCCCCTCAGCCCCTTCCCACACTGTACAGCCCTTGGGAGAGACATCTGTCAATTCCCGAAAACAGAAGAAAAAATCCCAGTAGTAACTGTCTGATTAACTGAACCATAACTCCGATCTTATATTGCCTTTAGGAAGTTTCTCTTCAGTATGCATACCGTTGACCGAGAATTATAAAGGTCCGTTTCATGCCTTATTCTATCTTTATTTTACCGTATGCTTTCCTTTTGTGTGTGCATGCACCCTGGCACATTATCTTTCCCCTGCTCTTTCTCCTGCTGTTACTGACACACACTCGTGTTGTGTGCGTGCATGCATGCAAAGGAACAGCAGGAGGAAGAGAGAGAGAGGGAAGTAAAATAATGCGATAACACAGACCTTGTAAATCATTTAATCGAATCCATGTAATCGCATAAAGCCAATCAATACTGACATTAATTATTTGAAGCACCAGCCCAGCATCTCCCTCTGTTGGTTGTGCCAACAAACATACCAGCACAGGCTTGGGATGGAAAACAGTTTGTGATGGCGAGTAACGCTTTATCGTCAAAACCCCTTCCATTTTCCAACAAGTTAAAGATAGATATACCATACCAGAAGCCCAGAGGGATATTTATCAATAGGAGAGATTGCTCTTTGTAGCTGTCATGAAAGCATCCAGCATTGTACTGTGTGTTTACACTGATGTGAAAGGACTATATGTTACATTGCCTAGCTGTTTGTGTATTGGGAGCATAATGATGCAACAGCACTGTGTCCCTATGTTGACATGTTATTAGACCGTTGGCTTCTAATCTAAATGGATGTTTGAGGTATAAATAACTGATGAAACACAGCTGGACAGCAGCTATTAATACCTTCAATAGGATCCCATGTCTATCTTATCTAGTCACAGTGAACATTAATATACAGTATATTTAAAAAAGATGACGTGATAAGGATTTTTTTTTTGCGTGAAACAGCATAACTTGGTTACGTTTGGCTTGTCGGATTTGATCTTGAATGCTTAGTGAAACATAGGCGAACAAGGCTCGGAGATTTCCCTTTTTAGGGGCTGTGATGTGAAAGATGGACAGTGTACTGGACAACATCCTGGAGTCTGAGCTTGAAAATCCAAATCGTGGTTATTATGAATCATCAAATGATGTGGTATTGTGAACGTGAGAACACCAAAAGACTATTAGTGCTTTCCAATGTATTCATTTAGCAGGCACTTTTATCCAAAGTGACGGACACACATATGACATCATCTTATATATTGGTTGCTTTACGTGTTAGTCAACTATGGCCTGCAGCCAGGCTCTGTCTGGGACTGTGAAGGCACACAGAACCCATGCACTCATCTGCTGATCTGATCATCTAAATGTGGATGTAGGTCACAATACAGCATCTTCAATGTTTACAACTGATTACGCACAGCGTAGGCATCCTGTCGGCTTCATCCACACTTCTGGGTTCACATGAGGGAGACTGTAGGCCTGCAGAGAGACGTGTCTTTCTGCACCTTGGACCACACATTCTGAGGGTTAGGTTTTAAGCGCTCCAAGGATTTAGGTGGCAAACCTTTAATGATTTTCCGGACTGGTTTTTCCTTACACTAGGGCTAACATTTATCTTAATTAAACGGAATTGACTCTGAATGCTGTAGCATGTTGTGTTTATTTAGCATGAGTGAGGGTGTCTGATAATTAATGTGTCCTGAGGGCACTTTCTGGTTTAATGTTCAGAGGTTGGAATTAATATGTGGGTTATTTTAGTTTCGAAGGACTTTCGGTGAGCCTGCAGGCTGTCCATTAATGCTTATCAGTTTTCCTGTCCAAACATTTGCTAGTGAACAATTTATGTCATACTGTATTGCAGAAGACCCAGCATTGTGAACATGTCTCGCAAACAATTACAACAATCGGAAGAATCCTCAAACGACTTATTCAAAGCCAGTATCATAAATAAAATTTGATTTGCATTTAACTAATTGTCAAATGAAATGTTTCACTGTACAGTTAACTAGCCAACCTGACATTACACAATTGTTTAAATTAAATAGTTGTCATTGTAGTCATTTTTACAGTAACTTAATGTTACCATTGAAATTGCAATATTGAAATACAGGAAATCAACTTTATCATTGCTTGTGTTCACTGTGACACACCATGCCTTATTGACATAACAAACAAGGTCAGTGAACTCTGTTAAAGGACGAAGTTCACATGTAAAACAAAGTTAGTTATAGGTTTTTCCCAGACAAATATTTGGAAGATTTTCCTAACTACGCATTTCCTGTTTTTCCAATTGTTTTGTTTTTCAGATGTACTACTGTGACCTGAGGGATAATTGCTGAAATAATTTCCCTGCATTGGTCTGAAAGTCTTCTATGTACTACCTGTTAATCCATCTGTAGGCCTGCTTCAGTCTTTCCACTCCTCACTGTTTATTTTAGTAATTAACACTTTTACTCAGAAGTCAGTCAATCATGAAGGTCACTGAACCATACTCAAAACACTTTATTTCAGCTTGGCATTTCAGTTGTGTTCCAAGGCGATGTGTGGAGGGGTAAGGAGGGGGAGGGGGGTTGGGGTCAAGAGTAGGGGCTCGATCCAGTCTCTTTTGGGTTGTATGAACATAACGTGATCAGCCCTCCTCCCTGTGGGGTATTGTGATGACCTAGCCAGTGCACATGAAAAGTGGCCACGGTTTTTGTGTAAAACGTGGCAAGTGAGGCGAGAAGGGTCAGGGAAATTATTTGGAGGTCTTGGTTAGAAGTGATGTCAGGACAGAACGTAAGAAAGCAAGAAAAACTATCGACATTAGTATTACTATTAAACATAAATAAACGTCGTCATTCTCTGTGGTTGCATTGATCAGCAACTCTTAAATTGTATTTCAAGTCGTTTATCGTCGTAATCATTTTATCCAGGAGCTGATCAACGACTCGAGTCGTTAAAATGCGAGGATAAACTTCAGAGGTGTAATAAAAAGGATGTAGCACATACCTGTGCATCGCTTAGTCCACTGATAAAGTGTACAGACAGAAATTCAACCGCTGTAGGACGCTGAAGCTCTGGTGACGTCACATGGCTGTTAGTCCAAGTGGACAAATCTTCCAATCTCGCACCGCGCTTATTACTGTAGCTCTCACTGAAACCCGCGCCGGTTCCCTTTCGCACTTCTTAAAATAAAAACTGTGCAGTCTTTGATCTGAAATTGACATAGTCAAACTTTCCTACCAGTACCATTGTTTTCATTGTCGTTTAAATTGGATTACCCCGTAACTCATTCGGAAGGATAATTCCATTTTAAATGCTTCTCAGAAGATGAGCCGCATTTGTGAAGTGAAGATAGTAAAACAAGCGGAGCTCAATGCAATTAAAGGTAGGCTCTCAGTGCCCAGGCATATTAAGCTTGTCCTACAGAATAGTTTGATGTAGTTTTCATTTTTAGAAATAATTGTGACTGCTCTATCTTCATTCTAAACAGCGTTTTACGCATCCATGGGGAATTCCATTGGAAGAGTTTGTTGCCAGCTCAAAAATTTTGTCCCTGAATTATTTATGTAATAAGGATGGCACCTTTGCAAAAGCTAATTTTGTACCTTAAATCAACGTTTTATGTAAGATAATTATTGTGTTCCAGCTGCGCTTGAACATTACAATATTTAAATTACATGTAGCCTATTTTTATTTATTTGTTTATTTGTCAGGGACAATGCAGCGCACATTATTACATAGATAATGTTGTAGATGTGTTGCATAAAAGGTTTTTAGCCAATAGGATAATTTGCAACCCCAGTCCCTGGTCAGACCTTTCTAAAAAGTTAGGCAAATACAATTTACTATAGTGCACACAAGTAGCCTATTTGCTAAATGTGAAATCAATCACAGTTTTAATCTCATGTAATATAGTTATATCCTACAATTAAAGAGCGGTGACTCGCAAGATTATGGACCGACATATGGATTATTCTTTACAAATTAGCAGTCTAGGCATGCAGGATTTACCACCAAGTAGGGTTAAGATTTGATGTCTGTACAGGGTCAGCTCCAAGGGGGGTGCATTGACTGGCAAAGCCCCACCAAATGGAATACTGTGCCATAGCTGTAGTTTCTATGAGAGCAATATACAAAATGTGTCCTTATGGAAACCAAATGCCCCCCCCCCATCCAATTCATTCTGGAGCCAAGCCTGTGTCTGTTTGGGAGATATTTAAACAAATAACCTCTATTTAAATCTTCATTTACAACTACTTAAATAGCCACATGATGTATTGCAGACTATTTCTGTTCTGTTTTCAATTTTAGTTATTCACGTAGGTTAGTGCACCAGTTAAAACAGTTTTCCCTGCATTTCACAGACTAGGTCTATGTGGTTTTAAACTATGTGACAGAACTTTTTAGAACTGAATTGAATGTTCAAGTTACATCTTAGATGGAAGGATCATGACACCTTGTAAAAACGATGTACGACCTTTTGAAAAACAAGACCTCTTTAGAAATATGAATTAAATATTGAAGTCATATTTATGCTTGACACATTAAAGTACATGAAACACATTATAGCCTGTAGAGCATGCAGATTATCTTCAGACTCTCCAGACATTCATTCATTAACATACTGCACCAAGATCTAAGGCCATTATCTAAATTCCCCATGACAGGTGCTTATGTATGTATCATCTATCTGTAACATCTAAGTACAGAGCCTCTGCAGCTGGCACAGACAAGGGAGCTTGGCTTCTGTGATTCACCTTCACTATGCCTATATTGAGCAGCACAAATGGACAGGCCCCATCCGGTCAAAACCTTAAGCCTTTGCCTCATTAGGTTAGCTATTTTCTGGTCAAACCCATTACAGGCAACTACCCTGACCTAATGTATGGCCACTGTGACACATTTGCGGCTCTGACTCCGCAGGCGGACTCTTCAGTTGAACATTCGCCTGATGTATGTGTATGATTGCTATGAATTATTTATGGGAAGGTAAGTGTAGTTTAGAATGGCAATACATTTCTCCATCTGAGCCTAGTGCATACGATGTGCGATTTCAATAAAAACATCTCGCTTTACGACCAGTTTCAGCCCCAGAAACATGCCTCACTGTTTGCCTCCCCATCCCAAACCTGTGTCTGTCTGCCCCCCCAACCTGCACCCTACGTTCCTCTGTACACCCTCTCTCCTTCTCCATCTGGTTCCTCCATACGATGTTTCTATGTTAGCCGTGCCCAAGAGGAGAATATTGTCTCGCACATTCAGTTATGCAATATGGAGGCATATTTATTCAAAGCTGTCTCCATTTGGGCCTAGTTCAGCAACAACCCCAGGGAAGTTATAAGGAGAAACACAGACCCCTCATTAGCACAGGGCTGAGGGTTCAGGCCATGTTGCGACAGTGTAGATAAGTAAATCTCAGTGCATTGCTGCTGGTGAGATATCCCCAGGCTATCTGTCGTGGGGCAGCTTGATCTTGTTCTTGATGCTGCACCATTTTAAGCCTTTATTGTCGTCCCAGGAGTGTAAGAAAAAGTGTGGCGTGTTGTCAGATTGTGGATGTATCACTACATGGCACAGTAGGCATACAGTATGGAACCGATTCCCTTCGTAAAGGATTGTGGAATGTGTCCAACTTAGATTTAGTAACACGGGAGCTCAAGCTAGTGATTAGGTCATCATGGTGGTCGGAGCTCTGCATCTGTATTGATTACACAGATATAGGATGCTGGATGAAGAGAGGATCTATGTGATTGATCAGTGTGAAGTCTCAGATCGTTTGCATGACGACCCGATCAGCATCCTGGGTTCCACCGGCATCACTTTCAGTCACTTTTCAGACAGCCTGTTATCAGCCGGATGATCTTCTCAAGTCAAGTCGTTCTTTTGGGACAAGAGATGGGTTTGTATTTTGAGTGAGAAAAAAAGTGCGATCTTGCACGGTGACTGCTAATGTTACTTGTTCTTGAAGAAGGCACCATTGAGATGACTTGAATGTACAGTTACTTCAATGACTATTATAATAAAATATTATGAGCACCTTTGGATAAAAGGGTTGGCTAAAGGACTAAAGTGAAAATGGAAATGGGAAATGTTGTTATACGTGTTATTACTGTATAGACATCCTCCTTGTAGAGTTGGGAATGGGAAAATGAAACCAAACTGAATATGTCTGTGGAGCAGAGGAGGAGAGAGTGTTGGCAGGGACATGCATGTGAGGCCGTTCCTCTTCACAGAGGAAAATCATTTCCTCGGTTTTCTCAGGGACCCTAGGGAAGGTGTTGGATGTGAAAGTAAAACCCTGACCAAGATAACCGCTAATTTGTGTGGTAGGGTATTCGTTATCTGCCATTATCCAGGCTTTGAAATTGCCAGTATGATGGCAGTTTTACAATTAGCATCTTCAACACTAAAACGGAATCCTTGCTGTCATTTTTTACTTGTGTTTTGATACTCCAGTATCAACTATTTACCATTGAAAAGAGGGAGACTTTGTCACTTTGTCATACAATTTAAAATAAGGGGTGAAAATACATTTGTCAGAACACATCGCTGGTCAAGGGTGGGGTGGGGGGGGGGGGTGAAGTGAGGTTGGATGATGTAGGGGTGAGGTGATGTGAGGGGACATTGTTGTTGCTTTCACGGCCAGGCGTTGGGACTGTCTGCTGTGCAGTAAAACAGTATCCTCAGATGGGACTTCAGATGGGACTGTGTGCGCCAAACTGCTTGTGTCACAGTGGATTAGAGAGCAGGAGAGCGACACAGCCTGTACTCTGGGATACTCTGGGTTCAAAGACGGCTTGCATGGTGGCCCCGCAGGCTCTAAGAATAGCCTCTTCTACAATGGGTTGTCAGCCTCTGTTTCCAGAGAGGAGATGCTAGAGGGATGATAAGAACTGGATACTGCTTCAGGGCTTAGCTACACTCACCCACTCAACACACACACACACGCACACACGCGCGTGAGAAACCAGGACAAACATTTCCTGTTGCAGGAGGAAACATTTAGCCATGTCTTATTAAGTTGGTATTGACTTCCCAGTCTTAACCAGCTTTCATTTGATAGCCATTATGCTGGTCACCCTGCAAAATGAAACAAATTAGCTGCGAGTTCATTCAATCTTACCATGTACACCTAACCGTGTGCACGCAGCAAAACCCATCTCCTCTAATTAATTCTCGCCGTCTTTTAGAAGCGAACACACTCGAGCTGTAGACATTGATGCTGCGCACAGCTCAAGTAGGCGACCTAAACACACACACGCACACACATGCAATGATGTGTTCACGTTTGCACATGTGCGTGACGTTTGAACTGCGTCCAACAAATAGTTGGACGTGTCACGAGTGAAGATCTTTCCCTTTGTGTATGAAGAAGCATCGTTTCAACAATGTGTCCATTGCTGTTTATTTGCTCATTTGTGTGTGTGTGTGTGTGTGTGTGTGTGTGTGTGTGTGTGGATACCCTTGAAGTGTCAGTGCTGGTGCCCGTCTTCTGGACTCCATCCTAACAGGTCTCTCTCTCAGGGCAACTCCCAACATGGAAGCAGTGCTGCCAGTGAACCTTGTGTCCTGGTTCCTTGTGTCCTGGTTCCTTCCTTTGAGACCAGATTTGATCCAGACATGACAACATTTGTTTGGTGGAGGCTTGCCAACATCTTGCTTTGCTGAACAACGATCTGCTCGTTTTTTCTTCTCTGTGCCATGATGGCTTGGCAACATTGATTTGACATTCCATTATTGCCCCTTCACGGTGGACAGAAAGAATGATTTTTCTGCATGGAGGGCAAAAGGCATCAGCACTTTTGCTTTTCTGTTTGGTTGTGTGGGCAATTGAAAACACTAGGGAGCAACAACAACAACATGAGGCAGTAATGTGTGGTCTGTTCCATAAATGCAAAATGCCGTTTTTTTTAAAAACCCTTTTTGTTTTTGTTTGTCTGTGTTTGTTGGTGGGTGCATTCATGCATGCATGCATTTGTATATGAGTTTGTGTGTGTTTGCCTCGGAGTGAAGAAACATCTGCCATATTATATGTTCCCAGTTTCACAAACTTCATAATTTAAGAGTTATTACCACGGACAAGAACAGTACCCCTCAGGAAAGCCAAGAAACAGTCGTCTGTCATTTTCTCTCTGCCTCTGAGGCCCTCAATTTGTTAGAGGCCTTTGATTCTTCTAAGCATTATGATTGAACGAAAAGCATGAGGGTAAGCTTCAATTCTCAAAGAACTGTTCGAGGATGCAAAAGCCTAGACTTCTGTCCTTAAGCCAATCCCCTTGATAACACCCAAAAACAAATGACAGGATTATGACCCTTTGCAACAGGATTTTGGAGCAGAGAGGTTAGAGTAGAATAGCGTCTTTTCAGTGGATAACCTTAGAGAGTAGATGGATGAAAGCTTTTGGTTTTGTCTTCTTGCCATTCTCCTAGTTAGTGCTTGTCCAAAGACATTCAGGTGCTCTGAAATTCCTTGATCTAAATCTGTCTGTCAAATCTGTCTATGAAATGCATAATTCATAAAAATGGGTTTGAAACTAGCATTGCAGTTTTATTTTACTTCATGCCCTCCCACAGATTCACCATTAGCTACTTTAAGGTGGGCTCTTTTTAAGGTCAGTTGGTTAGAAAAAACGATCACTCTTGAGTGCAGTGGACACCTGGTATCTCATAAAACAGTATGAAGGTAGTAGCACAGTCCATAAAATTTCATTACAGATCTCAGTACTAGATTAGCTTGGCCAACACATGCAGCTGAGCTCATGATTTGAGTCGGCCAAGCAGACGCATAATAAGATCTGTAAAGTGTATAAATGTATTATCTTGATGGAAATGTACTCTGCTCTTCCGGTTCAAATGAGGAATTACACTTTCATCAATGCAGGTCTCGCTTGATTACACATCAAAATGGAGAATGACTCATTAAGTACCAGTATTACTGCTTCACTGGGAAGGTGTAGTAAGGTTTGTGTTGTACCCCAGTTGTAATTACTGGAGGGTGGTGGGACAGACTGGAGGTCCTGGGTGGGCTTGTTGAGTGCTCCCTGTGGATCTCACCCAGGGAGAGCTTCAACCTTTGGTTCAGTTGGTTAGCAATTTCCTGTGAGCAAACATGGTGAAAGACCTGTTGCAGTGGGAGTAGCAAGTTATCGATGGGAACAAACAGATACGTTCAGACGGGATTCATCAATAACATTTGGATCGCTGGACAAAGAAAGGATGAAAGACGGCAACGAGCTTCAGCTTTTCCATGAACTGCTTTGTAAACACAGGAGTAACCTGTGCCTGGCCATTTGATGTTTGTGCGGATCCACAGCACTAAAAATACCCCCCCCCCCCCCCCCCCCCCGCCCCCCCCTTTGCCTCGTGAACTGGTCGAGGGTCAGTTCTTTTGGCTTACAAACACAACCTATATTCCAGTACAGAACACAAACAATTTCAGCAACTGCTCAACTGAAAACACCCTAACCCTCATCCTGGGCTGAGAAAACCAGTTCTCTCTGGGCACATTTCACTTGTCTTCTTGTCCTTTGGCATACTGAACATATGTCTCTGACTTGGTACAGACACATTTCAACACAGTTGGTCGTTGCTAAATGTGTCGTTGCCAATTTTATTGGTTGTCTCATGTTGTTTATTGACAAAAGTTCAGTAAGGCAGTTTTCCGCAAACCTTTTGGGCATCTGACAACTGTTTATGCCAAGGGACACTGGTCTTTCATACACACTGTAGGTCGTGATTATATTACAATTACTGCAATTAGTGCAATTAGATCACATTTACTGAGAGCTCTACAACATCCCAGACTGTCACCCAGTGTTGGAGTCCTCAAACTCAGACTGGCTGTATTGCCAATGCTCCTCGAATGACACGTGGAATTGGGAAGTGAAGCTGTTGACTGTTGTTAACTTGCTGGACCTGAACCCAAGTGGTTCAGTGTTATAAAGTCCAGCATCGGTCCTTCCAGGCGATAGATACAATGCCAGGTCAGCGCATGACTCAGTGAGTTTGTGTGACTGTGGTTAAGTACCGCAGTGCCACAATCCATCCTCAGGGGACAGGGCTTTCTCAGATCATTGCCAGGGTAAGAAATTGTTTTTCAGGCGTTGCTGTGTACAGGGTTCAGACACTTAGCCCTCACTCAAGTGGAGATTTGCCAGTGATTTATAGATTGCTCTAGTGACCTAAGATTAGCAGCCCACTCGATAGCACATGATTACAAATGAAGGCTAAATAAAGGGTGGTAAATCATTTCAGAAAAAAAGACCAACTCGGGGCAATAAAATAGAAGGTTATCTCCTCGGACAACCTGACCGACACATAGGTTGACACGTTTGACAGGCAAAACATTTGCGATGTTATCCACGCAAATATGTCTGCTACCTCAAAAATGACATCACTGTGCCACGGCCAGCCGAATCACAGCGGTGGTTTTGTTCTTTTGGAAGACATAAGGATTAGAACAACATCTGATTCATTTCGAACGGAACCATGTTCTTCTACGCATTCAACTGTTACCTTTTAATGAATAGAGCCTTTCTGTTACGTTTCTATGAGCAGTCGCTCCCAGTGGCTGGAGCAAAACAACATGACAAACTGCATCACGCTGAGGAGTGCCGAGGTCAGGATGTTTGTGGCCACCGCAGCGGCCCGGCCGGGGGCCTGCAGCTGCTGTGTGTGTACACAGCAGGAGTCAATGAACTCCCCCAGGCGGACGGTCTACCTGCTGAAGGATCCACTGACACCCCGGCACCAACTTTTGACTGCCGCTTTCCACCAAACCTCATCCTCTTAATGCACTGAAACGACAGCTAGATTAAGGAAGTCTTTGAAACAGATGAAACGTTTCTCTGAGAGAGGTTGCCGTTTTACAGCCTGCTTATCTGAAAATCTCTCCCAGATGGGAGGGTAGGACGGTCAAGATTAGGCGACCAGCCTAGACCAGTATAGCTTTACTGAGGTGAGGCCTCTCAAGAGCTGAGTTTTAAAGTCCTACCAATCGAATCAAAGTGCCCATAGGGCTGAACAGCTCCACAGTCCTTCTTTACTAATCTATCTAGGGATATGCTTCCTGCTTGGATTTCACTGCGATTGTACATTTTCATCAGTGGGCCTGCTGATGTTAGCTGCATTTTACATGTAGATAATCCCTGAATTGGATGTCACCACAGCAGAAAATAGAACACACACAGAAAATGGAACAACAGTATGACTTCAGTGTGACAATCAGAGGGTATGTTTTGATCAAATAGAAAACATGGCCATGTCCCTCCCTCTGTCTTGTTGTAATTCTCGCTGCTTATCGCTGTGAGGGCAGAGTTCCAGCCTGTTGGGCTGTCATCCCTATGGACCATTCCCTGGTGATAGAGTATTCTATGGGGAGTAGCTGACCTCAACTTGGCCCTACACTCTGGTGACATCAGTGTTTAATTGCCCAGTTCCGTGTATATAGACTCTAAGCCGGAGGGACGTGTGTGCGCTTGCATCTGCGTGTGTCTGTGTCTGTATGTGTGTCTGTGTGTGTGTGTGTGCTTGTTTGCCTGTGTGTGTGTGTGTGTGTGTGGGGGACTGCACATCTGTTATACTGCTTAATTGTTCTCTGTTTACAGAATACATTTACATTACAGTATGTGCACAGTCATTTCTGCCGGTGTGTGCTGTCTTGACCCCTCTGCAGCTGAATCTTGCTGTACCTGTTCACATGGGCACAGTTGTGTGTTGGGCTCCGTCCTTCTGGAACAAAACACGCATCTGTCCCTCTTTCACGGTATTCCAATGTATTCTAAAGACATTCGGGATGAATCACAAGAGTTTGTATTGCCGTCTGACACGTTTCAAAGAGTGAGAGACGGTCTCACCAGTATGGTCTCCCTGGCCTGTTCTCTCCCTGGCCTTCTGTGCTGGCCGCCTGTTTCAAAGCTCTCTCAGCTGGCTGCCTGTTTCAAAGCTCTCTCAGCCCTTGTTTCACTTGTATGATCATTTCACCTTCTTTTTACAGTTTCTCCCAGGATAGTCCCAGTCCACAGGATGAAAGGCGTGATTGATTGCATGGCATGGTGATATCTCAGCTCCCACTTAATTCCTTCAGGAATAAATTAAGATTGAAAACTTCTGTCTGGTTGGAAGATACGAGATGGGAGACCAGTGTGTCCTCTGGCAGAAGTTTAAAACTCCCCACAGACGGAGAAGCGGAAATGTCGATCTGTCTCGCCCAATTAGAGCCCTAAAAACAAGCTGTTTAACTCTTAGCATAGCTTCATGCGTGAGTACCCTGTTTCGCTTGTGAGCTGCCTCCACATACAGATCTGGCTTTGTAAGTACCGTCTGTTCCTGGGACCCTCTATCCATGCGTGCGTAGCCCGTTCACCAGGGGGCTGTTGGCAGTGCCTGACCCCCACAGTCAGGCATGGGAGAGAAGAGGATCAGAGCGATGGGAGCCACTGGGAGCCACAGGAGCTCCACTGGCCCCCAGAGTGTCCTGGCATCCTGGATACAGTAAGTGACCGCCAGGCCCCAGTCTGCAGGCCGGACACCGGTGTTGAGAGAGCTAGGGTATTATCTCCAGAAAGGAGTCATCTTCAATGTGGCCTTTAGCAGGCAGCGGGATGAGAACTGATGAGAGGGTGGAGCGCTCTGTCACTTTCAGCTAGACTCTGCTGTCAGACAAGGCTGAACAAATGACACCCCCCTCACTGTTCCCGAAAAGAAGGAGGCCCACAGGCAAGGTTTACATAATTATGTCTGAAAGCATCTTTTGTGTCTTTGTGTGTGTGTGTGTGTGTGTGTGTGAGAGAGAGAGAGACAGTATGCGCTAGAATACTGAAGTATACCGTAAGACAGCATACACATTGTACCGTCCTATTTTCTCGATAGGACGTCCTGCTAATCCGATCAGGAAAGATCCATTTCCTCAGATGGGAAAACAGAGTGAAGTAACATTGATGAGCGAGACAGGAATGAAATTAAACAAGGCGGTGCCAATCGGTAATGGAGACAAATAACCCCAATCTATGTTGATGTTTCCCTGTGGAGTGAATGCAGGAAGAAGACATTTCCAGTCATCTTAACATGGAAATCTTTTTACAACTTCCTCCACAAAACAGGCCCTCAGCTACCCTGTGGGCTGTCCCTCTCTATCCAAAAACGTGGAAATATGCATGTTCCCTGAAACCCATGAATATATCATGAACGCACAGACGGCGGTTTTAGTTGCATCTGAGCGAAGCTGAACCGCCACCGCTCGGGCCTATACTGTAAACAGCAGTGAATATTTCAGAGACGGTGGTGCTTCACTGGGGTCGCCCAGGACAGTATCAGCTCATGCCACTCTTTGTCAGTTCCTGAGGTGCCCCCTGCCTGCACGCGACGTGTCTCCTTCCGTCCGCATTGACACACTTGCAAACAGGCCCAGACACACTGGCGCAGACCCACAGTGCGACCTCTTCATTATTCCTGTCCTTGTTTATGTTCGGCAAGACATTTTATTCACGACAAGGCATGAGGGGGGAAAGCCGGGTATCCTCTGATATGATGGCAACCCTACATCGCAAGCATCGCATTTCATAAATATTGACTTTGTGTCTTGTTATTCATAGCAACATGTCCATTCTACAGGGGCATGAAGGCCTACAGTTCCAGTGGCCTGTCTTTTTTTCCCTTTCGCCATCTGCTCACTAATCCATCTCTGTCTACCAGATGTACTGGTGCATGTATATGGCATGCATTTGTGTGTGTGTGGGTGTGCATGCTTGTGTGTGCTTCTTCCTTCGTTGGGCCCCCTATTCTGTGAGACACTGTTGTGACTCGACACGGCTCAAGTGAGCATGATCAGGTTGGTCATTCGTCCCGTGTTTGTGAAACGTCCCTGCCCGCTGACAGAGCCGCAGGACCAACGGCGCCCTGGGCCCTCACGCGCGCACACACCCATACACGCACGCACGCACGCGCACACACTAAAGGCCTACGACGCACCCAGAGCAGCCGGGGAGGGCTTCTAATACAGGACCCACTATGTGAAGGAATGCTTCATTATTCAGTACAACTCATTAACATTAATTAGGTGAGGTCGGGACTTCTGTGAGCCGTGCATACTCTCATGTTAGTGGTTGTTGTGCATGAGTGACTGGATAAGTGATAACACACAGCTGTGGCGCCACAGTTCTCCTTCTATATCTCTCGCTCTCTCTTTCTTCCTGTCTCTCTCTCTCTCTCTCTCTCTCTCTGTCTCTCTATTTCTTCTCGTCTCTCTCCATGTCTCTGTTTCTCTCTCTCTCTGTCGTCTCTGTCTCTCCTCTCTCTGTCTCGCGCCATGTCTCTCCGTGTACTATCTCTTATCTCTCTCCATCCCTCATAGAAGCAGTCTTTATGAACTTAGAGACTCCCAGTCGATATGGACTTCATTGGGTAACTGCCTTTATGGTTTTGATAAGGCTATTTGTTCGTCAAACAGCTACTTTGAGCACTGTCCATCCGTGATGCTGTCCACCGGATAGCAGACGCATTCAGTTTGACTCATAAATGGAGGGTCCACGAGAGCTGCCGAACCTGCTCATCCTTTCGTTTACATTTACACATATTCATTATTTAACAGCCCAGCATGAAAAGAGCAACCATTCACCATGACAGAAGGTCGGATCGCTGACTACCCCACCCTCATCCCCACTAGCCACCTGTTCACACCTCACCAGAGCATCTGAACAGTGGGCTGTGATGGGACAACAGCGTGTGTGTATCTGTGTGTGTGTGTGTGTGTGTGTAAGTATGTGTCAGGGTCTGTATGTACTGTGTTTGTGTGAACAGTATGTCCGTTTGCATGGATGTGTGTGTGTGTGTTTGTCATACATACGTACATTGTCACGTCGTGGGATGACAACCATGTCACACGTTTTGGTGCTAGCGTTTTGGGCTAATGCCACTTTGAAGAGGGTTCAAGCCACACTCACAGTCAGGAGCCGGGTGTCAAAGGTGTCTGGCTAAACTGCAGGTGTTGACAGGAAGTGTGCGTTTGCTGCTGCTGCTGTCATCAATGGAGGAGATGACAATGTGGGTTTGTGTCCTTTTGTGCTTCGGTCCTTGACAGGCACACTGTGGGAATGACTCAGCTGTAAAAGCGGCTCTGCTGTGACTGAACATCTACTTCTCGGAGGAAGCAATGGTGTCGTGTGATTTATGGAGGTCGCATTTCAAATCACAGCAGCGTGGAATGTGAAATGGCACTGGCAGTGCTTTCTGCACATCACTGTGAGGCGGTGGTCGAGTACAGGGTCGTGTACTTCCTCCCGTTTTTGAAAAGTTGTGGGTTGAGTGTTGTCTTTTCTTGTTTGACTATGTGGATAATGAAGGCCCAGGGTATAGGCTTTCCAGTCTGAAGACGAAGGGAGGTTTTACAGTCTAGCAGAATATTCTGCAGGACTGTCCAGACACTGTCCAGACTGTTGATGATCCGTGGTCCTCTTGGTAACACTAGATATGACATGTTCCTTTCTTCCTCCTGGCCTCCAGCACATAATGGAAGCACAAAATTCCCTCTGAATTTTTTTTGCTATGAAATACACGGAGAAAGAAACTTTGTAGTCCATAGGCGGCATTCGGAGGAGGGGGAGGTTAAAGGGAGGACAGAGGTGGATGGACAACTCCATCCTCTCCGTAGCACTTAAAGGATTAGGGATATTTCCTGCATACAATTTTGTGAATACTGCAAGCCTGAGTCATATCAGTAAAACTAATCAGAGCTGTAAATAACCTCGTGAATGATTCGTGAAGTTCGGAACTCAACGACAGGCACGAAATGTGTTTCAAAAGTGGGATAGACAGCTGCCAGCTAATAACCTAATAGTACCAGCGTGCCCAGCTGTGGATTCACAGTTCACGTTAAAACTGAGACCCACACGCACGCACGCACACACCCATGCACGCACACACACACTGAGCATCTGCTGCTAGGGAAGTGATGCTAGTGTGCCCTCACAACAGCCCGTGTAAGAGTGCATGAGCGGATGTACAGTCAACACCAGTCTCCCACTCAGTCGAAATGAATCCATTCCATATACAGGTAAATAATCATCATAATTATATAACATATATAGAGCCCCAACGCCTCCTCACGACAGCCCCCGGTGTCTGAACAGGACTATAAATAAACACAAATCTATGTCAAAGTGCTCGGCCACTCAAACACATGAAGAGAGACACTCTCAACTTTTGAAGCATCATACTGTTGAGTTTCGAGCGAAGCGTTTCAAGTCCCTTTTTTCGTTTTTTTCGGCCTCCACCTCACACCTCTCTCAATATGACTCAACACGCTTCCAACCAACGGGAACGAGCCCTGGAGCACTTCACCTCCGTGTCCCAGTAGCTGCGTCTGCCCAAATCCACGAGTCGCACTGTGTAAAGTCCTGTCTCCCACCGTGTCAAGAGTCCCTGGTGAGCTCGCAAGCGCCATTTACACTCCCGTCGACACGGCGATCCACATGCTGCTCGTCCTTTTCTGTGCTTTCTTCCTGCCGTACCGTGTCTAAAAATGTCCACTGCAGCCAGTCAGAAGGATGGAAGTTTCAAAGCACACCTTGAGGCAACGTTGTATCCTTTATCCCACGAACCACTCATCACACCAGGGAGAGAGGCAGCGAGAGAGAGGGGGGAGAGAGAGAGGCAGGGGGGGGGGAGAGAAAGAAACCCCCACACACACAGGAAGTGAAAATGTCCCACTAAAACACACATTTCGGTTGTTAAACAAGTGTGCCGAGTGATGAGACGAATGGGAAGTTGGGCGTAATATTAATTGGGTTCTGTAAATATGCCGTATCCCTGCTGAGCCAACGTCTCTGGCTTCCTCAGATGAAAAGAACTGTAATCTGCTGGAGATATGGTAATGGTACCAGAGATACATTTTTGATCAAATTAAAGGGAGTGAAATTAGCGTAAATTATTCAGCACAGTCCCTGTTTAAAGTAGATTTGAGATGGTTTTACAGAACGGATGCGCTCTGATAGTCGTAACTAACAAACAATACCATTTTAAAATTGGCCCACTGACAATACTGTTGGAGTGCTATTCAGGCGCCAAGGACTTGGATCTTTTCCACTGACTCTGCTGCAATTAAACTCACTTCACAAAGTCTCTTGACTCAGTGTTGCGACTTATTTTACGCTGAACTCCAACCTTTCAACAAGGAAAGCTTGTCGTACCTGTAATATAAGGCTGAGGTCATTTTTTGAATACAGACGTCAGTAGGAAAATCAAGTACATGACATCTGGTCTAAACAGAAGAGCATGGTCCTAGAATACATGGCTCCAGAGACGAACCTGGAAAGTGGCTAATGATTAATCAGACAGCCCTGGCAAGTCGACCTCAGACAGTCAGTGACTCATTGAGTTTCCTCCCATCATGGTGGGATGAGAGGAGGAAGGCTGGACCTGAGTGGAGGAGAGGCGGGAGGAACGCAACACTTGAATGAAAGAGGACAGGCTTCAGGATGTTGGCAACAGACAGAACTGCTCTGGTTCAATCCCACATTCGGTGTTGCTGTATTGAACCCTCCTCTGGAAACCTGGTCCCATTCATCACTCAGATTTGCGGGGGAATGTCACTCTCTCCTGTGCACTGTGCAGGCATGGCTCTGCGGCTTACAGTGCTATGGTGTTCGGTTGGGAAACAGGTAGGCTTTACGTGCCATTTCATGATTTCCATGCTCTCATCTCTTGGAACGTCACCAACTTTTCTTTCAAAATAAAAGTTCCCGATACTCTGTGCTGGGTAAGGACCTCATCAATATTTCTATTCGTACCCTGGGTTATTTGAAACGCTGTCTTCACGTAGATACGTTTCAAATGCCGAATCAGAGGCACGGTCGTTGAGATGACGAGTGGATGATTGAGCTCAGCATATGCTAACCCCAGCATTAAGCCCTACCAGGTCAGTGTCTGTCTGGAAGCAGAGAAGTGAGAGTGAGATGGTGTGTCTCTTCTGGGTCGTGTAGAGACCAAGGGCATGGGAGCGCTGAATGAGTTATCAGTGGTGACATCGAGTTCATCACCGACTGGGAGGCGCACAGTCCCATCAGTCATCACCGCACCAGCACTTTATGATATCATCAGGGTCAGTGATACAGACCAACGCCTCTGATGCTGGTAGCGATTGATGGGTAACAGGCACACGACCACGCACACTGATGCACACATGGGCATGTAGACACACACACACACGCACACTCAGATACACGTGTCCACACGGACACGCAAACACGTGCGTGCACACACACACACACACACACACATAGCCACCCGGACAGACCCAAGTCTGAATGACACAGGCTCTCATTGTTAATTCAATTCAATAAGACCCCGAGGGACCACTTAGTTTCTCATCAGTTTCCTTCTAAACTATCTGAGGGGGTGGGCTATTTCAAACTCATTTATTGAAACCCCAATGTATGTACTGCGTGCAATAATGTAAAACAGCTGGTGTCAAAGGAGAAAAATCACTAGTTTGAGAGTTTGATTGAAGCCGTTTGATTACCCGCTGATTTACAGGTGTGTGGACCAATTAATTGCAGCTAGGTCCATTTGCTGCAGGGTAGCAATTCAACAGCTTCGGTTCCACCATCAGTAGTGGCATCTTCCAAAGATAGTGGTAAGATCAGAATCCCTGTAGGGTGAAATAGCATGTAATTATAGTACATTTCAGAGTCATTACCAGCTTGACATTTGTTGATATTCCTCGATGATGGAGGGAGGGTGTAAGGAGGGTAAAAACAGTCTAAACTGAAGAAGATAAACTATTGGAGATATATATAGCAGATACACTGGGAAACCTTGGGGGAAGTGAACATTCTGGCTCACTGCCAGGATGCATGTGTTTGGTCAACTGTCCAAGAGACTACGAGAGAGAGTCTCCTGCAGTCAAACGTCAAGTCACCGTCGCAAATGTCATTGAGACTTGCGGAGAATCGTCATGGAGAGGTATCTGGCAGACCAGCGCGGCCCGCTTACGTCTTACATCCAGTCTGCCATTTCCCATCTGCCTGCCTGACGAACCCGGAGAACGAGCCGGAGCCGGGGACGGCGAAGCCCCTGAACTCTGCTTCACCCTCTTATCGCCCGGGCGACCACTCATGCAGCAGTGCCTCTCACTGTCACGTCCACAGAAGCCCGCCGGGTGAATGGCCCGAATTCCTCCCCCTGTCCTCTCCTCGCTGCCATCCCCAAACAGCTATCCCCAGCTACGGTGTTATCAGACCCAGATTCCGATGGCTTTTGCAGCCTGGGATACGGAGAGGGCAGAACACTGGAAGAGACTTAGTGGACTGAACTCCTGGTAAACCGACTTACGGCGTTGATCGGCTCAGTACTTATCTCCTAAAGTCCGACTCAGAGTGTGTGGACGGTCTTGAAATCTCTGAGCTCGGCTACCTCTGTTATTTGGGGTCGTCAGATGGCTGAGCGGTGAGGGAGTCGGGCTAGTAGTCTGAAGGTTGCCAGTTCGATTCCAGGCCGTGCCAAATGACGTTGTGTCCTTGGGCAAGGCACTTCACCCTACTTGCTTCGGGGGGAATGTCCCTGTACTTACTGTAAGTCGCTCTGGATAAGAGTGTCTGCTAAATGACTAAATGTAAATGTATTTTCGATTTGGTTTTAGGGTTCACTGGATCTTTGATACATGGATGATAAATAAATCGAGGAAGGTTAGGACAGGGAATGCTCTCATTTGTTTAATTCATCCCAGGCATATTCTAGGAATCCGAGTTCTGAATGTGTATGACTGTGAAACTTGTTTTGCTTAGCCGTGCTCACTGTACGAGAGGAGGTTCATGTGAGGAGCTGGACTCTAGAACTAGATGAGAAATACTGTGGTTATTCAACACAAATGTAAAGCTTGCTTTGTTCTCACAGAAGTTCTCTAACCCTAACCCCACCCTTACACACACACACACACACACACACACAGTAATCAAATCAAATAGAGCATCCTCCAAAAAATATGTTTTCAATGGCTATTGTTGGGCCCACTGAACATACTTGACCACTGTGTGGCATGCATGGTGTTTTGTTCCTGACAAATAGAGGCAATTATCATGTGCTGCATGCTTTTGAGAACAGTTTCTGCTCCCATGAATATCTGGCTATTTTGAGACAAGTGTCTGAAAAGGGCATGATATAGCTGTACCGAGAATAGTCCTCTCATTATTACCATCAAAGGCATTCAAAACGCACAAAATAATCAATGCCTTAGGAACATATGCTCCATCATGCTATCTCATGCCTGGTCCATGTGAATTTCTCACGTACACATGTCCACCTCAGTGCCGTCACAGTAATGTGGATTACGGCAATTACACTGGCCATTGGAACTCAGCTGGAGTGGAATGAACGTTTTCTGAGGTGTGAAGCTGCACTGGGCTAATAAGGCCTATTTTGTGCTGGCGATGAGGTCTCCCCCTACCACAGCGAGTCCTCGGGCCCTTCCACATCAGCTAGACCCTTACCCTGGTCCGGCACGAGTTGTTTACTCCCTGCTCTCTCTGTGGAATAACAACACGAGCGTCCATTCCCAGATTGGCTTGTTTTCGCCATTGGAGCCCTTGATGTAATTAAAGATGTTGACATGTTTGGGGAAGCTAAGTGCAGATGGAGAGCCCCCGGGACCTGCAGTGTGGACGTGTTGTTTGCTGTCCCCCATGACTGCTAATAAGAAACGGGGGCTAATTTTGGCTTCCGCCGTGTTAGCTAGTGTTAGGAGATTAGCTACAACCCGCAGTTTAATGTGTTACACACCTCCGGGATGAGAATACCGCAATTTAGTCGTTGTGTTATTAAGGGCCAGGACTGATTTTGTCCTGTACTAAGCATTAAATGGGGAGTGGGGGTGTGTGTGTGTGTGTGGGGGGGGGGGGGGGGGGGGCTGCAAATCTGATAATGAGTGGCATTGTGGTAGCCCTGAATGTATTTGAAAGAACTCAAGGCATTTCTGCTCAAACTGAATAATTATGTTTACAGAATGACGTCTTTCTCGAAACCTGCCCGCTAAATCTAGTAGTGGCTACTCTGCCAGCAGCTGTGCAGTCAGATTGCTGCCGCTTATGAGATTTGGACTGGCTGTTTTTCTCTGTATTGGTTGCATAATGTCAGACCTTGACCGGTGGTCCTGGTTAATGAATGGTCAGTCACCACCCCTGAAGTCACCTCCCCACGTCCATACCTCTGGGCCCCTGGGTCTCTCCCTCTCTCTCTCCTTTTTAACGGGTCTTACTGTCTATCTAGCTTTCTCTCTCTCTACCTCTGTCATGAGGTCTCATGGAGTGGCGTCTGGTTAATCATTGCACCTACTTGTGCTTCGTGGCAAAACTCACAGTAAGTAGGGTTATGTCTTAGTAAAAGAGTTTGCTTGTGTGCGTGTGGCCAAGAGAGAAAGAGAGGGAGTGAAACAGAAAGAGATAGAGAGAAAGAACGAGAGAAAAACAAGGTGAGAGAACAGGCGACACAGAGGGAGAGAGAGAGAGAGAGAGAGAGAGAGAGAGAGAGAGAGAGAGAGAGAGAGAGAGAGAGAGAATGAAATGGGGGAACCCTTTATGAGGTGATGACGTTCTCTGGCCATGCGGTTGGTGAGCCAAGACCATGTGCTCTCCACCCTGCCAGCCTCTCACGCCACTTGGAGCCACGCTCGGAGCCAGCATGTCTGCAGAAGGTGCTCTGCCTCTCTTCTCTCTGGTAAGCACTAGGAAGCTCCAGCTGCCTTGGATGGAAATGTTGTGGTCGTGGGCTATAACCGGGCATATAATCGTGGGATAAAACTGTTTCCGATTGGCAGTTGGCGCTGAATGCCTTCTGGAGTGAATTGCTTGAGTTCTTACAAATAATTGAGGAACTAATTCAAAATCATTAACCATGTAACAGGTCACCCCCTGGTTAAAGTATACAGCGCAGTGCATGACTGGGATAGATTGGATTATGTTAATAGTAATTAACTGGGGTAGACTGAATCACTGGAGAGTGTCATTAACCATATGATCAAATTATGCTGAGTGTTTCGTTCTACAGCTATACCTTCATATCAAATCAGAGTGGATGTTTTATGGTGATCAGAGTCCTGCAGGCGTATGTTGTGTCTCATCTTGTTAGTACTGGTGTGTAAACAGGTGGGGACTGGGTTTGAGCCCTCAGGTCTGCTCATGACACACTCGCACAGGTGAAAGTGAGGACAGTTCTCCTTCTGCTCTGTGGACGTCGGGCCCACATTTCTGTCTTTAGGAAGCCCAGACAGCTCACCGAAGGGGATGTCCTTACCAAGGTCACCACCGAAGACCATTGAAGAGCCGCAATTCATAATATTCATTCATAATTCATGGCAGAGCAGGGGGAGTTTTGGCACTTAGGGTTCGACAATTGTTTTGTCACCTCCAAACCTATATCCTTGGATGGGGCTACATAGGACATCGCCTCCAGTGCTAAAATATGATCATTGCTCATTCTGTGCTTTATATAGAAATCATTGTAGCCAGATGATTGACAGGTCCTGACTCGAGTTGACATGACTTGGTGCCATGGTGATATACCAGTCAGGACGTCATTGGCCAGTCACCATGGCCATGTTAACCGAGGTGCCCCTTTGCCCTGAGGTCCTTAAGTAAAGCCAGCTAACTGTATCCTGCCATGAGTGACAGGGTCATTTCAGGCCAGCTCTTTAGCTCAGTAGCTCTGATATACTTGTTTTAAAAGAGACCTACAATGAACCTGCAACCTTTTGATCCGCAATGAAAGGCTCCACCCCTCCGATGAACCCATCCGGTCCTGTCATGTGAGGCCTGGTCTGTGTTTGGAGACCTATGTCATGTGGGGCGGGTGACTGTAGTTTTTATGAGGTGAACCTGTGCCCTACTACGGTGTTGTGGCTAGGCCCCTTCACCAGAACAGGAAGTAGGGATGGCAGCTGTTTGTTTTGAGCTTCCCTAACAACATGTATCTGTGCTGTGGCTGTGTTCTCCTGTCTGCTGAGCTCATACCACCAGAGAGCAACACCCTAACACGCGCTCTCCCTCGCCCTCACCGTTCCCCGCCAAGAGATTGGAACAGAATGGAATTTGAAACGTTTTAGCCAAAAATGTTTCCATGGTAAAGGTGTTTTTTGCAGAAACGTTTCAGATTTCGTTCCGTTCTCCAACTTCAACAGAAGCTCTGGGGGTGGGGGGTTGGGGGGGGGGGGGGGGGGGTAGTGGCATGTGGATCGCAAAGCAGGTGAGTGACGGCTTGTTCTGCCAGAGATAAAACCAAAACAAACGGTGTCTGGCCCTCACGCACACACACACACGTATACTGAGCCTTACATGGACATCAGCCAGACGTGTCTGTGGTGGAATGTTCTCTAAACGGTCTGCATGTCTGATGGGACTGGATTTCCCTGAGGTTCTTGACCTCCACAGGCCTTCCCAGCGGTCTGTTCTGTCCTGTGTGGTCGATAGCGTCCTTCCTCAATCAGTTCAGAGCTTCTCTAATTAGGACTAGCGAGGCAGCCATGAAGGGGAGCTGGTGGGGGGGGGGCTGGGAGGCAGGCAGCTGAGAGTAAACAAAAGCTGAGTGCTTCGGATGGGTGGACACAATGGTCCACAGTGGATCCAGACTCAGAGAGGAGTCCTGGAGAATGTTCCATGGAACACAGCTGTTCATGTGTTGGCTGTGTTCATGTGTAGGCTGAATGTCAACATGTTCCTCTTCCTGTTATTTCCTTTGTTGTGCAGTATGTGCTGGTTTGGAAGAGATTGGAGTTGGTTGTGGTCAACAGTGTGTGTGTGTGTGTAGGCGTGTGTGTAGGTGTGTGTGCCTGTGTGTGTGTATGTTCTAAGCCCTGCCTCATGTGTCTCTCTGTGTCATCCAGGTAGTGTGGTGTGCCTAGGTGAAGCCACCCTATGAGGTGAACCCCCCCCTCACCCCTCAGCCCCCCCCCTCCCTCTCAGCCTCGACAGCAGGACTAAGGGATGTCACAGGCCTTCCTTCTTCTGACCCTGCTCACCTCCAGCATCCCGGTGAGGACAGTGCACACACACACAAACACACATGCTCATAGAGGCTCCCATACAAACACACACACACACACAAACACACACTCTCATATAGAGGGTACCGTACAAGCACACACAACTACACAGAGACAAACACTCTGACACAGAAGATACAGTGCAAGCACACACACGCGCACGCACGTAGACTCTCTAACGCACATTAGTACATTAGTAACACACAGACACACACACATGGTGGGTACAGTAGGAAGCCCTCTTGAGACAGAGAGCTACAGCCCCCTGGTACACCAGTCCCCCTGGTAGCAACACTTCATCACTGCTGTTTACAGGGCGGGACTGAATCCCCTGAGAAGAGCCACTGTTTGGCAGCCTAAACATGCTCTCTCTGCACCTCCCGTGTTTAAAAACCAAGTGATGAAACGGACCATCGAAGTGGAACGTGTTGAAGACGTGTTAAAAGCAGACCATAACACTGACCTTCACTTCTAAACACACCGAACACATGAGCTCACCCCTTCAAACACGCAGAATTAAACAACCGTGGGAAGCGCACGCCAATAAATCGATGCGATCCATCACATGTGCCAAAACACCTGTTAACTTCTCATGTGCAGCCATAGGAAAGATCCCACGGCTGGCTCCCTTGACTTGACCCGAGGCTACTCGATGAAGATGCTAACGTGAGAAAGAGAGTTTATCACACATGCAGCACCTGCTGCGTTTGTCCTCTCTCTGTCCCCTCAGGTGTCCCCTGCCAAGCCTCTGAAGCTGGTGGTGACCAAATGGATCATGTATAAGGAGGAGTGCAGCCGCAATTTTAGCAGAGAGCCCCTGCCCAGTGGTGAGTTGGCCAGCCAGCTCTAGCTTCACTTCAGCGAACAAACTGGCAGGAGTGTATTGTTGTTGGTGTGTGTGTGTGTGTGTGTGTGTGTGTGTGTGTGGGGAGTGGGGGATTTGGACATGCTGGGGGCACATGAACCCGGGAGGTCATTTACTGGGCGGTTCGATTTTTGAGAGGAGGGGGAGGTAGGGGGTGGCGGCAAGGGATCGGTCTGCGTTGATCTGATTGGCTGTCATTGACCCCCCACAGGAGTGGTGTGCAACAGAACCTTTGACATGTATGTGTGCTGGCCTGATGGACAGCCCAACACCACTGTGCGCGTGCCTTGTCCCTTCTTCCTGCCCTGGTACACCACAGGTAAGTACCTCCCGCTGCACGCCGCCAGAACCGGCACCCTCCTCCCCCGCGCCCACACGCCCTTCAAACGGTGCCTTTGTGTGTGTTCCAGTCCAGCATGGCTCCGTGTACAAAGAGTGCGATGCAGAAGGTCAGTGGGTGACTCGGAGGAACACAAGCGAGTGCGACGAGATTGAACATGTAAGGTCAGAGGGAGATCATGCTGTGAACTGTGTGATCCTGGCCTTCAATACATGATGGAATACACCCCCATCTGTTAATGTGTGTGTGTGTGTCTGTGTGTGTGTGTGTTTCTGTGATTCTGCAGAACGACTATGGGAAGATCCTCAGGAAGTTTCGGACCATGTACACTGTGGGGTACTCTTTATCCCTGGCAGCTCTGGTACTTGCACTGGGTATCCTGATATCCTTCAGGTAAAACCCATGTTTTACAGGAGAGAAAGAGAGAGAGAGGGAGAGGGAGAAAAGGAGAGAGAGAGAGTGAGAATGGGGGGGAGAAAGAGTGAGTGAGTGACTTTCAAAACAGCAGCGCTTTTGACGGCGGACACTTCAGTCCCGCCTCTTGTGACCTGCTTCCTTTCCTCGTTGTTCCCAGGAAGTTACATTGCATGAGGAACAACATCCACATGAACCTGTTTGCCTCTTTCATCCTGCGAGGTCTGTCCATCCTCATCAAAGACGCCCTGCTGGAGCCCTCTCCTCTCAACATCGGCCAGGACTTCTCCCCTGACTCGGAGGTGGAGAGGCTCGTCAACAACGAGGTTTGCTCCTCCTCCTCTTCCATTCAAACAAACCCAACTTTACGCAATTCAAATTTGGAATTCCGTGTGGAGAAAGCAGTTGTGTTCCACAGGTATTTTAATAGACAGAAGTCTCTTCCTGTTTGTGTGTTGTAGACGGTGGTTGGCTGTCGCATCGCTGTGGTAATGATGCAGTACAGCATCATGGCCAACTGCTATTGGCTGCTGGTGGAAGGAATCTACCTCCATAACCTCCTTGTCATTGCTGTCTTTACTGAGAGGAACTACTTCAACATCTACCTGTGCATTGGCTGGGGTGAGGCTGTGTGTGTGTGCTTGTATGTGTGTTGGGGGAGTTGAGTGTGTGTGTGTGTGTGTGTGTGTATTCTGAATTCTATCAATTTTTTTCAACAGGCGCTCCTCTGTTATTCCTGGTGCCCTGGGTCATAGTGAAATACTTGTATGAAAACGAAGTGTAAGTTCTTAGCTTAACGACACTATCTCCAACCTTGGTGCGCTTAGCCCGCTTTCCTTTTACCCTTCCATCTCTATTTCTGTCTCACTTTCTATCTCGCTCTTCCTCTCTCGCTCTCTCTCTCTCTTTCTCTCTCTCTCGCTCTCGCTCCCTCTCTCTTTCTCCCTCCATTTTCTCACTGCTCAGTATGGAAGCCAAGCAATTCAGGGAAGTCGTGCACAGTAACCTTTAGATAAGTGTTGTTGATTCTAATGTTAATGTAATATCATAGGGATCTTACTAAGACTGGTCAAGCGACTCATTTTCACCTCAGGGTAAATCAGTTTTACACTGCACTTTGGGAAGGGTATAGTTCTTTGGAAGTTCATAGATGAATTACAGCGATTACTTATAAATCAAACCATTTTGAAGCTGACTGCAGTTCTTCTTTGAGGGAAAAGGCCAAACCTGAAAAATGGTCTTGACTTGTATTTTTAAGCCAGGTATTTTTTCACCCACTGTAGGAAGGTTTAATGTTCCAGTAGACTGCTATACTAAAGCTAAGAAAAGACTGCTATTGTCTTGTCTTTAAACCTCAACGTCTTGTTACATGAACGCCATGAACACAAAAGTCTGGACCGAGTGCATGCATGAGTCTGCGCACGCATGCTCATGCATGCGTGCGTGCATGCGGGCCCAACTGCTTGTTTACGTGTGTGCGTGCATGTGTCTCTAAGCGCTTGTCTGCCTATGTGTGTGTGCTCACGTGTATGTGATCTTCCCCTGGAGAAAAACATCCTTGTTAGGGCTTTCAGTGCTTCAGTGTCCCCTGAATGTTCCTTCAGCGAGGAGAAAGATGAAGCCTGCCCCCTAGCCCTCACAACAATCTAAAAAAGACGAAAAACGTTCCTGAACTCTGGGCAAAGCACAGTCTTTGTCTCGGGGGGTTTGGAGGTTCAACATTTCCTGTCCCCAGGAGGTGGACTAAGACTCTTTGACTTTCACTTTGACATTTACACAGACCTCGCTAGGCCCAACAAATTAGTGTGGGAAGGTGCAGCCTCGACTGTGTGTGTGTGTGTGTGTGTGTGTGTGTGTGTGTGTGTGTGAGAGAGAGAGAGAAAGAGAAGAGAGAGAGTGTGTTTGTGTGTACAGGCATGTGTAACTTCACACAGGTGTGTGTCTGCACAGTATTTGTGTGGGGATCATCTTTTTTTCATGAAGCGGCCATGGGCCTCTCTCCTCTCATGGTCCTCACTATATCTTGCTCTGTGTTACTCATAGATGCTGGGAGCTTAACAGCAACATGCAATACTGGTGGATCATACGCTCTCCTATCCTGCTGGCGGTTGTGGTAAGAATGACACTGCTTCTCTGGCTTTCTGTCTTTGCTCTCCCTCTCTGTGTCTGTTCACCTCTCTCTCACTCTGCCTCTCTCTCTGTCTCTTTCTGTTCCTTCCTTCCTTCCTTCCTCCCTTCCTCCCCCCCCCCCCCCTCCTCCCCCCCTCCCTCCCTCCCTCCCTCCGTCCCTCCCTCACTCCCTCACTCCCTCCCTCCCTCCCTCCCTCCCCTCCCTCCGCCCCAGAGGATGATGCAAGGATAACGATGAAGGCGATTGTCCGTTGTGACACATTTAATGAATAAGTCATGTTGTTTATTTCTTCAACACTCAAGACCAGGGCAGGTCATGTTTGTTTGTGTGGGTCGACAGTGTGGAACTCGTTCCCACCTTTCTCCGTTCAACCAGCCACACATTCACATGTGGCACTTTGCCTGACATTCACAGTCACACACTCTACAATATTCAAGAGACCTCTATTATACATGACGAGTAAAAGGGACTCAACCCTATAGGCGCCCCTCGCTCCTGGTACAGAGCGCCGACTGATGCTGGCATGCACGGGTCCTTCAGACTGACTGATCATTTGGGGGGGGGGGGGGGGGGGGTTTTCAGCAGTGTTTCTCGAGCATTCCTACCAGAGCTGACAGTGTAGTAGCCACGGTTACTAAAGGTCATTCTTGAGCTTATACAACAGGCTCATTTGTCACGGCCGCCATGTGCGGTCTGTTCCACCGATGGAATAACATTTTCCATGCGCGGCCCTGTTTTAAGTGGTGTGTGCACGGCAGGAATTCCTGTGTTTGGGTTCTCACAGGGAGGAGAGGTGGCTCAGGTACAAGACTGGGGCCGAGCGGTTTCGCCGTCTCTCCAGTCGTTGAAATATGCAATGCTGGAAGCCAACGATGAGCAGCCGCATTTTCACACCAAGCATCAGATTATTAGCGTTTGACTCCGAACAGGTCACAGTCTTCATCTGGACGAAGCTGTTTCGGTCGCTGTGTCTGGTTCTTTCAAACATGGAAGCCCGGTAGACAATAATCCATTTACTTGGGTCTGGTTCTCTCCTCTGCTGCCCTGTCGTGCCAGGGTTAGGGTTGTAAAAAGGGAAATGCCTGGAATATTCTAGTGTGTTCCTTCCTCTCTGTGTGTATATCTGGTAAACTCATCCATATTGGATGTTTTCAACCCCTTTCAACAGATAAACTTCTTCATCTTCATGCACATCATCAAAATCCTTGTGTCGAAACTGAGAGCCCACCAGATGAGATACTCAGACTACAAATTTCGGTGAGTCATCCCCTCTTTCCTGGTCAGTGAACTTTCTCTGTTGCCTGACCCCCCCCCCCCCCCCCCTTTGCTCTTCTCATTTGATCTGATGTCCCCCTCCTCTCTCTCTCTCTCTCTCTCTCTCTATCTCTCTCTCTCTCTCTCTCTCTTCCCGTCCCAGGCTGGCCAAGTCCACTCTCACCCTGATCCCCCTGCTCGGCATCCACCTGGTGGTGTTTGTATTCATCACTGACGAGTCCACCAAGGACTCCATCACTCTGCACCTCACCAAGCTCTTCATAGACCTCTTCTTCACCTCCTTCCAGGTCAGACTGGCGGGGGAAATAACACAGCCTTCCTCCTACTGCTCCATGAGCTTCATATCCGTGTCTTCATCTGTTCAAATGGATCTTTGAGATCTTTGCTAATGCTAGTTACGCTAACGTCTAGCGATTTTGGCCATCTGAGAGTTGTTTGCGAGGCAACAATGAAGACGACGGTGCCGTCACGCTCAGCGAGTTGTTGTGATGCGTCTCGAAAGGGCGCGAGATTGTGTGATAAAACAATATGGGAGCACAGGATGTTATTGTGATGTGTGTGGCGGTGGGGGGTGGGGGCGGGGGCGGGGGTTGTCGTTATAACTGCTGCTGACTCACTCTGTGATGAACTAAATGTGACACGCTGGGAAGGGACGCAGATGAGAGGAGTCGGGCTTCT
Source organism: Thaleichthys pacificus (assembly GCA_023658055.1). Taxonomy (NCBI): domain Eukaryota; kingdom Metazoa; phylum Chordata; class Actinopteri; order Osmeriformes; family Osmeridae; genus Thaleichthys; species Thaleichthys pacificus. Next base: position 7,553,367 of record CM042862.1, read on the forward strand.
ACCACATCATCAGAGGAATCACCCTGATGAAGATAATCATCCACGATACACAGAGAGACGGAGAGCTCTCTCTCTCCCCCCCCCATTCTCTCTCTCTCCCTCTCTGTTTCACTCCTTCACTCCGTCTCTCTCTCTCTCTAAGTCGAGAAAGAGAGAGCGAGAGAACGGTTGAGTGAGTTCAAGCGATAGGCCTCGCTCTGCCACATTTTAATGACCTCACTAAGGCCACACACATGGATGAAAAGATTCGATTAGGGCTTAAAGTACCAATTGCCTGTGGTGAGCTTGGGTATATGACACACATGGTGAGACACAATAGTGGCAAATTAACACAATCTGACGTCTCAACAGGGATTGCTGGTGGCCATCTTGTACTGCTTCGTCAACAAAGAGGTGCGTGCGAGTATCCGTCCTCCCCGGCCATTTCCTGACATAACATCCAGTTCCCGTGAGAACAGCTGTCTAATCGAGCAACTCTTCTCCTTTGCGTCTCTCCTTTTCTCCCTCCCTCCACCGTGCGACCCTTTCCTCTCCCAGGTGCAGTCGGAGATCCAGAAGAAATGGAAACGCTGGAAGCTGGGGAGGAACATTGAGGAGGAGTACCGCCACACCTACAGCCAGCCCTCTCACACCAAGAACTGCAGCATGGTGACCAACGTCTCCCAACTGCCCCACCTCCCCGACATCACCGCCTCCACCGGCGTGGCCTGCACCCCCGAGGAGAAACACGCGCTGGTGGTCAGCTGCCACAACGGCATGAGCCGCCGGAAGGGCAGCGGGCCGTTCCCCGCCGCCCCGGTGCGCGACGGCGTCATCGTCCGCGGCACCCAGATCGAGGACACCTCGCCGCCGCCGCCGCCACCGGACCAGGTCCAGCGCTACGAGACTCCCGTGGAGAGCGCAGAGAGCCACCTCTGAGGCGGCGGGGGGGGGAGAGAGCGGACGAGGCAGACGTCATCCCCTTCCGGAAACCCAGCCGTCCCCCTTCTCCTCGTTCTTCCCTCGCTCGCCCCCCCGGCCCTCCGCGGTGAGGAGCCGGCGGTGTGAGCCGGGGGAAGGGAGAGAGTGTGTCTGTGGGAATAGTCTTGGTCTGGGACCAGCGTGGGTGGGAGATGGTGACACGGAGCCCTCTCTGCTGTCAGGGAGGACAACCATGCTGAGGACAAACATCGCTGCTTCCGTGCTGGACACCTGTCGGGCTTTCACGTCGGATAAGTCTGACGTGGGTGTCAAAAGGACAGCATGGCCAACCGCTGCATGTAGAGCATATGCTGGACTGAAGACAAAAAAACGAGAGCAAAACATGCCATGTAAAATAATAAGACAAACCTCAAATAAAGTAAATAATCAAAACAAAAAACAGGGTCGTAGCTTTAGCTTCTGCTGTATATCGTGTGTTAACTTGGTGTCGTGTGGTACTGGAGGCTAGGAGACAAACTGGACATTGAGAAAATGTAACCTACCGTACACAAGCAAGCAGACCAAATGACTTCCATCACAGAGACAGTGAATGCTTTGAGAGCCAATATGTCACGGCAGACCCCTTTGCCTGTTGATGAAGTGGGCCAGACCGAAAGGCAACGTTTGGTTGACCCTGATCTTGGAGGCACCACTGTACCCCCCCCCCCCCACACACACACACACACACACTCCTCCAGGATCCATGGGAACTTGGCAGCTGCTTGTATCACAGGAGGGCGTGCGCAGGGGGGGGGGGGGGTCCAGCAAGCTGTGTTATCAAGTCTTATCATTCACACACAGACGTTCATCCTCTCCAGAGACTTTCGTGTGTGTTTTTATTGGATTTTTTTGCTACTACTAAGTACACCGACCGAAGACCACAAGCATCAATTTGGGCATATATTGTATTATTATTCAAACTGATGCCAACCTGATCGGCATGTGTTGTCGAGGAGAAGAGGGGAGCTGGGTGATGCTGAGGCCAGGTCCGATCGAACAAAGAGTACGTGCATGGTGCAATGACTCCATCCATTTGGTGATCACTAGTATCAAGATCTTTTAGAATCGCTTGTGCTGCACAGCATGGGTTTACATTTACCGACTGAAAAAGCATCACCTGGGGCCCCTGAAGGTGAACACTGATATAAGGAACTGTACGTTCATATCAAGGTTGTATATAATACATCCAATATCCACATTCGGCAGGCATGTACTCTAAGGGTATACATGCGTCAAGTATGAAGACATCACTGTGACACACGAGAGCATTTCTCTCTTCGAGGAAAACGTGTTTTTGTCACGATTCAAATAGCCTTTCTATCATGCATGCAGATTGTATAAGTGTAATAAGCTTAAGTGGTGTGACTCATTGGCAGACAGCTCTTGCCTCCCAGAGAAACATGTCACATCAGGTTTGTGTGGACGGTTGTTACATGCCCCCTGGCAAGCTCCTCCACTGAGACTGACCTGGCTGTGACTGGACTGCCCCTCCAGTCCTTATCAGGCCACCATGTCAAGTGAACTTTGAACTCAATCTATAACATAACGTCAGTGTTGTGTGCTCGATTCTGTCCTATGAAATCGTGGTGGCCAGTGGTCAGTGTAGAACAAACTCAGATTCGATGAACAAAAATGGAATCCGTTCAGTCATTTTCTGCTGTGGCTCAAACCGGTGTAGTGGTATGCACATTGTTCCTGTGATTGCCAAGTCAAACGCAGCATGAACCGTCACAAGGTGATAGTCATTGAAAAACGTGTATCTGATTAAGTGTGATGTTATTTGCGACAGAAGGGAATACTCATACAAAATACACATCATTTGTTTTACCAAATGATGGACGGTGTTGCTTAATATGACTTTGTATGGCTATTTGCACATGTTAATTTATGATGGTAAATATGTAAATATGTGTACTTTGACATTCAAGTGATTTATTTAGTTCATGATCATATTTGTGATATTTGTCTGTCTATAATGTCTAAAATGTGTGTGTGTGTGTGGGTGGTGGTGGTGGTGGGGGGGGTTGTACCTGTGTGTGTATATGTGGGCACATGTGCATGTGGGTGTGTGTGAGTGCGTGTGCATGAATACACATATGTGTGTCTGTCCGGAAGTGGTGACTATCTGGTTCCAGGAATGTGGTGATTTGATAGGAGTGAAGAATCCTCCCTTCTGTGCTAGACTGAACCATTTCATTGGCTACAGCTGGACAGTCTCTGGGCCAACAGGCTCCGGTAAAAAAGTGTGAGTCCTGTGATTCTCTGTCGGCTTCCCCCATGTCATGACAGCCACATGAAGAGCCTGCATGCGTGACATCACATACGGCATCTGACATTGTGTGCAGTAATGCCTGAACAAGGCAGCAGGAAGATGAGCAGTCGTGCCTTCTGCCGAGGATCTCAGAGCGTGCTTCACCACGCGCTATGAGAGTGCGGATGCAGAGTGAACTGTTGATTGGATGATGCCAGCTGCCTGTCTAACCGCTGTTGTTAAAGAGATCCGAGCCAGGTGACATGCCAAACATGTTGCAGTTGAGGGGGGGTTTCTGGTGAATACACACACACACACGTACATACACACAGACACCCACGATTGGTTCCTAATGGAGTGGAAGATCATAACCAGACACCATGCCTTCTAGCTGTGAAAAAAAAGACATTATATCGTTTTTGTTTTACATTGCAGTGAACATATCATTCTAGAGAACAATTCTTCTAAATAGCATAAATGCAATTCTGTTACAATCATTGTGCCACCAAGTGAAAATAATTTTGTAATGTGTGGATATGGCTTTCCATTTAGTATGCAGTCATATTTAAAAATAACTTTGTTCTTGTTCTGGCTGAAACAAGTATATATTCTGCTGTGACTTAGGTTGCTCCCCTTTCTGGGTCAGTGGTTCTGTCTGAATGTATTCCCCACAGTGAGGTCTGTCCCATGTTTCCATGTTTCCATCTTCCCCCATAAGAGCTTGTTGAAGCCTATATCCTGTGTGACAAACCAACAGATGGACAGAGAGCAGAATGCTACCTTGTTGTATATACATTATGTTTCTTGTGTTCCATGGGCACATTTTGTCCAGATGATGGAGAAAAAATTAAATGACTGTGTGGGACATGATTGTCTTTTCCTCGCCTTTCTTATAACTGTAAATCCTCAAACTCAAGACATTCTGGAAACGCTCTTAAAATGTTCGAATGTTATCGTCACAAAATGGAGCCTAATATAAGCAGGTGTTTCTTCCAGCAGTGCGGTGAGGCTAAGTGGTTGAGCTAGAGGAAGGTGAGCATTGATTGGACCCCAGGGTCAGGTGTTAAAAAGCACTGCTCCCCACTGTCTGTTCTGTTCAACAGTGGCAGCACGCTGCTGTTTGACTGTCAGGCCGCCTGAACATTTTTTCTTTAAGTACTGATCGAAGTAGAGTCAACTTAAAGACAAAGTAACAAATAGTTATTTATAGAGAATGCCTGTTCCAGCTACAAATTGTCCAAGTGATGATGACCATAAAGGATAAATCGACATGAAATAAATCAATATGAAATAAACAGGCCGTCAATTCCCAAGCCTCTCTCCGTGCGGAGAATGCGAGGCAACCCAGAATCCCCACTGTATCCAACGCATGGGAAGACTTAATCCCATGTTTATGTTCGCGTCCTTTTAAGGTTCCTGAGCTAGGCTGTGTCCCGATGTGGACAAAAGGAATCTAATTGGCTGGGCGGCCAGTGAGTTGGTCCCCTCTCTGCGGCTGTGATTGGCCTGCTGTGCCTCTGACTCCCCAGTGATAGGCCCTTTCCCAGGCTCCATTAAGCCTAACAGCAGGAGCGAACCAGACGCTGGGGAGACATGTCAGTGAAGACTGTGTATGAATACTAACATTTGCAATACGACATGTCGGTGTCAAAGACATAGTGAAACTAAATGCCACCACAGTCAGATTTCATTTGTGACAGTGGCCTCAGGGTTTTTCTGATTTACATAGAATAGTAACATGATTGACATGGCCCTTAAAGGAATCCGAACCTGAAAAATCATGTGACACTTAATATTACATGATGCTGGCGATACTGCTATTCCACGCACAAATTAAAACATTGCCATCATTAATGAGTTAAAGTACAGGGAATGTGCCCGATGGTATTTGAAATCTTGTGTGGATCGTACCAGAGGTCAGCGCACGGTCTCGGAAATAATGAGAACAAAACAGCAGAATACCGGACTATTTAATGGAAATGCAGGCCCAGAGGCAAACTATTCCTATTCCTGGTCCTCTCCTTTTTGTAGATTCATTCATGTGTTCGACTTCTGTTCAACTTTGTGTGTGTGTGAGTGTGTGTGTGTGTGAGTGTACATACATGTATGTGTCCATGGCTGTGCTGTACATAGAGAATACACATGTGTGCTGTATGTAGCCTCACTACACGGTGAAGTCAATGATTGCCCAGCTGTGCTTCGCAATGAATCTCTGTCAACAAAAGAGGATGATAAATTCCCATGCAAGTTCCCATGCGAGTTCCCCTGGTCCCATATCAAGGCTGGAGCCATTTCACACACCATGAGGTCTGTCCACATGGCTCACTGTGGGCACTGGGCACTGCCAGTCTGGCTAGCTGCCCCTGTAATCCTCATCCAACACTCCAGTGGTAATACAACAATCACTGATCTATCTCACTTGGCCAACCACAATATTTGACATGATGACAATCTATCATGTTTGTGTACTATGAAGGACTATGTGTGTATCATTGGAAGGAAAATAGTCTGGGGCCAGTTGTCATAGTGCCTTTTACTCTACTTAAAGGTTTGGTTCTAATTGTTTTCCTTTGCTTTTAGAGGTTACCTATGTTGGTTATAGTGTACCAACATATTTTTTTTAAATCCAAATCAAGTTTTTTAAGAATTTGTCATTTGTCACTAAGGTAAGGTAGTTGTCACACTGATGTGAAAGTAAGCTGTTGTGTTATATCACTTACAAAATACTAGAAATTATGCTTAAACTGCATGTCAAGGGTGCACTGATAATTTTTTCAAAAGCAGGTTTTCAAGTTTAATCTTCAAATTCTTCAAATTTGAAACAATATAAACTACAGCTCCTTCAGGAGATCCCATCTAAACATGTATTACAAAAGGCTGGAAGCTTTTCAACTGTCAGTTGGTTAGCAGCACCTTAAAGGTCTCAGGACAATGCCCAGACATTCATTTTCCCAATGCTGCCAAAACCCTTGCATGATTAACTCTAAACTCTTTGACTGAGGAGCAGAAGTATCTTACTGATTGTGGGCCAGTGGTCTTGTCAGAGCAAGCCGTCTTCCGTTTATACAAGAGAAGTCTGTCAATATCTAAGCACTCATTAGCAGTGATCGAGAAGTCATTGTTATCTCCCTTGTGCAAGTTCCCTGCATGTATTGAAATGTATCTCCCTCTCCCTCTCCCTCTCCCTCTCCCTCTCCCTCTCCCTCTCCCTCTCCCTCTCCCTCTGCCTCTGCCTCTGCCTCTGCCCCCCCCCCCCTCTTCCTCTCTCTCCCTCTATCTCTCTCTCTCTCTCTCTCTCTCTCTCTCTCTCAGAGAATGGCCACTGAGAAAATGTGCTAGGTCCAGCATGATCGATGGCATATTTACAGCAAAGCCCTGATTATAGTAAGTTTGACATCAACTTAAAAACAACCCATTGTATTGAATAATATAAATTGTCACATGTATATTGCCATATGCCATACAGACAGAACAGTGAGAAAGTCACCATGCCCAATTCCAACAAAGAACAAAGAATAAGCAAGCGCAGACATGTAAGGCCTTTATAAGCAAAGCTGGATCTTCAAACCACAGCAACAATCCACAGAATATATAGTATGGTTGATACTGACACAACACACAAGTATAATTCTCGAACATGACACAACATTCACTCTTCACATGTCGATGAATCAACAATCATTGATTGGGAAACTCTTTTCATAAGGATACATTAAAGGCAGGTTAGGTAATGTTGTTACTAAGAAGCACTTTTTGTCATATTTTCTGAAATAAACTTCACATCCTGATAGCCAAGGCCAGATTAGTACCCCAAAGGACCCCTGGGCACTGAAACTCATGTGCCCCCTCCCGCCCCCACTCATACTTTTTTTGTAAACAATTTTTTGTTTATTCTGATTGGATAACTATCAAGATCGAGGGCCAAGCAAGCCTTGTGTAGACTGTTTTATGTAGCAAATTAAATACAATTCTCCGATCACGGAGGGCCCCTCTATGCCCAGGGGCCCCTCAGCACATGCCCAGATTGCCCATATGGTAGATCGGGCCTTGCTGATAGCTACCAATAAGTCTAAATGTTTGACAGTAAAATTAATTACAGTTTTTCACAATTGCTAAAACACATTCTTGAAACAGTCACCCATTTTCTCAAAACTGTAAACACAAAATCTCATCTTCAAGCACTATTTACAAAACCTCTGAATCCTCTTGCAAAATGAAACTTTCGCCTCAAAACAGTTTTACCTGTCCTCAAAATCAAACTTTCGCCTCAAAACAGATTTACCTGTCCTCAAAATCAAACTTTCGCCTCAAAACAGATTTACCTGTCCTCAAAATCAAACTTTCGCCTCAAAACAGATTTACCTGTGCTCAAAATCAAACACTGCTCTCAAATCATAAACAAAGTGATCAAAATGATATACTCTATCAAGCAGTCAGTAAACAATACACCAACAAATTGAAAACACATTGTTCAAAACATATAGTTCTCAAGGAGAAGTACATTTTTACGTAATCTCAAAACAAATTTCATATTTATCCGTCATTGTCTTTTGTCAATATTTTCCCACCTTCAACAACCTATTTGCTCTCTGAACTGGCTTATATTGGTTGTGTCACATCATTTGAAACAAGTGAAATCAATTTTGAGTGGTTGTGTTTAGTCAATGACATGTTTTCTCTATTTGTATTTGATTGTTGCCATTTGTGTTTACCAGTATGGATGACATGTGCATTAGAGTGCAGAATGTGTTTTGAGAATGAGAATGTGTTTAGAGTTTTGCTGAAAAGTCTATGTGAGATCTGCAAATTGTGTTTTACCATGTGAAATGGTTTAAGGTATTGACAACAGACTGCACAATTAGCTACATGAGTTCAGGCAACTGATAACTTTGTTCAGCCAATGGGTTTTAGTGTTTTAGCAATTCAGAAAAACTGTAATCTGATTACTGTGGGCGTCGCTGGACTGTTATAAACACGACCAATCATTAAGGTCGGACCGGCACTAACGATTGGACGGCATTCGGACCGACTCCTGGCAGTAGTCAGGCAGGACATTCATGTGTTTAGTAGGAGTGGCTTTGAAGGGAGAGGGTGGGATATTTTGGTTTGAATCCTTTCAATCTCAAGCTGAAATTGCTAGGTTCGCAAAACTTGCCTATCCTGCCTTCAACTACCATGTAAGTGCACAGCAATACTCCAGGCTAAGTGCATGTCAGCATTGATGTTGTTTTGGTAAAACAACCTTAAATTGCCGCTTTACAAGATCCCACGCATTGCTTACACTTTTGTAATACTATATACCGCAAACACTTCAACCATTTAAATACCTAACAATTACTGTACCTTTAATGTTTTTCAACAGGAACATATTCTGCCATTGATAGTATCTTGCACTAGTCTAACACCCACCGGCACACTTCAGTACAATGTTTATACCGTCAGACCTAAGGTCCTTGGAGGAGAGCCCCAATCCCACACAGTATATCGCCATCCAGAGATTCAAAACTATGAAATACTGCAGCTCAATGTAAAACTTATTGTGTGTGATTGTTGAAATTGTTTATCTTCCTGAACCACTTTACTTAATTCTGGGAAGCACGCAGTGAAATGTCCTCAAGTAAAAACTTATGATTAGCTGTCAACCAAAGTCCATCCACTAAATTATATTACTGACCACATATCCCAGGAAGCTTTTGAAGGTTTTCATTCAGTCTCCTTGTTTGTACTGTCAGACAAAATGAGAGAGGATGAATAGGTTCTCTGATTCAAGTCATTTCCGAAATACATAATGGAAATGTGAAATACAATGTCCTGTCTTTCATGTCTTCGTGTCTATATTCCAGAGCAACAACACGCTAAAAATAATCTAATGATGGAAATTTAATTAGCTTTAAATAATATAATGCGATTTGTGCATCACATCCTCTCTCTAACCCTAGTCTACTCTATAGTGACAAGAGCAAGAACTTGACAGACTAAATCACTCTCCCATTGAATTTGCCATTATTACGTCTTCTAAACCGACACCATAAACGTTGAATCCTACTGCAATCATAATGCTCTACTGTTTCCGTTTCATGAAACTGTCCTTCTCGTCCCCCATTGAGGAAGCAGCCAAGGCAACTCCTACGCCAAAGTAGTCAATCAAATCTTGAATCGTCACTGAGAGTCACGGTCACACCAATCTGCATTTGACGCTGTAATTATCCTTCACATTAGCATTTGTCGACATGAATATTACATAGTTCATCTGAGGCACCTAATCTCTAATGAGATAAGTCAGACATTAGGTATGGCACACAGAGATGATGAGATGGGAATTAATCATGGGAATCTGGACTGTTTAGTTGATTTGAGTTACATCAAATGTTGCAAATTGGAGAATACTTCACCAAATAGAAGCAAGTACATATGTGGAGTCTTCGTAATTCCCATTTAATACAGCTCATTGCCGCTCATTCCAATTACTTTGTAGAATGTACTTCATTGAGATTATGAGCAATGGCGAAGATGCTTAGGCATGAATTAATTCATTCCTTTGTATTGCACATTTCAGCTTGTTACATGTACAACATCAATTAGTTATGCATGCTAGAACAGAACCAAGTTATCTGAACAAATGATGAGTTCTACATGTCATTCAACATATTCACGTCGCATATTCACTCAAACAATTCAGTGGGGATGAAAGGATCATAGGTTTCTGTCAGGAATGCAAGTGTGGACCCAAAAGCAGACTCCAAAATATGCGTCTTTCCTCCTTTTATTGGAAGCAGAAAATAACACACAAAAAGCAGATTGTCAAAAAGCATAACTCTAACTCTGTGGCAGGTGAGAGAAAAACTAAGCACAGAACTAAAAATCCAAGCCACTTAAAAAGCACAGAACAAACAAGGCACAGGTGAAAACAATAAGTCATACTGTGGACCAACTCGGCCCCTTCAGGTGTTTCTAGTAGTTTCTAGTGGAGAACAATGAAGCATTTCGCAGTCTCAGGACGCATCCTTTCATCCTGGGTAGCACACCCTGAGGTAGAGCTTGTTTCCCCCTGATACATGACAGCTTCAATCCCTCAAAGGTACACCGCTTCACTGCAATGGGTTTCCTCGGAAGTGCCTCCGAGTTCACTAGCTATCTGTGTGCTGCAGAGAGTGGAGAGCAGGACAGTGTCTCACAGAGCAGACTCACTTTAGAGAATCTGCAGAGCTAGACAGAGGGGTAACACTGCTCTTTGATGCACTTTCCCATTTACAACAGTAGTTACGATTCAAAGTGAGCTGACTTCACTCTCCTGCTGGATAAAAATGCTTACCTGTTTCATACAGTAGTATATGTGTTCAGGATCGGAATAGGAATAGGCATAGGAATTCAAGTTCAAGTTCAAGTTCAAGTCTTTTATTGTCAGGTACACAGAACAACACAAGGTTAGACTGGGCACTGAAATTCTTAAGACAAGACAACGCAAGCACCTGGCATGACATAACATATAAGTACACGGAACATAATTTACATCTATGCTGAGCTTAAATAAGTGAAACTTCCTAAATATACAGATAGCAATAAATAATCGACTATACTAACCCTAATACTAAAACTTCCTAAATTACAGATAACAATAAATAGTGTACTATACTAACCCTAAATGCACATAAAACCTGTTTCAACCCTATAACCTATTCTAACCTAAGTGGATTCAAAACCGGTTTTGTAAACAGAACATCCATTCTTGTATGTGTCATGTTAAAATATAGCTTTGGACACAACGTGAGTGATACAGTATTGCTTTAAAGACTCGTCTTACATTGTAAGTCATTTGAAATTAGGAGCAATTAACGTCAGTCCATGAAAGCCTGAAAGAATGATTCAATTCATGTTTGGCTGAGCTAAACAAAACACACCAAAAATACCCCGCAACATCCTGCATTTCTGGGTTGGCCTGTGCTCAGCGTCCATTCCTCATTGACCTGCAAGTGAACATATTGTGATTGTATATTGGAATTGTTTATCATAATTATATTGAGGAATGGGATGAGTGCAGACTGTGTGTGTTCCATCAAGCCTCAGATGTGCTGCACACGCGACACAAGTTAACACTCAGGCCACGCCTGGGGGAGAGACAGCGACCGGCGTTTCGATGTGGAGAATATTAATGCAGCTCTGCACAGAGACACTCTGTCGCTGCAAGGCATGCAAGGAATACATAATACAGCGCTTTTCTGCACATGAATAAACCGAACTTCCCTTGACTCGGGCTTCCAGATGGCATGTTCCTGGAACTCTTCCTATGTGAGACCCAGGGAGGAGGGCTGCCTGTCGCCCTGCATTGTCCCTGCGTGGTCGGGGAGACCAGAGGTGAGCGGAGAGGCGAGTCGCCCTATCAGTGGTCCTTCAGAGTCCTTCAGAGTTTCCTCTGAAGGAGTTTCCTTCTTCAGAGTTTCCTCTGAAGGACCGGGATGATTCTCTGGTCACAGCTAATGTCTCTTGGAAGGTATTACCCTAAAAGGACACCGTGTACTTGTCCCCTCTCCATGTTCCTTCTCTAGCCTGCGTGTGTGTCGAACACACGCGCAGTAAACCTGTAGAACTCATGTTCTCACAGAGGCTTAACACCTCCATAGCACTTCAACAGCCACTGTGTGGGTCATCATGGGGGTCCTTCAGTCAATGTACCTGTGACAGCACACGGTTGGTCCACTGTAGGGACTGTGTGGATGCCCAGTGAGAAATGTTAATGTACCACATTGGATGCGAAGCATCCGTTGTTACAGCCATTGTTGTAAAAGTCCCTTTGCCCTTTGAACTATAAAGTTCATGTAGTGAACATTATGATTGTGGTGAAACGACCCAGGGGGAGAATAGGACTGGTTGATGAGATAAACCCACTCTTAGTTGTATTAACAAAGATAGGAGGCTGGAGAGTTGTTTTGAGGGATCCAGCTTTCACAATTTTACTTCAATGTGCGAAGAAACTGCACATGCCTACTTACCACCCCCCCCCCTCCACCGCCATCATCTCTCTCTCACCACCCACCACACCTCTTCCTCCTCCCTCCTCCCATACTGTTCCCACCCTCCTCCTGCTTGTGTAAGGACCCAGGCACATGAAAATGTCACCATTGCAAATTTGAGGATGTTCACTGTCCACAGTCTGACACCCAGCTTAACTCATGTCATAGATTTTCTTTAACAACCCTGCACCTTCACAACACAAAGACATCACTAACCAAAGAAATGAGTGTGAATGTACATCTATTTTCAGTTTGATAGTCTTTATATTTCTGACATCCCTAATGTCATGGCCAGTCAAAAGTCTTTGAAAAGGGTAATTCCGGTCCCTTACAAACTGGAATGACATAAAGAGCTGTTATAATGCCTTTTAAAGCTTCTAAATGTCAAAGAGAAGGCCATCAATATATAATTCAAGCTCATGATGACAGTCATTTTGTAGAATTATTCCTATGCTAGTTATATTATAAACTTGAATGCTCCCATCTGAACATCAACTACTTCTTGTGGAAAGACTGCTTAGATCACTAAAGAGATTCTCAAATTTCCCTCAACCATCTGTCATTCCTGATAGAGTTGATGGCTTTTTTTTTTTTTTACAGAAATAAGACACCAAACATACACAAAGCTGGTCAAAGAGAGAGGTTCATTGTTTTGAATATTTCTTTTTTTAAATCAAGCAAATCAGGGATGCGTGTAGTACAATACCATGAACCAGGCAGTAAAAATGTCATTATGAAGAACGTGATCAGTCTCCATGATAGATGCGACCGTGTAATTGTCTGTGCCTGACAAGTCTGCACTTTCTATGCCCTCACACCCCTGATGATCAATATGCCATGTGATCACAAGTTCACTACAAGTGGGCCAAATATGTGACCTTAAAAATAGCCAGACTGTGACCCTCACACACTACTGTGAATACTATTAACTGTACTACTATGTATGTACAACACGACTATGAAGTCCAACCTGGGTCTTTAACACTCGATTACCTGACTAATATCCCTGCAAATGAAGGCATCTGTCTGTTAATGGCCACTGTTAACTTCTGATCTCAGAAATTAACCATGGATTACAGAACAAATGAAATGGTAGACAATTAGTGTATGTCTCTAATTGTGTTTGTGTCTGAGAGAGCCACTAAGTGAGGGATATAAACAAAGAATAATTGGTGTGGAAAGAGGGTTTGAGAGAGACAGAGAGAAATATGGGGTTGGGGAGAAAGTGCAGGAAAGAGAAAGAGAGAGGGGGGGGGGGTGATTAGATATGGTTTGTGGTGTGTATTATTGCCGTGTGTACGAGCCCTGGAGACAGTCCGATCAGCAACACAGAGTTTCTGTTCCCTCAGACAGCTGGAGCTTCCTCTGAAAGACAGAACTGGCTGAATGAACATGCTGGCTGGAGACTGAAACTAAATGGTTTACTCAGCGCCTGACTGCCTACCGAGAGGATGTTTAGAGACAAACACCTACATCCTTATGCATGAATTGACTGTCATGGAGGACCCATAGTTCATCGTGGTCGGATTCATGTTCGCATTCATTCACCCAGATGGCTGGTGCCTGCTCACCCTTCGGCCAATGGGATGAGACTTATGAGAAGGCATGGAGCTGGACAGCTGAGCTGGAACCCATGGTTGTTGATGCACATGTTTAATCCCCTGGGTCAGGGATTCCTCCGCCGTCTTCACATCTGCAGGTGGAGATAGCCCACTCGCAGCCCTGGAGAGGGCGCCAAGTGGAAACGGTCTAAACCTTCCAGTCATTTCCTGTTGGAGGATCATCCAGAGTCACAGATGAGTACGTGGGCGAGAAGGAAGAATGGTGAGGATGAGAGGAAGTTACATTAACAACCCCACTTTGGGTGAATGGGAAATTCTCACGGCTGAACTAACATTTTGGAATGATATCAGAAGTGCAGCCATTAGCGTATATTTGAGAGAACAATAAACATTCAAAGTGGATGGCCGAACTCTCAGATGTGTACTTCCTTTCACAATGTATGAATACCCCTTTTCAAAAAAAAACAACAGAGTCCAAAAACAGTGCCTGTCATTGGGTCAACATCTGGGTCGACAAACAGCTGATTTGCTTGGGTTTGGGATTGGTTCCTATCACATTGCATTCAAATGCATTAGGTGACCACACACCCTAGATGCCTGGCTACTGTTAGCTCTCTCAAGGTAGAAGCTTCGTACTGGGTTAGCTCCAGACTGTTATCTGTGTGGGCGTCAGGAGAGTGTTAGCCTGCTCATCTACGGCTGACTGGATCTCATCACACCAGCACTTCCAGCCTGAAACCTGAGGGCCAGGGTTATCTGACCTGGTCGCCCCCCTGCACTAGAGTTGTCATGGGAGTACTGTCACTCATCACCCATGACTGATGGTGTGTACTACTGGTGTAAACTATGTGTGAACTTGTCCAGCTATCAAACTAGGACAAACTGTGAATGCACAGTCAACCACTCCAACACTTTCTACAACCTTTAACAAGCAAAGGGCAAGCTGTCCACTTATCCCTCACATGAGCTGGGACCCCACCCTGAAGTGGTAATTGAGATACAGTTTTACTTTGTTCCTGTGTTGATGACCTGGGTAGGCCTGGTGACTTGACTTGGAGTCCCCTTATTTCTCACTCAGAAAGTCTTTCTGAGTGAGAATCCTCATCTTCCATTTACATTTAGTCATTTAGCAGACGCTCTTATCAAGAGCAGCTTACAGTAAGTACAGGGACATTCCCCCCGAGGCAGAAGTGCCTTGCCCAAGGACACAATGTCATTTGGCATGGCCGGGAATCGAACTGGCAACCTTCAGATTACTAGCCCGACTCTCTCACCGCTCAGCCATCTGACTCCCATCTTAGTTACCTTTAACTTGAATCACTAGTGTTGATGCAATCAGCCCTACATCCATGTAAACATATTCTTTCTATTTTGTCTTCAGAGGAGGATGCAGGGTTATCATGCGAGAGCGAGTGAATGTGATTAATTGTCAGTGCCCATTGTCTGCATGCTCTCTGGTAGATTGTAAACAACTGACTTTGTTCCTGATTCGGATGTTAGATAAAGTTACAAACATAGTTTGCTAAGAACACACATAGGAAAGGGTGGTGGTGGATTCTCAACACAGGTTCTCAAATCCTCACCTAAGGACCTTACTGACAAAAGCGCCATTTAGAACTGGTTCTGCTAATTCGATTTTTGTCAACATCACTTTGGTGAAAAGAACACATTACATTTACATTTAGTCATTTAGCAGACGCTCTTATCCAGAGCGACTTACAGTAAGTACAGGGACATTCCCCCTGAGGCAAGTAGGGTGAAGTGCCTTGCCCAAGGACACAACATTATTAATGTCAGTCTCATTCCATTAATGGCTTCTGGAAAAAGTGCTGATGAAAGATGCATTACAGCAGACCATATCTCCATACAGTCCTTCACAGATGCTACACCATTAGTTTGCTATCTTTCAAACAAACGTGCATTTACTTGGGCATAAACCAAAATGCGCATGTAAAATCCTTGTCGTCCTCTGGTTATCTTTGAGTGTGTTACAAGCAGAAAAGGAACAAATAACTCAAACCAAAAGTACCTCTCGCTTTTCAGTCACAGCGGAAATATCTGTCCCAGGACTCTTTATTCATGCAGTTCATTTTCTGAAATACTGTAGGTCTCAGATCTCCTTCTAGATTATTCAGCTTTACAGGTTTGTGAGGGAGATTTCAATACAAAGTGCCCCATGGTTGATGCAGTAGTATTGAGTACAACAATATTCATGTTCACATTCAGAAACTTCCCTGTGCAAGTCAGAAACGGTGCAATGAAAGGAATGTTACGTAAACTTGTACAACTTTTATTCTGCGTTGGCGGTGGTGGTGGCTATTCCCTTTTAAATGCTTTGAGGATATATTCACTGTGGCACATCTCCTCAGGGTTCATTTTATATAGTTTTATTTATTTGGCTCTTGGTTTTCTCTTGCTCAGTAAAGCAGGAAATGTTCCCTTACTTATAATGAGCTAGAGGCAGAAAAACTACCATCAGTGAGATTACATGGTTCTTCAACACATGGGTTTGCATAAACATTTCCTCTGCCATTTCAAACTCTCTGCTGGCAATTATCGTTAGCTGGTGTACTGTATTCAAACAGTCTGCTTAAACCAGTAGTGATACTAAGTACAACCCATTTAGAGACATCCTGAAGTTAGTTCATGTTTATTCTCCAGTATTCACACCTTAACAACAAGAAGATGCTAATTTCCTCCGACGTTAAGAGCTGAGAGGAGCCCAGGATGACTCTCAACACAGATAGCATATGATTTGATGATGGCTAATGGAACGATCTCCTTGGTCAAAGACAGAATCAGGGCAATATTCACACCTTTATTCACTGAGCAGTATTGCTGCTCTGAGAAGGTTAAGCATTAAGACATTAAGATTATGACTTAAATATCGTCAATCTGCACTTCTTACTACTGAAGGAAATGCACACAATCAGGCAAACGTAGTATTTAACCAATACAGATTCAGTCATTCTGCATAGTAGGTTGTATGAATACAGATTGACAGTGATTTGTCCAGTGTCCATGGGGGTTCTCGAGTTACTAGTTGATGGACTATGGTCACGATAAGGAACCCGCCTGTTTGAAATCCGACACTACAATGGGGCAAGATTGCATCATGTATGTACTGTATTCCTCCACTTTTAGACATAGGTGGAATGTTCCGTTAATTAAGCAATAAAATGCATCCCATCGTCTCCACATGTAAGTGCTTAAGATTGCATGTACAGTAATACCATTAAAATTGCATAAACACGATCGTTAGAATATCTGATATCGCCAAGGCAGTCCTGTTTCCGAAGCAAAATTACATCTGTAGTATGACAGGCCACTTCATAACCCTGCTTCTCTTTCTCTCCTTCTATCTGGGAGTCAAGGGAGTCAGGTGGCTGAGCGGTGAGGGAGTCGGGCTGGTAATCTGAAAGTCGCCAGTTCGATTCCCTGGCCGTGCCCCTGAACTCACTGTAAGTTGCTCTGGATAAGAGCGTCTGCTAAATGACTAAATGTAAATGTAATCTGACTCTCTGCTTCTATCTGAAGATATCTGTAGGGCCAAGTGGGGCTGACAATCTGAGTTTACAGCATCTCTAACTCAGTGGTGGGGAGAGTGCACACCCATAATAGTCCCAGGATGCCATCCAGAGGGATTTGTCACGGCTGAGGAGACTAAATGTGTTTTAGTTTCACATCGTGATTTTAACTGCCGCTATAGTCACTTCAAGAAGTATTTAATGCTAGATAAATTCAAGTGTGAGTAATGCTTTTTAGTATAATAAAAAAAAACGATCTTACAATTCTAATTTTCTCTCAACCTTTTAATTCATTTAAATGTACATGGAATTATAATAGCATCATAAAACAGAGTGTATAATTATCCATAATTGAAATGCAAAAGAGAATTTAATTAAGCTAATGAAAATGCCATAAAACATCAGAAATTCATGGTAAATCTTTTTTTTCTTATCCATTACAATCCATAAAAAGTTTGGGAAAGCTGAAAGTAGTGAAGTTGGTGTTCATATTGTTTGGCTTTTTGAATGGCATCACTGTATCCCAGGGTTTAGACATGAGCAACCGAGAGGAAGACACTTTTACGAAGGTGAAAGACTTTAGCTTTTTGACTGCAGTTTAACTTATTTCATGTTTTGGGGGCTTCTGAAGCACTGACTCCATAATGAACAATTCAGTGATTTACATTTATTTTGCTGTGAATTATTATTGTATAAAAAGATGTTTGGAGCGGAACATGTACAAACGAGAATAGTTTAGCACCAGTCATTTAAGAGAGATTCATGATTCCATAACTAACTTTCCTCTGCTGTTGTTTGTGTTCATTTAGCATCTTTCTAATAAAAACGGTGATCCCAGCTGGCTCAGAATGGCCTGTTATTCTGATAGTTAATTTTACAAACCTGTGGGAGTGCCGTCCTGTCTGCTCCCGCAAGAAAATCATTTAATTATAAGTTTCCAGACCCAGACAAAACCAGCTAAAGCAATACAATTAAGCTCACAAAGCTGCCTTTACTTTCTTAAGATAATGTATCAGAGATGCTCCCTCTATCATTAGGCTTTCCTGTGTGTGATTTTAAAGAATATCTGCAGTCGAATCCTGTATGGACTGTCAGATGGATGGGATTTTCACTTTTGGTTGCATGTGAAGATGTTCTGGCAGTACTGGTTCAAATGAATCGAATCAAGACATCCTGCTTTATTTCTCTGCTGCTTTCTTCTGTTTCTTCTCTGTCTCTCATCCGAGTTAATTCAGTGGTTTCGGCAGTGTCTGGAACCCAAATCTTGACAAAAGAGCTGTCTTCTCAGCCATTGTGGTTTTGATGCTCCGTATAAACTGGCTCAACATGGACTGGATGTGATTCACAGCCCTGTCAAGGTTTAAACCTGCCCAGTTCAAATCTGTGGATTATTACTGTGGTGAAGAGAGATGGGAAGAAGAAGAGAAGAGCTGAGGTTGAATCTGAAGTGTTGGTTTGAAATGAAAACAATTGGTGGTTATAATGCAGTCCACAACTCATTTCAGACAGTGGGATTATTATAGCTGTCCAACATATGTGGAGTGAACCAAAAGGCAGGGAAAAGTCTTCCAGCTGATGAAATATGTCTAGAGAGTGAAGGAGAGGACATGAGAGGGAACAGCCCCAGTCTTATGTCTGACTCAGGGTCCAAACTGCAGGGTTAGCATCTAGTCCTCCTCTTTTGTAGTGCCCCTTCTATCTGGAAACAATTGAACGATTCAGTTGACAAGTGCTTGTTTGTTTCCTTAGTTTGTGAGTGGGTGTGTGCATCTGCATGTTTGTATTTGGTTGCAGTCATTTTCATGGGTCTGCGTGAGACAGAGAGCTGTTTTGGGATCGGCTCCACCCACTGCACTTCATCTGGTGTCCTTGCTTAGCACAGATAACATAACGTCAGAGGAAGTTAGATTATTAAGAAATGTTCAACATTAGGACGGCCTGTTACGTCCCGAGACCCGTCCCTGTTTGTACTATTTGTTTGTCTCCCTTTGTCCTGTCCATGTCTGTGTTTCCCAGGGGTTCCAGGTCCTGCCCTCCTGTGAAATCGGTGACATCCAATCAGTGACATCCAATCAGTGGCACCCAACTATCAATTACCCATCTGCCCCTGCACCAATCAGAGCTTTCTGCTTGCTATTTTAAGTTCCTTTGTTCTCCCTTGTGGGGAGGGTTTTGTTTTGCTATGTGATACCTTGATTGGGCGATGTATAGGGTATGTTTTGTACCCAGTGTATGCCCCTTTCTCCCAGCATCATCTTTAATCACTATCATTATCATTGTTATTCCGTGTATTTGTAAGGAGACAATAAACTCCCTTTCTTTCTGTTACCCCGGTTGTTCTGTGTCCCCTTCCTCCTTCACCATTTTCCTCACCCTGGTTCCGCGGTTATGTTTGCAGCGGCTCGTTACGTTTACCTGCGCTCCAGGGATTCGTAACACGGCCACTTCAACACTCCTGACACCCACACAGCAGACACAGGAGTTCTGTCAAACAGAACTGGCAAAGAGGAGAGGAACAGACGGTTTAAATGGAGAGACCAACAACAACAGGTGAAAATTATCAAAGTAACAAGGTCATGGTCAGCTACTGTGACTACACACACACAGAGGGGGAGGAGGAAGGAGCCTGGAGTCATGACATAAGTAATGAGAGAGAAGCGTCCGGAACCTTACAGAAGTCATTGTAATTTACTGATTACCTACATTCTGTCAAAACAAAACAATGTTGTTTATGAGGTAGAGCACTAATGCTAGAGTAGTCTTTTAACAGATGTTCTGTCACGTATTTTGACAGAGGGATGTCTTTCATGCAGATTTCATTTTTGACCTGAAAGATTCCGTTTCCATGGAGCACAATCAGCTCTGAGTCAGGAAGGCATCCCTGATGGTCAAACTAGAATACTTCCAAATTTAGTTGGTGTTACATCACCAATGGGGACAGATAAGCCTCAGGGCTAAGGTCGGCCCATCTTCACACAACCATGTTTAACACGCAAGGCGCTCTGCAGTGTAGAGACCAATTATTCACAATTTATAAAAGAAAGAAAAATGTGTTTTGGGAAGGATTATGTAAAATGTTGCCATGACTTTCAACAATTACTGTGGTACTGTAATTGTATATGTACTGTATATGCATATTTAAATGTATATATAGTATACAATATATATACAATAGTAGGGTTTTTTGTCAGTTTCATTGTCAGTGTATCCACTTGTTGAGAAACCGTATACTAAAACACTTGCAGTACTCACACTGCAACCCAGTGGAAATATTCAGGTCAAATAGTTAGACATTTCAATTTCATGTTGCTGAACTAACAGATATAATAGACCCCAGGGTTCTTGTACCGGTTGGATTAACAGCCCCCTCCTAAGTGTAATGTTAGATTTTCCAGTCATTCGTTCAAGACTGGATGAAAAATAGAGTTGCTGACGGTGTATAGAAAATCACAAGGCGTACAGTTTAAGCCGGCTGTGCCCAGTTCATGTAACTCTTGACAACCTCTTGGATGTGTAGCAGTAGCATCACTGCTGACTCTCACAGAGCCTCTGTTGTTTCTCCGACTACTTGCACAGCTATTTTGGCTGCGTTCCTCCCGGGGGCTGTTTCTCTCCCCTCATTCGGAGGAAGCAGGAGAGGGCCATGCAGAGAGGGCCATGCAGAGAGGGCCATGCCTTGGCACCTGCATTAACCCTGATGAGAAGATTGGCCTGCCTACCCAAGGCCCTGTGCATGCTCTACTTTATTTTCATCCCTCGCCTCTCGTGTTAATCACATCAGGTAGTCAGGTGGCTGAGCGGTTAGGGAATCGGGCTATTAATCCGAAGGTTGCCGGTTCGATTCCCGACCGTGCCAAATGATGTTGTGTCCTTGGGCAAGGCACTTCACCCTTGGGGGACTGTCCCTGTACTTACTGTAAGTCGCTCTGGATAAGAGCGTCTGCTAAATGACTAAATGTAGGTAGGAGACAAAGGCGCTGCTATAACATGATGTATCTTTCGAGCTGGTGTTGTCTAATGGGTGAGACGTTCTACCCAGTGGCTGTGCAGAACAGCAGTGGCAGAGTTATAATGTTAATACAATATCAACTATGCTAAGAGAGAGAGTGCAAGGTCACTGGGGTAGAGGGGTGGGGGGCATGTTTAGTCTTGTTACTGTCAAGCTGACTACATATCAAAATACATTCATTTCATGGTAGAAATGTAGTCAGTATATTTTTGTTTCATTAAATTAAATCATTATCTTTGTTGCACACCTGTATTACACGTAACACAAATGATCCATCTATATTGATGATATTACAAAAACTTTAACGCAGAAGATAAGAAATGTAATGTATACGTACTTAAATGTATATTGTATATTTAAACATTTGAAGTGGGCTACTTCTGACATGGTGGCTACTCTGAACACTGACAACATGGATCCTCATGTAAATCTTCAAATTATGTTACAACTGACCTGAAAGTTTCCAAAGTTCATTGTACTGTAATTGAAAGGTTTGTCCAGATTAAGTATATTTTGTAGCAAAACACACTGTAGTGTCCTGAGAGAGTAATTTCAGAAAGTTGAAATGAAAAGAAAGTTTTCATTTCATCTTTCCACTTTGAAATGTCTCCTTCAAATTGTTCTTGTGTAAAATCCTTTTTCAATCAGCATGAGGAGGTTGCACAGTAGGAGCGGGGTTGGAGTCAGATTGGTGTCACAGTATCCTTGGACCTCCTTTCACCAGAGGACGTGAGCCGACTTGTTGTGGCTCTCGTTGATTCGAAGTTCCACAATCGTTGCAGAGTTTTCTCATTGACCTGCTTTCAAAAGTACTTCTCAACAAAAAAATATGTTACGTTTCTTTGTCTCGAGTAACTGTTAAGTTTAACGAAGCTATCTTATGAATAATGATTTCCTCTTGTTTAATTTCATAATTAACTCCATTAAGGAGAGATTGTCAAATGAGACTACAGGTTGGTTGTTTGTTGGTAATGTGCCATCACATTAATGCCCATGATTATGATAATTGCTTCACATTTTGACTGGCATAATTGGATAATTAACAGGAGTCTGATGAGCCACCCATGGCCTATGTGGCAGCTAGTACCGGTGCACTCAAAGCCACTGTCTCTTCATTAACCAACAACTATCATTCACTCTCTGTCCACCAGCATTCTCCAATCCACTAATTGGGGATGTCTGTTGTGACCGAGCAAAGGCTTGTGTCGTGTTCAGCCGGACTTCACATCCACAAGGCCATGGCTATGGTTTCATTCGCTACTTAACTGTGCCTGGCTCCATGCCTGCTTGATTTGTGGTTGCAGTCAGTGTCATGTTTTCGGTTCCATTAAAGTAATTGCAGAGGTAAGACTGTTGTATTTTTTGTCCTTCAGAAAGTGATTTACTGTGACCGGTTTGAAAACAGGAATGGTTTACACCCTGGACTGTAAACAAGAGGTGAAAAACTGCGGCTCACTGATCAATTTGAGTAACTCTCTCCCATTCTCTCTCCCTGTCTTTCACTCTCTTTCCCGTCCAAACAGATTCCATCTGGTTCTCGATGGTTTGTTGTATAGGTGCTGAACAGTGCTGTGATCGATGTTGCTGTTTCTGGAGGGGGGGGGGGGGGGGGGGATATTCTCAACTTCAGTCCTGTTTGCCATTTTAATAATTATTGATCCACAACGGATAACTGAATCTCCTGCAATCCTTACACGACTAGTCCAAAGTTCCAAGAGTGTCTGGGACCTGTGCTTTTGTACTTGCTGGGCAGACCATGGCTGCTGAAGTGTGTGCGTGTGTCAGCATACACTTGTGGACATTACAACATAATATGTTCTGAGAGAAACTCAGGGGAAACAAATTGATCGACAAATGTCTTCCACCATGCTTTAGATGGGAAAAAACTGGAGGATAGAAGACTTAAATCGCAGGTGTTCCAAGTCCACAGAAGTGGCATGCCTCAGCCAAACTAGTCCAATAATGTATTATTTGGAAACGGCTGTGAGCTATTTGATTGAATGTGATACAAGAGTTTTTAATGAGTCCATCTGTCTCTACAACAGCAGGCCCACACAGTTTCATGAAGATTGGACAAGCCGTCTGGGTTGGTTTAGACCCCCTGGTGTCGGTATCAGAGAGTGACCAGTTTCTCTAGAGCTTTCCAAATAGAAGACCTGTGATCATTGATTAAATTGATGGTGTGGCAAGAGACATTGTTGGATAATTGCCATTACTTACGCAACAAGTTAAGTCATCCTTCGATTCTCAGTGAAAAGAAAGTAAACTTTTGAAAGAGTTAATTTCACTGTGTTATTCCTTCTCTCTCCAGCCTCCTCCAGTTATGATTCATTATGACTCAGTCATCTCTCTTTATTGCTTTTTCAATAATCCCCTGACCTTATGTGACCTAAACCAGCATCCCACAGAGGCCATGACCTTGACCCACTAGCATTTGCTCTACACCCAAAGGTTTGAAGAGAGAGAGAGAGAGAGAGAGAGAGAGAGAGAGAGAGAGAGAGAGAGAGAGAGAGAGAGAGAGAGGTAGTACTGGGAGAGCAGAGTAGGAAATAAGTCAGAATTTGTCTTTGTGAATATTATACTTAAGAGTATGAGACAGCAATGGATATCCATCATGTTAAGATGGCGGTGAGCCATGCTATATTCATGTTTTCATTCCTTCCAGGGCTTCGAGTTCTCCTGCACATTTCACAAAGCTAAATCTTCTGAGGCACCTTAGCACTGCACCACATTTATTCAGTCAGACAGCTGCTCTGCAACCTACAGTACCACCTTCCTCAACGGCAAGTGATTGAACCTTCACCTCCAGGTATAAATACATTTATAAGGAAATACGTGTCCTGTGGCAGTTTAATGGTGTGTGGCACAACAGCGCAGTGAAATACTGAGCCAATAATACAATTGAGACACACACACACACACCAGAGGCTCTGATGTAGGAAGATGGCACATCAGTACAACCTCAAAGCTGTAGTCCGGCATATATCAGGATTTCGTATTGAAACTCCAAGTACAACTGGAACTGTATACTTCATTCATTACATTAGTGCACAGTACCCATGGTGCAGTCGGTGATCAAGATAACTGTGAGAAACACACAAACAGATTTCTGGTGCAATAGATAGATAGTGCACAGTGCCCATGATGAAGTAGGTGACACACACAGACTCTTGGAATGATAGATATGGCACAGTGCCCGTGATGCCGTCGGTGAGTGAAATGTTGGTGACACACAGATTTCTGGAATGAAAAAACTATAGATCACTGCTGCCCCCTCTGGTCAGTCAAGTTTATGGTCTTTCTGCCTCGGCCGTCTCTGTCTCCCAGTCTTAGGGTCATTGTGTCGCTCAGCTAACGTGTCCACAGTGGGAACAGAACATTGGCTTCTTTCATTCCTGCTAGAAGACAAGCTAATGCGCTTAACCGCCCTGTGCCAGAATCAATCTCGATAAACTTGAAAACACACTCGCGCACACACAAGGTGTAGAGCATCCTTCACCTTGCTGTTTTTGTAGCAGCGGCAAGACCGACCAGGAAGCATTCATGATTTGCATGAATGTGCTTTATCCGTAGGTGCAAAATGCAACATGTTTTTCTGGACACGTGGAAAGCGGCTCCAATTCCAGTTGAATTGAACGGCAGCGCCTTGAGATAGTAGACATTCGGAGGGATCGAAAGCTCCATGCCTGCTCACCAGTAATTCCTCGCCACCACCACAATCCCAGACGCATACAAACACACACACGCGCGGACACACACGTATCAGGTCACCTGAGTGACGTGATCACCATGTGGATGCCGTGCCGCTCTAAGGGTGCTGGCGGCTGGAACACCTGCGTTCCCCAACTCAGGCTGTACAGCAGATGAGATGAACTGTTGAGTGAAAATGACACACATGGCCCCGGGGGGGGACTGACTCCAACCGCTCCAGCAGGACCAGTCCCATGATGCCCATCAGGCCCCTGGACTCACTCAGAGAGCCTGGAGGGCCCAGGGAGGGCTGAAGCGAGAGACACAAAGCACCACCTCCTTTCTATAAGCATCAGGGAGGCCGTTTAGTCAGGCTGTAACATTGTAGATCGAGAGTATCCACTCAACAACACCGAACTGCTTTTTCTTTCCTTTTTTTTTACAACAATCATGCTTTATTATTCTTTTACTTAAATGTATACTTGCATTTTTTTGCATTAGCAGTTATGGTCAGCCAACATTCAGAAATACTTTGAGGTGATACGGATGGCGTGTTCCACAGAGGACCACATGCTAACCAACAAGAGAGTACGTGTTAGACCCCACAGGAGCATGTCCTAAAAGTGGAAGGTCCTCCCATTTACTTCACACAAACAAATCCCTCTTCAGAGAATATATAAACTGAAACCCACAAATAAATCACCCTCTTTGAGAACCTCCACTTTCTGCAAGATCGAGCTTCGCCGTCACTGAGGTAAGTGTATGTTTGATCTTTTATCATTTTTCCCTGTGTTGTAGGCCTACATCAAGCCATGCTGATGATTTGAATGACAACATGGATTTATTTTGATTGCCTTCTGTTTGGCTTAGAAGGTCTCAAACAAAACAGTCGTTGTGAATTTGTGTTAACGTTAAGGATCAATTAACATTCCCAATATGGAAATGTTTATTCATCACCTGTTCCAGAGAGTAAAGACAGAAAGGCAGTGTTATTTTGACAGGTTTCCACGAAATAAATTGTGTTTAATGACATGTCTTGACGGGATGAGACGTTTACATCTTGAGGTGACGGGTGACATTCTAAATTGATTATGAATGATCACCTTCTCATATCACATAATTCCTCCAATGTTCTAATATACCAAGTTAGACTCTGATGCTAAATTCTTTCAACAGTAATTGTGTTATATGGGCATTTAACACCGGCTGTCACCACCACGGCAACTCAACATCATTTATTTTGGTTTCACATTGTCAGGTGGTTATAAACAAAGGACTTTTGATCAGGTTTTGCATCTGTAGTACCATCGGCAGAAAACAACAGTCTGGCCTCTGGTTCCACAGGAGAAAAGGGGCAGCTCAGAGGTCAGGGGGTGATGTAGAAACCTAGAGAGGCCTGGAAGGAAGAAGGGGTAAGAAGGGAAACAGTGGGACCCAGAGCAGGCCCTCAGAGTACTGCAGCAGGGATGATCCCCGCCTGTGGCACGTACACTACAGCAGGACTTAGACTGTCGAAGGAAATCAGGACTAGGATATCTGACAGTTTCTTGGCAGAACTGTATCCATCAGTCTAGTCGATATTTGTTGTCAACAACGTATTCTAGCAGATCCTGGATGTCAAAAAGCTATGATTTAAAGATGACTTGCTTGCATGAAAGTAAAAAAAGAAGTCTGAATAAATGAATCGAAAAATGTCAGCAAAGACTTCTACTCACACAACAATTGCTTGAATGCACCAGTCACCACAGATGCCTGACAAGGGCTTCTAACACCCAGCAATGAGCGGTGTGTCCTTTTATCTCTATGTGAGAGGGGTGGGGTTGGTGGAGCAGCACTGGGGGAGCTGGTCAGTTGGGAGTTGATTTCCTGGTGTGTAAGGAGAAGAGGTTCTCCAGAGAGAAACAGGGCCCAGAGAGTGCCTCACCTGAACTCAAAAACAGAATAACAGCCTGCGGGATGCCCTCTTTCTGTTTGTCCCTGCTGTTTTTTCAACTGTGTTTTGTGGCACAGTAGCCCAGTTCTAATCATCAGGGACTCCAGAGAGCTGACGAGACTAATGGATCCGAAGCTGGAGAGAGAGTACGTCTTGATGTATACCTAACCTAACCCTTCTCTATGTTCTCCCTTTAGACTCCTGCTGTTGATCTCAATCTGATCTCTGTGAGGGCATCATGTGGGGCCTGCTGAATAAATACCTGACAGTGAACACCACCACCACCACGTCCCCCCTGCCATCCACCCTTGACGCCCCCATTGAAACCCTGGCCAACGCTACAGTCGTGCACCACTTTAGCGTGTTTGATGGCTGTGACGACATGGTGGAAGGCATTCTCTTTGACCTGACCGTGCAGACTTTCAACGTGGTGGTGGGAATTCCTGCCAACATCATGGTGATGGTGATCCTCATCCGTAACCGCCACCAGCCCTCCACGTCCGACATCTTCTTAGGGTGCCTTGCCTTCATGGATTTCTACTTTGGTTGCATGGTCCCCCTCATCTACCTAAATCTCTACTACTGGGAAAGCATGAAGATGTGGTCTGCCTTTAAGTTCTCCTACGGTGTCAAAGACACCAGTGGCCCCCTTTTTCTCTCCTGTATTTGCCTGGATCGCTTTGTGGCAGTACTCTGCCCCATAGCCTTCAGCCAACTCAAAGATAACAAGTACAGGATAGGTCTCTCTGTGTTCGTGCTGTGTCTCACCTTTGCCTATGCTTCGGCCAAGACAGTTGGGGGCCTCCATGACTTTGAAAAGGTCTTCACGGGCGAGATCCTGGCAAGCTTCACCTGGATGGTTTTTTGCAATATCGCCATCCTGTTGGCCTTAAAAAGGTCCCGTGGGGCAGGCAAGGATGAAATGCACCCCATGAAGAAGAAGGCGTTTAACATGGTGCTTTCCATCTTGGCTATCATTGTGTTTAACTACCTGCCACCTGTAGCTCTGTTCCCCTTCCAGGACTACTACCCACCACATGCCTTCCGCTGCTATGTGCAGCCTGTGGGCTTTGCCTTTGTCAACATCAGTAGCAGCATCCAGCCACTAATCTACCTCTCACGCCTAGAGAAGGTTCCCTTCCTTCCTGACTCCTGCCTGAAGAGATGGAACACTTCTAAGGAGAAGCCCGATTCACCTCCTGTTAATGCTGCTTAAAAGTCAAAGATTAACCATTTCTTTGTCCAAAGGTTGTTTTGCTAAATATAATATATTTCTTAATGTTTTCTTAGGTGATTTAAAGTATGGACAAGTAGTCACAGGAAAAGTAGTTTGAAGCAGAGTTCTATTAAACAGTGATGTATTGATGTAGCCACATCAGCTTGTACATTTTCTTACGAAGAAATATATAAAGAGCAAATGAGATATTATGGGTAAGCGTCATCCTCTTCTCTATGGATCACATTCAGCTGGAGCTGGGGCGCCACCATGTGTACAAGCTTAAAACTGCATGTGGTAAACATGCACATTTTTATATTCAAGATCATTTCCTTGGAAAATAAATAGTCTATTGTTGATCATCATTCATAGATTATGGAAATGACATTACATGAAGTAAAAATGAAACTCTCAAGTCACTCTGTCATTTTCATAACACCATCATTTCTGACATTGTCATTAAAATCTAATTGTTGTCATCCAAAACATTGTTTTTCATCATTAAGGATTCTCAGCGGGTGTTTACTTTGTGTATAAAAATATGGGAAAACTCTCAATAATCCCCTGACCTTACGTAACCTAAACCAGCATCCCACAGAGGCCATGGCCTCGTTGACCCACTGGCATTTGCTCTACACTCGAAGGTTTGAGACGAGAGAGAGAGAGAGAGAGAGAGAGAGAGAGAGAGAGAGAGAGAGAGAGAGAGAGAGAGAGAGAGGTAATACTGGGAGAGTAGGAAATAAGTCAGAATTTGTTTTTGTGAATATTATGCTTAGAGTATGAGTCGGCAATGGATATCCATCATGTTAAGATGGCGGTGAGCCATGCTATATTCATGTTTTCATTCCTTCCAGGGCTTCGAGTTCTCCTGCACATTTCACAAAGCTAAATCTTCTGAGGCACCTTAGCACTGCACCACATTTACTCAGCCAGACAGCTGCTCTGCAACCTACAGTACCACCTTCCTCAACGGCAAGTGATTGAACCTTCACCTCCAGGTACAGATAAATTAATAAGGAAATACGTGTCCTGTGGCAGTTTAATGGTGTGTGGCACAACAGCGCAGTGAAATACTGAGCCAATAATACAATTGAGACACACACACACACACCAGAGGCTCTGATATAGGAAGATGGCACATCAGTACAATGATACTAAGTATACTGTATCAGGATTTCGTATTGAAACTCCAAGTACAACTGGAACTGTATACTTCATTCATTACATTAGTGCACAGTACCCATGGTGCAGTCGGTGATTAAGATAACTGTGAGAAACACACAAACAGATTTCTGGAGCAATAGATAGATAGTGCACAGTGCCCATGATGAAGTAGGTGACACACACAGACTCCTGGAATGATAGATAGGGCACAGTGCCCGTGATGCCGTCGGTGAGTGAGATAACCACCAGGGAGGGCTGAAGCGAGAGACACAAAGCACCACCTCCTTCCTATAAGCATCAGGGAGGCCGTTTAGTCAGGCTGTAACATTGTAGATCGAGAGTATCCACTCAATCAACACCGAACTGCTTTTTCTTTCCTTTTTTTACAACAATCATGCTTTATTATTCTTTTACTTGAATGTATACTAGCATTTTTTTGCATTAGGAGTTATGGTCAGCCAACATTTAGAAATACTTTGAGGTGATACGGATGGCGTATTCCACAGAGGACCACATGCTAACCAACAAGAGAGTACGTGTTAGACCCCACAGGAGCATGTCCTAAAAGTGGAAGGACCTCCCATTTACTTCCCCCAGCACAAACAAATCCCTCTTCAGAGAATATATAAACTGAAACCCACAAATAAATCACCCTCTTTGAGAACCTCCACTTTCTGCAAGATCGAGCTTCGCCGTCACTGAGGTAAGTGTATGTTTGATCTTTTATCATATTGCCCTGTGTTGTAGGCCTACATCAAAGCCATGCTGATGATTTGAATGACAACATGGATTTATTTTGATTGCCTTCAGTTTGGCTTAGAAGGTCTCAAACAAAACAGTCGTTGTGAATTTGTGTTAACGTTAAGGATCAATTAACATTCCCAATATGGAAATGTTTATTCATCACCTGTTCCAGAGAGTAAAGACAGAAAGGCAGTGTTATTTTGACAGGTTTCCATAAAATAGATTGGGTTTAATGACATGTCTTGACGGGATGAGACGTTTACATCTTGAGGTGACGGGTGACATTCTAAATTGATTATGAATGATCACCTTCTCATATCACATAATTCCTCCAATGTTCTAATATACCAAATTAGACTCTGATGCTAAATGCTTTCAACAGTAATTGTGTTATATGGGCATTTAACACCGGCTGTCACCACCACGCCAACTCAACATAATTTATTTTGGTTTCACATTGTCAGGTGGTTATAAACAAAGGACTTTTGATCAGGTTTTGCATCTGTAGTACCATCGGCAGAAAACAACAGTCTGGCCTCTGGTTCCACAGGAGAAAAGGGGCAGCTCAGAGGTCAGGGGGTGATGTAGAAACCTAGAGAGGCCTGGAAGGAAGAAGGGGTAAGAAGGGAAACAGTGGGACCCAGAGCAGGCCCTCAGAGTACTGCAGCAGGGACGATCCCCGCCTGTGGCACACACACTACAGCAGGACTTAAACTGTCGAAGGAAATCAGGACTAGGATATCTGACAGTTCCTTGGCAGAACTGTATCTATCTTTCTAGTCGATATTTGTTGTCAACAAAGTATTCTGGCAACTCCTGGATGTCAAAAAGCTATGATTTATAGATGACTTGCTTGCATTAATGTCAAAAAAGAACTCTGAATAACTGAATCGAAAAATGTCAGCAAAGACTTCTACTCACATAACAATTGCTTGAATGCACCAGTCACCACAGATGCCTGACAAGGGCTTCTAACACCCAGCAATGAGCGGTGTGTCCTTTTATCTCTATGTGAGAGGGGTGGGGTTGGTGGAGCAGCACTGGGGGAGCTAGTCAGTTGGGAGTTGATTTCCTGGTGTGTAAGGAGAAGTGGTTCTCCAGAGAGAAACAGGGCCCAGTTCACCAGAACTCAAAAACAGAATAACAGCCTGCGGGATGCCCTCTTTCTGTTTGTCCATACTGTTTTTTCAACTGTGTTTTGTGGCACAGTAGCCCAGTTCTAATCATCAGGGACTCCAGAGAGCTGACGAGACTAATGGATCCGAAGCTGGAGAGAGAGTACATCTGGATGAAGGGGGTCAGATGGCTGAGCGGTTAGGGAGTCGGGCTAGTAATCTGAAGGTTACCTGGTTCGATTCCCGGCTGTGCCAAATTACGTTGTGTCCTTGGGCAAGGCACTTCACCCTACTTGCCTCGGGGGAATGTCCCTGTACTTACTGTAAGTCGCTCTGGATAAGAAGTGTCTGCTAAATGACTAAATGTAAATGTCTTGATGTATACCTAACCTAACCCTTCTCTATGTTCACCCTTCAAACTCCTGCTGTTGATCTCAATCTGATCTCTGTGAGGGCATCATGTGGGACCTTCTGAATAAATACCTGACAGTGAACACCACCACCACCACGTCCCCCCTGCCATCCACCCTTGACGCCCCCATTGAAACCCTGGCCAACGCTACAGTCGTGCACCACTTTAGTGTGTTTGATGGCTGTGACGACATGGTGGAAGGCATTCTCTTTGACCTGACCGTGCAGACTGTCAACGTGGTGGTGGGAATTCCTGCCAACATCATGGTGATGGTGATCCTCATCCGTAACCGCCACCAGCCCTCCATGTCCTGCTTAAAAGTCCAATTAACCATTTTTCTGTCCAAAGGTTGTTTTGCTAAATATATAGTATGTTTTCTTAGGTGATTTAAAAGATGGACAAGTAGTCACAGGAAAAGTAGTTTGAAGCAGAGTTCTATTAAACAGTGATGTATTCATGTAGCCACATCAGCTTGTACATTTTCTTACGAAGAAATATATAAAGAGCAAATGAGATATTATGGGTAAGCGTCCTCTTCTCTATGGATCACATTCAGCTGGAGCTGGGTCGCCACCATGTGTACAAGTTTAAAACTGCATGTGGAAACATGCACATTTTATATTCAAGATCATTTCCTTGGAAAGTAAATAGTCTATTATTGATCATCATTCATAGAATATGGAAATGACATTACATGAAGTAAACATCAAGTCACTCTGTCATTTTCATAACCTCATCATTTCTGACATGGTCATTACAATCTAATTGTTGTCATCCAAAATATTGTTTTTCATCATTAAGGATTCTCAGCGGGTGTTTACTTTGTGTATAAAAATATGGGAAAACTCTCTCTGTAAACTTGGTTTGCGAGAACGAGTACAAGGCCGCATCTCGATGCAGTGGAATCAAAGAAAGACACCTCCCCCTTGTCCCAGTCCATCTGCACTCTGACCCTTTGGGGTTTCCTAGCAACAGCCAGCAGTGTTGGGGGAGAGGTCATGGCTCTGTACTCTTTATTCCTCAGACACAAGGTCCAGAAGCCATTCTCAGGCCTGGCTAACGCCTCGGCCGCTCTGGGTACAGACTCGCTGACCACACCCAGAATCCAGTCCTCGTTATTTCCTGTGTCCACTTCCCAGCAGTGACTTCCCGAGCCCAGTCCTGTCATGCCCACTACCTCTGCACTCATGTGGAAGCGCTCAGGGTTGTCAGGGACACCCAGGGGCAAGCTGCTGTAGTGGAGTGAAGTCAGGTCATCAGACAAGATGAGGCAGGGGTGGGCTGTGTTTGGATCCAAAATCACAGGAGCTGAGGGAGAGGAAATAGGACAGTTAAGATTAGAGGGCAGGAAAGAGTTTCCATCTGATAGATTACATATACTTGCATTTACATTTAGTCAACTAGACGCTCGTATCCAGAGCAACTTACAGTAAGTACAGGGACATTTCCCCCAAGGCAAGTAGGGTGAAGTGCCTTGCCCAAGGACAAAACATTATTAGCCCACCAGGAATTGAACCGGCAACCTTCTGATTAATAGCCTGATTCCCTAACCGCTCAGCCATCTGACCCCCTACTACTTTACCTTTATCCACATGGTGTGACATTCTCTCCCAGACTCTGTACTTGAGATTACACAGATGTTTGGCCACATCAACAAGTGTCCCTGAAACTGTCACTGCAGACTGTGGCACACAGCTCCCTCTGAAACAAAATAGGAAGCAAAGTGTGTTTGAAAGGAAGGATGTGTGTACGTGTGTGAGTGCGTGTGTGTGTGTCGGGGGGGGGGGTTGTGCAACACAGACAGTGTGTTCAAATACCTTTCCAAAGTGGCTTTGAAGTTCTGGGGAAAACAAACACATTGTGTCAAGTTCAGACCTAATAAACCATTAGCACTGTTAAGATCCTAGTCGATTGTCTCAATTAATTGGACGGTATCCTAGATGTATACAGACCTGTAGCAATGCCATGTCATCTTCCGCGATCTCCTTCTCGAGCACTGCGATAGTCTCTGTGAGAGACAGTGTCCTTGCAGCAGTCTCTGTCATCGCTGTCATCACAAGACTCCTCTTCTCCTCCTCCTCCTCCCTCAGACCAGCTAACATGGCCGTCTCCTCCTCGTAAAGAAACTGGTGCAACTGTCCAAACTGGTCTTTCATTTTTTGTTCAGTCTCCAGAGCCTTACTCTGAAGAACATAAAAACGCAGATACTTTGTTTTGTTTTGTTTTTTGTTTACTGCGAATTTCTTTGGACAACAAATTGGTGATGTGTTAGGAGTTACCTTAATGTGTGCTAGAGTGGTCTTTAATGTATTGGATACCCTGGTGATGGAGTCCAGAGTGTCTTTCAGGGTCTTCAGTGAAGCACAGATCTCATTCTGGAAGAGTAATTCTATTTGTGTGAACCAGGCCATCCATACATACTTTCATGCACTTACTGTATACTCTAAACAGGAAAATTCCTGTATTTGACAGCAGATGGTGATAAACCATTAGATGGTGATAAACCTAAGCTTTGACATTCAAATTCTCTGGTCAACATTTAAAGCATTCTACCTTCAACCTGACTGGAATGGAATAACATGGTTATTTGAGTCATCTGTTTTTGTGTTATTCTGTGTGGGCACTGAGTCATTAAACCTCTCACTCACCTTGCAATCCAGTGCCGCCTCCTCTATCGGTGAACACTCATGGTGTTTGTGCATTTTGGAGGATTGGCACACCACACAGACAGGCTGCATGTCGTCCAGGCAGAATAATTTCAATTGCTCCCCGTGCAGGCTGCAGAGTAATCTCTCCCTGCCTGCATGGCTCTCCCGCCTGCTCTGTACCAAGGCCTCGCAGAGGTTCTTTAGGGCCAGGTTGGAGGGCGGGCTGCGCTTGGAGGCCCTGCACCTGCAGACTGGGCACTCTCTGGAGGTTGACGTGTCCCAGCAGCGCTGGATACAGCTCCGACAGACGCTGTGGCTGCATGTCAGCAGGACAGGGTCACTGAAGATGTCAATGCAAACAGGACAGGAGAGGTCCTCCTCGGGGAGAGAGACGCCGCATGACATGTCCTTCACCTGGTCAGGGGTTGGGTAGAGGAGCTCCAATGTCCCCCAAAAAACTTGTCTGACTTTGAAAACGAACTACACTACGTAATAATGAGAGGAAGAAAAGTAGGTTGTTTTAAACCTTACCTAAATCGAGACAGCATTTAGCCTATAATGAAAAGTCTAAAGTCTTTGTTGTTCCATTGTTCTTGACGCAGTGCAAACCATTTTAGAAAAGACCATTTTCCTGTTTTCGGTTTGTCTGACTGACTCCAGAGACGCAGAGCACTTGTGACACTGAATGCAAAAAACCCTGGGAACAGGAAGTCAAGCCTGTTCCGTAGCCTACAGTAGGTCAAATGTGAAATAGTTTCAAACTTGTTTAAAACCCGTTGCTCGTTTGGAATAGAATGTGTTTTTTTACGTGTAAGGTATAGACATGTCTGAAACTCGAATACTTGATTCAATGACTATATAGAAACATTCTACATAGGTACAAAACATTTAAGATGAGAGAAAAAAAAGAAGAGGGTTGAGGTCTGTGGTGTTATTTATTAATCCGTTTGGGTGTCGCTTGGGGGAGGCTGCCCTCCCTCTCACTCATTGTGTTCAAACGAGCTACATTATACAGGACCATATACTTTGACTGCCCGTAAAGAGGCAAAGTGAACTCAGTCTTTGATAATATTCGCTTCTGCGATCACGTAGCTTCTAGCCGATCTAACTGTCGGCCAACTTGTCAATGTCTATCTTTATCACGAACAAGGATACATCATCTCCTCCTCCTGTCTTTGGTTACCATGGGGATGACGTGAAGTTGCATCAATGATTTGGTCAAGTTGTCGTTTTAAAGACGGGCGTGACCTAGACTGCCAAAGCGCACGAGCGTTCTGCGAGAAGAATCCTGATTCCTGTAGCTCTGTCAAATCCTCTTATCAAAATGCGCGAAATTGTGCATTTGCAAGCTGGCCAGTGCGGTAACCAGATTGGAGCAAAGGTATGAAATATATTAGTTTGATATTTTGATTTAAAAAAACATATTTGCATGCATGATTGCTTGCTTGCAGGATTCCTTTTCTTGCAGCGGAAAGGCTACTAATCCTATCCCAATTCTCTAGAAAGCCGCAGAAAATGGAGGATCCCTGAATTTCCATCATGAAACTGCATGACTGTAATTCACGTGCGCCACAGAAGATTTTGTATATTTTGTGCATTAAATAAATACATAATTGTAGACTATGCAATTCTGTTTTTATTATATAGCATTATTGTTTGTTGTGCCTATAATTATAGAATATAGGTCACGGAGTCACGAATCAATGTCAAATGCATTTTATCTCCTCATTGTTAGCCTACCTTGTTATAATCATTGATGAGGAGCAAGATAGTATACTGTCATGGTGTCTCAAACTGATGCCATCAGATACCATTCCCTCCCCAACCAACTTGACCTATTTATTCTACATTTCTCTGTCTTATCATGATTTAGTTGCCTGTTTTGACTTCAAGCTGCCATCATTGCATAACAATGTTCAGCTGCAGAAGACAGAATGTATCACATATGCATGGCTCATGAGACACATATGTAAGGATTATATTCAAAACTAGCAATTAATCAGTCAACATCCTTACACCCATCCTTTTCCCCCAACCTACACCCATTCTCTCTCCCTATCTCTCTCCCTCAGTTCTGGGAGGTGATTAGTGATGAACATGGCATCGACCCCACTGGTTCCTACCAAGGAGACAGTGACCTGCAGCTGGACAGGATCAGTGTCTATTACAATGAGGCCTCAGGTTGTTATTGCTACTGTCTACATATCATTCTCGTATCCTAAATGAACCATTATAGTTCATGCTATACCAGCATCATCATGAACCAGTGACAACAATCAGGGGTTAACCTGTAACATTTGTAGGTGGAAAGTATGTTCCTCGTGCCATCCTGGTGGACCTAGAGCCTGGCACCATGGACTCAGTCAGGTCGGGACCCTTCGGACAGATCTTCAGGCCTGACAACTTTGTCTTTGGTAGGTGTTTTTTAATCAAAGGTGTCTAACAGTATGGAGTCCAGTCATGTATTTCATTTTCATTTAATTGTTTACTTTCAGTTGACTCTAATTGGTTATGCTAGATGTGTTGTTCATTTTCAATTCAGCCCTTTTTAGTATCATAACTTGTAATCCTCTAATGCTTTTCTGGTCATCTCAATTCTTCTGCTTTCTCTAGGCCAGAGTGGTGCTGGAAACAACTGGGCCAAGGGCCACTACACAGAGGGGGCAGAGCTGGTGGACTCAGTCCTGGACGTGGTGAGGAAGGAGGCTGAGAGCTGTGACTGCCTCCAGGGCTTCCAGCTCACCCACTCCTTGGGGGGGGGCACTGGTTCAGGGATGGGTACCCTGCTCATCAGCAAGATCCGTGAGGAGTACCCTGACCGCATCATGAACACCTTCAGCGTGGTGCCTTCTCCTAAGGTGTCTGACACGGTGGTGGAGCCCTACAACGCCACCCTCTCCGTGCACCAGCTGGTAGAAAACACAGACGAGACCTACTGCATTGACAATGAAGCTCTTTATGACATCTGCTTCCGCACTCTCAAGCTCACCACTCCCACCTACGGAGACCTCAACCACCTGGTCTCGGCCACCATGAGCGGGGTGACCACCTGCCTTCGCTTCCCTGGCCAACTCAACGCCGACCTGCGCAAGCTTGCCGTCAACATGGTGCCCTTCCCCCGACTGCACTTCTTCATGCCCGGCTTCGCCCCTCTCACCAGCAGGGGGAGCCAGCAGTACCGCGCCCTGTCCGTGCCTGAGCTCACCCAGCAGATGTTTGATGCCAAGAACATGATGGCCGCCTGCGACCCCCGCCACGGGCGCTACCTGACCGTGGCCGCCGTGTTCCGCGGCCGCATGTCCATGAAGGAGGTGGACGAGCAGATGCTGAACGTGCAGAACAAGAACAGCAGCTACTTTGTGGAATGGATCCCGAACAACGTGAAGACGGCCGTGTGCGACATCCCACCCCGTGGGCTCAAGATGGCCGCCACTTTCATCGGCAACAGCACCGCTATCCAGGAGCTGTTCAAGCGTATCTCTGAGCAGTTCACCGCCATGTTCCGTCGTAAGGCCTTCCTCCACTGGTACACGGGCGAGGGCATGGATGAGATGGAGTTCACTGAGGCCGAGAGCAACATGAACGACCTGGTGTCGGAGTACCAGCAGTACCAGGACGCCACTGCAGAGGAGGGCGAGTTTGAGGAGGAAGGAGAAGAGGAAGTGGCCTAAACCCTCTGGCCACTTAACTGCTAAACAACAATCATTACAATCCCAACTCCATACCCATCTGTCTCCTTCGTGTCTCAACTCACTTGAAATTGTTTGCCTTACTTGCTGAAATGGTTTGGCATACTATGATCCTCAATCATTATAGCACCAGACAGTGATGTTAACTTATAGTAGTGAACTTTTATGTGTCTTTTTGAAAGCACTGAATTCTTCCCATACCCACATCCATCCAGTCATTTTCTTATGAAAGAAAGTGAATTTAACTGTGAAACCCTTGAATTGGAAAATAATTAAAAGTTGGTGTCTGATTAACTGATAATCTCGCTGACCGTCTTTATTTTATTATATAAAAATAAATGCTCATTTGATACGTATTGAAAAACGATACTTGTGACACATGTGTGCCACCAGATGGCAGCATTGACATTGAATGATCAGATTAATTTCAAAATATGTCAAACAACCAGAGAAATAGCCAGACAGCTCAAATCCAAGTCTCAGTTCACCACATATTGCAGAATAAGAACAATTTGCATTGCTTACTGTGATCATGCGGCGCACAAGCAGACTCTGCATTCCTATAATGCATTAAGAGAAAGCAACTACACAAAATTGTTAATGTTCTGGTTCAACACTAGCTTTTTTTCAATTTTTTGACAACGTTAGGTGAATAATTTTAAACAATGACCAGCAGTTTATTCTACTGTGAGCATAGATAAAACATTGCTAAATATCTCCACATCAGTGTCATTATTCATTGACATACCAAATTCTAGAAATCTTGCAGCATTTACTTAGTGGAATAATTGGGAGATTAAATATTCAAGTGTAAACAATTATTCCTTTTTGGTAACATAATCAATACTATTATATTAACTGAAAATTATATGAATCAATATAATAAGACAGAACAACTGATATTAGATATTAGATAACTGACTAGTTAGTAACAAATAAAAGGCAAGTCCATAGTGTATCCTTCAAAACAACACT
This sequence comes from Thaleichthys pacificus, assembly GCA_023658055.1. Taxonomy (NCBI): domain Eukaryota; kingdom Metazoa; phylum Chordata; class Actinopteri; order Osmeriformes; family Osmeridae; genus Thaleichthys; species Thaleichthys pacificus. The sequence goes on from CM042862.1 coordinate 7,592,270, forward strand.
AGTCTGTGGTTGAAATTCAGTGTTGTACTGTATATATAAGTATAAATTATCTAGAAATCATAAATATCAACAGTCAATAGTGGTATTCAGAATTCAGTATTCAACACATCATCCTGAATGGATGATACTGAAACAGAAATGTATTTATAGGTTGTAATCTCCACCATTTAGCTATTGAAAAGCAAGACAGATTGGCCATGACCGATAAGTCACAACATCAGTGAAATGTGTAATGACAAAATACTGTTCCTCTTTCATTTAGTGCAGTAGTCTGATACCTCCGTCCGTAAGACCATTTTAGTATTTGTTCCTCTTGAATAAGCAATTGCTATTTACAGTCAACAATTGTGGAAAAGTCAGAGATTATCCATGACTACCAAAGCAGATCATGAACCCAGAACTTGGTAACATCCTTTCCCAGGGCTTTTTTGTAATGACCTTTCACATCTTGCAGCTCACACGTCCTTTGTTTCTGCACAGGTAGTTCTTCCTCCAACAATAAGGTCAAATGAGGTGTTAATGATTCCAGGTGCGGAGCTTCCACCAAATAGCAACCCCAAACGCCACGAGCAAGGCTCAAATGAGCCTTTCTTCCTTGGGTAGTTTGAGTGTGTCTGGCGCTTCTACACTGCGAGTCCCCGATTGCTCCTCAGCACTAGGATGGTACGTCCCCTCCGTCTGCCGCCTCTTCTTCACCACACAAAAAAGCCATGCAAGGACCGCAGAAGCTATAGCCAAAAGCCCCAGGATAACAGTTGGGGCAACAATGGCAGCAATGTTTGGTCCCTGAAGGTGGAATAACACAAGGATTAGAGCTACTCTCTTCAATACTGAAATGGTCTAACTTAAGCAGGAAGAAAATATGAATAGCAAACTAACCGAGGCACTTGTTGTTGTAAGAGTTATAGGGGGACTGGTAGTTGAATCGTTCTGACCTATGAAAAGAGTCCAAGATTGTTATTACATTCGAATACAAATTTATCAAAGTCCTGGTCATGAAAGCAGTCTGACATTATAAACAGTACATTAAAACAACACAAACACTAGTTCAACCAGCAATACTGTGAGTAATGTGTAAATGTGTAAAATGAACCAAAAGCTAAATGTGGACTTTCATGTTCTAGAATACACAAGGTGTTGCTTTGCAAAAGTATTCAAGTCCAGCTACTGCAACTGTGTCTCAGGGCACTTTATCCATGGCCAACCATGTGATTTTTATGTGAGATCACACGCACAGTAACAGCTTGAACAGCGAGGGGGAGGTGAGTGCTTGGAATGCAGCCTGTGACTGTGGTCAGTGACATTTTCCAACCAAATTCAGTTATTTAAAATCATAAAAAACACAAGTCAACTTGTCATTGTGCTTATCTTTCAGAAATTAAATGGTCGAAGGTGTCTTGTTTAGAATCCTTATCAGTCCACTCAGCGGATTCAAAGCCAGTTAATCTTTAACTAGAGTAAACAGAAAGTTTCTCAAGGACAAAAGTACACCTTTCTGAAAAAAGAACACAAAAAGAAACGGTATACTTGGGGGAGGGTGAACACATTTGCTCTCTCTATAGGATCTCTACATGTTTAAGGCCGTAATATTGGCTAAGTTACTTTTAGCTTGCAACACAAGGGGATGTTGACAGTTTGAACATTACAGAGGTTTTAAACAATTATTGTGGTCACATTCCTGAGCACAGTCACATTACATTTAAACCAAATCTTATGAGATGGTCTTGCTATGGCAACATGTCATAACATGTCTGGTTCTCTGAGCTATGAGCAACTGCAACAGCTTTTGAGGCTATAATAATTGAGACTGGGTGTGTTTTCATGTTGTATAAGACACTTAACTGTTAGAGAGGAAGGGCTAACAGAATGAATGTAGTTGTAGGAAGTAGGGATGGAGTGACTCACCTTCGGCATGATTAATGGCTAGCACCAGTAGCAGGACACTCCCTGCCAATAGACCAGGCATCGGAATGATATCCAGGAGCTGTGCCATGTCTATCCAGCACCAGGAGGGCCTCATAGAGCGTAGACTGCCATTGGGACATCAACTTGGGGCCATTTCAGCAGGACCAACGTTCAACACAACCCTATAGAGGCTGTCTAGATTATGAACAGAAATGTTACAGTAAAAATCACATGGCTTGTGTATGAAGACAAAACTATTCCAATTTGGGAGTCTAATTAATGTTGTTATCATTGTCTAGTTAATATACTGTTACATGCCACATGGGTCCAAAACGACACATTAGTCAGTGGTGTCTAGAAAAAGATTCATTTGAGTATTCTTTGATTTGACCACTGAGCCCAAGGATTAGAGATACAGTAAACCTGTAGAATCCTACATGCCGGTGTTGTCAGGCACAGGAGTATGCGGATTGGACAACTTAATTGACAGGAGATTGGTATAGATGTTTTCAATTGCAATAGGCCTACTTTTTTAAAGTAGCCTACTTTTGTTGATAGTGCGAGCGAAATCCATATCGGCTAAAGGCGCTGTCTAAAATTGCACCTGTTCAAAAAGGAAGGTTGTGTATGGCGATACATCCATAACAATCAATCAAAGTTTAAATTCAAAATACTTTCAATAGTTTTATCAAAACAATAACAGCTGAAATCGTATTATGGTTTAATAAATTGTATTAGTTGGTTTCGAAATATGCTATGTCACTTCGTTCAAGCGTACTTAAACCGCAACAGTTGCCTGGCTATTTGGTAATCCGTGCCCAATAAAAGACCAATGCTTCAGTTCTACACACACCTAGGCCTATACCAGTATACGTTTAACTGTATTGAATATGAAGTACATACCGACTTGCGCTGCTTGCAATAGATATCCAGGTGAGGCAACCGGAAAATAAGTCAAGTAGATTCCGTGTAAAAACAACAACTGTTTACTTCCGCCTCACCTTATCAAGAGACCAAGCGCACATCCAAACTTCATCAAGTGCCTTATTAATGATTTTTTAAAGTTATCCTTTTAGATGATAAATGATCGATGCGTCTCGACATCATCGTAGCCTAGCCTACCTGTGGCTTTAACTATGTAAAACAGTTTTTTTTCCCTCTCTTCGCCCTTGGTCACATGGTCATGTCTCATGTTACAGTACCTGTGCATGGTATCAACCCGTTGCACGGGAAGAACAGATAGCCTTTGTATGCACACCCGAGTCTAAGAGGGACAGCAGAAGAGAAAATCCACCTGCTCAATGGACCTATCACTACAGTCATCCAGGCCCCTCTCATATTGCCTTCCATGTCGATTTCGTTGACGTTTCTGTCCAACTTCTAAATGGAATTCAAGACTGGGATCTTAACAATAGTTCTACCGAATGTTTTAACTGTTATTGTAGTCTAATCTCAGTTATAAGGCCAAGGCTGAATTGTGATATGATCGTGTAATTCTCATTATTATTACAATTCTCATTATTATGATGTAATAACAATTTGGATTTAATCTGGTTTCAATGTGAAATATGACATCTAGTGGTGTGCACAAAAACGCGTTTTTCTCAAATGTAGCCTAGATCACACATTCCTGAAATACCACAATGGCTTTATCGAAAATAATCCTTACTTGTAGCTACAGTAGTGTCATGTAGCCTACAAAAGTAAAAAGATTAGACTAGATAGAAATGTGCATTGTAGGACTAGGTTATTTGGCGTTCAAATTGGCGTAGTGACAGGTGATTCACTCATCCCAACAATAATTACCCAATTGGGGCAATTCAAATTATGCTGTGTGAATCTTTTTTGGTGCAAATGTTGTAACATTTTATATTTTTCGGTTCAACCCGTTTGTACGCTGTTACTAACCTACTTATTTAAAAGTTTAGCTGACAGTACTCTGTATGCAGACGCTGAGAGTGAAAGGGCCGACTGCACCATACGAATGAACTGCCCTCATCTGGTTGTTGCATGAATAACAATGCCTTTCCAAAGGGATCCCATTCGACGAATATAAAATAACGAACCACACTCACCTTGCACACTAACAATAGTATTGTCAACAAAACTTCCATTATCCTATCAATATAGTGCTATGCCATTTACGGCGTTGCACCATTAAGACTAAATAGAATACTTTTATTAGTCCTACGATTTCCTGAAAGAAGAAAGAATGAAGTATAGGATACATCATTAGATGTTCGAACTGGGCCCAACGTTGACACTTGAGCATTTGGTTTACGCGCCAGCCCAGCATTTGCGGCGGCAACACTGCAACAATGGCGAAGGTCCAAGTACTAAATGTTGCTGTTCTTGATAACCCGAGTCCTTTCGGAAACCCTTTCCAATTTGAAATAACATTCGAGTGCATGGAAGACCTGTCTGAAGGTAAGTTGTTATGATTGTTGCCAGAACTAGTCTGTGGCTCTCCGAAAGAGTCAGCTAGGTTAGCTAACTCGTTTTTTCTACCCAGAACAGCAACTAGGTAGCTAGCTAGCTAACCAGTGCTAGCTAGCTAACATACATTAGCTACTTTCTACCAGAGAATGGCTCTGTTTCTACCTTGCTACTGTAGCGAGCTAACTGGCCATCTGACTTTGCTAGGTGTTAGCGCGCAAATTTTAAGTTTGAACACACTGAAACACGTTATGTGTTGCAGACCTAGAATGGAAAATCATCTATGTGGGCTCAGCAGAGAGTGAAGAATACGACCAGACCCTTGATTCTGTTCTGGTTGGCCCAGTACCAGCAGGAAGACACATGTTTGTGTTTCAAGTGAGTTTTCAAATCAAATAAGCTTGCAACCTCAGTAGCTAACTACGTTAGTTGGTGACAAGCCATTTGTCACAACAGTGCTTTTTTCAGTGAATGTCTTTCCTTACTACTGTACTCTATACAATTCTCTACATACACTGAACAACGGCTAGTTCTTAATTGTTAAACAGCTGTAGACACATCTGTTAGAGACACAAGCTGCTCTTCTATTCCTTCACCTTGTGACTTAAATTTGCTCCAAACTCTGTGTTAACCCACAGGCTGATGCCCCAAACACTGGTCTGATTCCAGAGAGTGATGCTGTAGGTGTCACTGTGGCGCTTATCACCTGCACATATCGTGGACAAGAGTTCATTCGGATCGGATACTATGTCAACAATGAATACACAGACCCTGAACTGCGTGAGAACCCTCCTGTCAAGCCAGACTATGCACAGGTAAGTCCAAGGTGAATTGTATTGAGTCATCATGAATGATATACTACACCATGTAGCATTATATTTACATTTAGTCACTCTCTTATCCAGAGAGATAAGAGAGTTTTCCAAGTAGTTTACACAAGAAGTAATTTACTTTGGTGGGCAGATGCTTCTTGTTGTCTCCGATGTGTGGCTGCAGAAAAACAACAACGAAAAAAGTGTTGTGAATTGAGTATATTAATTGTTCAAATACAATTGTGAGTTCACATTTATCAACACTTGTATATCATTAACACTTCCTTCAATGGAATGCCCCCTAACATTGTTTGTTTTTCTTTCAGCTGCAGAGAAATATCCTGGCTTCAAACCCACGTGTAACACGATTCCATATCAATTGGGAAGGATGTGCTGAACGGATGGAAGACTCTGAGAATGTGGACCCTTCCCCCAATTCTATGCTGCCCCCTTCCTGTCTTCCAGGCAAGGCCCCACCCATGGGCTTGCTTCCAGAAAACTCTATGGACTGCTTATAGAAACACTTAAACAAAGTTACAAACTTTTGTCTTCACCCTCCCCAACCCTTGTTCCGGAATGGACCTTGGACATTCATATATGGTTGTCGACTGCCAGACATGCGGCGTTTCCATACAGCTGTCCATTTTTGTCTCAGATACACTATTAACAACTGTTAACTATAATCCCCCCCACCATGGACTTCAAGAAAGGATTATTTTGTCTAGTAAAACTGAATATCTCTACTGGACTAATCAATTGACTGTATTTTTCAATTCAGTGTATTTGTTAAGACATGTTTGCTTTGTTAAGAGTTGTGATTTGTGACTGATAAAAAGATTATTTCACACTGCTAGTAAAGCATAGGTGGGAAAACAATCAGACAGTTAAGCTTATCGTACTACACAGGCGCTTTTTGGCTGTTCCTCAGCCATTATATTTCTCTTTCTATTGCACTGGGTTATAGTTTGCCAGCTATCAAGTGTTGTAGAGTCTATTGGATTGGGTAATAGTACTAGAGGCATGATATGTATATATCTTTATTTCATGAAACATTTCTTTCTCAAATAAAATGTTTTTGTTTACAAATATTTGTACCTAAAGTGCAAATATTTAAGACTTGTTAATACATCATCAGTGAACCATCCTATAGCTTGGTTTATAATGGATTTGCTTTGCATGGACAAATCCAAGTCAAGGATTTCATTCACAAAAATCTAGTCTGGTATGTCAGGTGCTCTGAGATCTTCTAAAAGGAGGGACAAAGTGAAAGCCCTGCTTCCTTGTTGCCAAGCAACTTACAATTTTGTGTTCACTGCATGAACGTGGTCATACGATGATGTAGCATACCGTCAAGTGAACTGTTTTCCTCCTGTCACACATTTCAGCAGTATGTGGCCCTACCTGTTCTGCACATATATAGATTGAGTCCGTATTACCCTCAACATTTGACAAACTTGTTGATAATGGCAAGTTTCTTGCGCCATCTAAAATTGAGATCACAGACATATGTGATTGGATCAGCTACATTCGCGGAAGAGTTCAGCCATATATGTACCTACAAAATATGCGGTCAAGCCAAGGTAACACTTGTTGACAAACTGCCATTGCACTCGTTTAAATACTTAATGAGACATTTATCTACTGAACTGTATCTACTAACTGTTTTTATGATTTGGGATACATTTTTGATATTCTGAGAACGTAGGATCTCCACGTGCTTTCAAGTTACTAAAAATAGACAGGTTTGACGTCACATAGCCAATCACAGATTTGTGGAGCAGGAGGGTTCGGCAAGAACAGTTTCTTCTATTGACTCTGTCCTTCAATAAATACAATGTTTTGTGGGAAAATAAGACCATATAAATGCGTTACTGTTTTTACTAATGTGAAATTATTGTTTTGCAAATTGAACATGGAGTCATGTGAAATCGTACTAGAAGAAATAGGTTATGGTCGACGAAGGCGGGACAAAGCCGTTCAGACAAATCATAATATGCCATTGAAAATCTAATTAAGTATGTATCCAATCAACTGTTGTTTTGTAATGTCTGTCAAAAAGATATTGCCCAATGAGATATATGCAGGGGCTGGATCTCCGTGTGAGGCAGGAGGAGTTCCTTTTTGCTCGCTGTAGCTAGTCTGAGGATTAATGGAGGGGACTGTTGATATTGGCATGTAAACCATAGCTGATCGGTCTTCAAACCTGAGAAATCAGCGGGCTTGGGATCCTGCGTGGAAACGACGGGGATAACATTAAATTGTATAATTCTTGTTCTTGTCTAAAAATCTGTTAGAGTTTATTGACTCGCGATAATTGGAAAGGCAGGGCCTTATTGCAAGACAGAGATAGTTAGCTAGCTAGGAAGCTAACGTTAGATACTACTAGCTAGCTAGCTGGTAGCAGCTTGACAGCTAGCCTAACTAAGCAATAAGAACCGGTTTCGACGTTCTGGATGGACTGGAGCAGTGGAAGCTGAGCAACAGTAGCAACAGGAATATTGTGAAGCTAGCAAAGTCTCTGGCTAGCCAGCGTTGGTACGCTTGCTGGCCAGCTGAGCGAGCATTCTCGATACGGCCCGGAGTTTTTTCCAACCTTGATAAAGGAACAGTGGTGGAAGATATACAACCCGTTGACTCGGAATGGTAGCAGCAGTCAGCTAGGTGCCGCTCGCTACAATACATTTATAGAGAACATTAGCTAGTGACCAAACGTTGACGATTCGTTAAGTAAACTACAGTTAAACGCTTACTAAGAGACTCCCCATCGGCCTGCAGTCATGGGCAACGCGCCCACCGCCAAGAAGGGCAACGAGATGGAGAGTGGTGAGTCTAGTTGGCTTTCTTGCTACCTATCTACCTGCAGGCATAACAGCCTGCTAATGGTAGAGTGACGTTAATGTCTGCTTCTGATTCGCATTGAAATGGTTTAAATGCCAATTTACCTCGAGAACATGGCTACTATTGCATATTGTCTTGCTAGCAACCTAAAATGTTACACCTCAGCATTGTGCACTGACTCAGGCCGTTGTCAATGATCTCAATGAAAATGCATGCACTATTGCCGTTTCCCAAATCCTCTGCTTATTCGCTAATGAAAGGTCTTGTGTTGTAGCTTGTTATATAGACAGTTAGATGTGAACACTAGTTTTGAAGGAGTGATGGTGACCCATACAAGCTAAAATACACGCCCATGTCTGCCAAGGCACAGTTGGAAAGAAAGTTGATGGCTCCAATGGCTCATGCACATCTGAATGCCTATACGGTTCTATTCAACTATGTACTGTATTTCAACGACAGAAAGTCTTTTATAAAGTTGTCTAGTTATAAAAAACATATTAGTATCTAATTAATTATTAAATATATTTAAAAGTTCAAATATTTTCATATTGATGGATTTTACGTATTCATACTATTTATTCAAATGGTTCCACATTTAAGTATTCCGTAGAAATTTTACGCAAAATCTACAGCAGATTCCAGTCTTTAACCCAGCCCCAGCTTGTACAACTTTTAGTAAAGACCCTTTTTTTTTTCCTCCAAATGGAGTCAGTTTATATAAGGGATGTTACCCAGGGGAATCCTTTTTGTAAACATAAACCATTGGTCATAAAGCCTCGGGTCCCACAGTCTTCATGAGAGCCGTGGACACTGAAGGCTACTCAGAGCGAAGAAGGGTTTTTGGCCGGGCCCTGAGAAGCCACAGGGGCGGGGTCATATGATGCATGCGGTGTGATCTTCTTCAGGCAGAACCTTGACGCTGAGGAGTCTCTTGAATATCATGTGATGAGCAGCATGGAGAACAAGAGCACTTTGTGTGTCTGTGTGGGTCTTGAAGACACACGGTCGCTGCTCGCCCTCCCCTGCTCCCCTCTGGGTCACACCTCCCTTCCCAGCTATCTTTTTAACCCTGTTATATCACCCGTTCTATCTTCGCCCTTGCTTTTATTGTTTCCAGTCTCTTCCTGTTGTTCTGTAGCCTAAACATCCCATCTTCTTCACTCATTGTGAAGTGCAAGCTCTGTAGACAATTTGTTTTGTCTACAAAGTGTGTGTGTGTGTTTGCGTGCGCTGCTGTTCCTTGAGCAGGTGCGCGAGGGGTTGAAAAGGGTTGTGCGTTTGCAGGCACAACACCAAAGCTCTGGCAGGAGTGTGGGGTTTGAACAGGTCTCTGTTAAATGAGCCTCAGCTCCTTGTTGATGGTAGAGTGTAAGTGTAAAGAGTGGCCTACGGTTTGCCTGCCGTCTCAACCTCTGGGTCCTGCCGCCGCGAGACCCGAGCTCACCCTGTCGCTTCGCGGCGACGCGCGGCTTCTTCTTCTTTTTTTTTCCTCTTCCCCCTGTCTTCTTTTGTTTTTTTTAAATGGCGCCAAACTAATTGAGGAGGGGGGCGGGGTAGCGTGCGGCTAAAAACAGTGGCACAGTAGGTCTCGGCCTGGCCCGTCAAGGTTTGTTCACATGCCACGCTCCACATCCTTATCAGCCTGATCACTGTAGGCCCGCCCTGATCCCCAGAGACAGGTGCAGACCGGGGGTCCAGAGGCCCACGCCTGGAACGCTATTTTCCACCCAGCAGCCACGGAGAGAGGACAACATGGCAGCCCGCTCTGGCTCCGACGATAAGGACATAGAGGGTTAAAGCTCCGGCTTAGGTGGCCCCACTGGGCGGACGGCGATCTCCTATCCCTCACCTCGCTGGTCTGGGCACGGGGAGGGAAGAGTTGCTGTTGTTCTGGAAAGCTGAGACCAGGCCCACAGGAAGGAGCTGGGGCGGACGGGCAGCGCTGCTGCAGCAGGAAGCGGAGGAGCAGAGAAGGTCCAGTCCTTGCCTCCGCACAACACCGAGCCTGCCTCTGCCGCACAGCACAGCCTGAAGGAGGGACAGCCTGAACGCTCCCACCGCTTTTTCCCGGTGGCCTTCCTCACCTTGGAGGACAGGGGGGGGGGGGGGGGACACCTACTTTTGGCGAGGTTCTCTGGGACTTAACGGCGGAAGGCCTGGCTATACGTCCCGTCCTCGTACCTACTCCAGTCCTATATGATGTCTGTTCTACAGAGGCTGGCAGGGAGGTTGTTCCAGCGAGCAGGGCCCTGTTTGGGAGACATGGGCAGTGGAGAGGGCAGAGACAGTCAGCCAGAGGAGGAGCCAGAGGCCTACTTCTGGAGTGAGTGATTCGGCTGGGACTGTAGCAGGGGTGGGGAGGGTGGAGCCTGGGTCCCCGCTGAGGGGGTAGGAATGGACTAATCCAATAGGGGCTTGAGTTTCAAGCTGGGCGTGGGGGGACAGGGTGAGGAAGTTGTTTGTCTGACAGTATTGTCGGACCTAATCCCACAGTTTTCCAACTGGTGCCGTAGTACTCGTAACAACAAAGTAGATTCCTGGTAGTCGTGTGTGTGTGTGTGTGTGTTTGGATGTACCGTGGTGGACTCTGATGTGCACAGAGGAGAAGCTTTTAGGCTAGTGAAGATATGATTAGTGATTATTTTGGCGTGCTGTGGTGTATCCAGCACACACACACACACACACAGCTCCTTCTGTACTGCTCCTTTTGTTTGTGCCGTTGCCTGGAGTCGTCTGCGTCAAGCCCGAGTTCCAGGGAAGCCGTTTGTCTGTCTCCACGGAAACAGTTGTCTGTCTGTCTCTCTCTGGCAGGGTTCCCCCCCCCCCCCCCCGTACGAGCCTCGTCACTTTGATCTTTAGAGTACCCTCTAACTCTTGATATCACCGTGTCTGCCGCATGGGTGACGAGCACCTTGCCCTGTTGTTGTTCTTCTCACTTTGGTACGTTGACAGTCCGACGGCCTCTGGGATGTGCTCTTACAATGTGGCACGGTGGGAAGGTGCCGTTTTCACCGCGTCTATAAATATCCCGCGTAGTTCACATGGCGCTGGCCACAGCTCTAGCTGACTGGCTTGAATAACAGGGACATAACTGTGTCCCGCCGCACGGCCTGGGTCGGGGGGGGGGGGGGGGGGGGTCTGTGGATCAGAGCGGACTCCCTGACAACCCCCCGGAGTAGGAGAGGCAGGCCCGACCAGGAGACGGACACCCGGGCGGGACCCGTCGAGCCGAGCCGCCGAGGTCGGTGAAGAAGACGTGGACGCACGCTACCAGCGGCTTCTGCCGGAAAGCCAAGCCAACAGACGAGTGTTTATTGTGCATGCTCAGTGACTGCTTGGTCTGCAGGGCTTTTGTCCGTGTCTGTCTACGCTATTCTTTCTCTCTCACTCTCGCAACATTTTTTGTCGTCCTGTGTTTGTGTGTGTGTGTGTGTGCGCGCAGCTTCACTCGCCCTCTGACTGGCTCTGATGCATATAGCCCGGGGGCTGCGTGCTCTTAAATGAGGCCTGATGTGAGCTGGATACGGCTTGGCGGGCCGCAGAGTTAAATCGCGGTCAGTGAGCCCCAAACTCGCCCTCTGCTCTTACGTCAGAGAGAGAGAGAGAGACGGCCAGGCCCAGGGGAGAGGTGGGATTGATTCGGAGGATCAATTCGGCACCGTCCTGCGCGGTAGTTAGGATCGCATTGGGCTGTGGGGAATGGGTTTTCGGTGTGGTTTTTGGTGTCTGCTTTGCGACACCCATTTGTCTTTTGCGACGGGTTCCACCCAGTCGAGCTCAAGCCGCCCTCGGCTCAGCTGATACGCCCGTGTCGGACTCTCTCCGAGTGTCCTGGTTTACTTCTCTACTCAAAGTCCTCTCTGGGTTTTACAAACACGAACTGTCGCGTTCGCGTTGTGGTGATGCCCCTCCCCTTGGTGACCAGGCTAGTTGTTTGTGTTGGTGTGTGTGTGTGGGGGGGGGAGAGAGGCAGGGGGGGGTTGGGGAAGAGAGAGAGGGCACTCTGTGCAGAATAAATATTGATACAAACTGGCCACAGGTCCAATTGATCTGAGGGGGGGGGGGGGGGGGGGGGAGGAGAGAAAGAGCAGCGGGCAGGAGCAGGGCTGCTGTGGGCTTAGTGGACTTCTGGCTGACTGGAACACAGGAGTGGAGTTATTCAGAGAGAGAGAGAGAGGACTCCGAGGGGACAAGGTGCGCTTAGATGCTTTCTGGGGATCCGGGAACCAGGCAACTTTCATAGAGGAGGAATGAGCCAGCTGCTGTGAGGAACGAGGAACGCAGCAGGGCGGATGTGTGACAGGAAGAGCTCCAGGAAGCATGCTGGGAAGAGGGAGTCGAGCTCGCGTTCGGGGGAGTCGAGCTCGCGTTCGGGGGAGTCGAGCTCGCGTTCGGGGGAGTCGAGCTCGCGTTCGGGGGAGTCGAGCTCGCGTTCCGGGGAGTCGAGCTCGCGTTCCGGGGAGTCGAGCTCACGTTCCGGAGAGTCTAGCTCACGGCCCGTGGAGTCCAGCCAGCGGTCTGCAGAAACGGGGACAACAGCAGAGGTGGCCATAGTCCTCCCAGATGGTAAGAGGGGAGCGGGGGGCTTGGAGAGGGACGGGGCTCACCGCCCGGCACACGGTAGTCATGGCTGCCTGGCACCCACCGATCTAACATAAACACGGCCTCCACCAGATCAAATGAAATTCCTCAAGGGCCTCTTGTTGGTTTTTCTATTGGGGGCTGCGGTTGACAGCACTCCAGCCCCACTGACTAGTCTTGATTCTATGGCTGGAATGGGGGACCTGTCTGTGGAGAACATGGCTCTGAGTTTCACTTGACTGAGGAGTTAGGCCTCTTGGGAATGCTGGTGGTCTCCCTGGTGGTCGTTCTGGTTGCAGTCTTTCCCCTGTGAGTCTGGCCATGGGAGCAGCACGATCCGAGCCATGTTTGTGTGAACTTTGGTCTCAGCTGTGCTCTCTGGCCCTCCACTCCTGCAGTCGAACTCCGGAGAGGGGATGGGCTGTTTCGCTGCTGCTTTCTGTGGCGGCTCGGTGTGTTGCGATGTGCTTTCCTAGGACCCTGCCGGAGAAGCCGGCGTTCCTCAGCGAAACCTTCGCTCGCTTTCGACGGTTGGGGTTAGGTCAGGTCGGCGGATGAAGGACCGTGTGGTTCCCTCGCTGGCTCGGTCGATCACCCAGTTCTCGGCCCTTCTCCTTTTGACTCGACAGTAGCTCAGTGGCCGGTGCGAGTGCACATATAGCAGCAGAGAGGAATGAGGAAGGGCTGCTATCTGCATGTCCCTACAGAGCCCAATAAAGATAAGGGGCAGAAATGTGAACTTCTGCATGCGATGCTTTGCGGAAGGGGGTTCCGAGCTAGATGAGGACGACAGTTTGTGAGCGACAGAGAGAAAAGGGTGTGTGTGTGTGTGTGTGTGTGTGTGTGTGTGTGTGTGTGTGAATGTGGGAGAGGTTGTCAAGTCATACTGTTTGTCACAAACACACACACACACACACCATCACTATTGACTGACTCTGTGCTCTCGTTCCATCATGGCTTGGGCAGGATGTATTAAATAACAAGCCCAGTCGATTTTGCTTCAGCAACAGTGGAAATTAGAACAGATAGCCTGTAGCCATGGACACATTCCAACACAGAGAATGACAAACACATTTCGATGCACAGAAGGAACAAGCATGATGTTTGGCCCCTGACGGCTCCAATTTGATGTGACTAAAAACTGGAACGATGAAAGAATGGCTAAGTGAAAGTAAGGAGATCCTAACGCATTGTTGTCGATTTGTTTCTGTTCCAGTGAAAGAGTTTCTTGCCAAAGCCAAAGAAGATTTCCTCAAGAAATGGGAGAACCCTGCCCAGGTGAGAGAGAAGAGAAGGGAGGGCAACAGGAGTGTTAAGAACTTTCACACATCAGTGCTTGCCGACCCCAGCATGTTCCCGCCCATTATCAAATTTACTGCTCTATTTTCGAGAGAGAGGATGTGTGCCCTCTGGTGGGCACTAGTGGAAACCGATGTTAAAAGATGTGCCCTCCTGTGCTCCCCCCCCCCACACACACACACACACACACACACACACCTTTTCAATTCTATAAATCCTTTCAACTCTATAAATTCTCCACCTTTTTTTTGGGAAAATATGTTTTCTTTTTACATCATGACCACATTTGTTTGATTGTTTCTGAGAACTGAACTGTAGCTGATTATATCACCGCTCTCTCTCTCTCTCTCTCTCTCTCTCTGTCCATCTGTCCTTTTCTAGCAAACTGCGGCTCTAGACCAGTTTGATCGTCTGAAAACCCTGGGCACGGGTTCGTTCGGTCGAGTCATGCTGGTCAAGCACAAAGATTCGGGCCAGCATTTCGCTATGAAGATACTTGACAAACAGAAGGTAAATGGCCTGTTGGCCTCTGGGGCTCTGGGGGGGGTAGTCGTTTGCCTCCAGTCTCTTGCCAGAACAATCTTCTGTACCCTGTCTCATATCCCACAGGTGGTGAAACTGAAGCAAATCGAACACACGCTGAATGAGAAGCGCATCTTGCAAGCCGTCAGCTTTCCTTTCCTCGTGCGGTTGGAGCACTCCTTTAAGGTACCGTATATGTTCAGGGTGTGTGTGTGGGTGTGAGGCACTGAACTGGCAGGAAGTGGGGAGCTAATATCCATTCCCTTTCTCTGCAGGACAACACAAACCTGTATATGATAATGGAGTACGTCCCCGGAGGAGAGATGTTCTCACATTTAAGGAGAATTGGCCGATTCAGGTGAGTCCCCTGCTCCCTCCGAACCCTGTGTTATCCCCCCCCCCCCCGGTCCAGAACCACCGTGACGTCCACCGGGCCTAGTTACAGCAAGCGCCCGTCAGCCTTGAAGCCAGGGTAGGGAGCTCTGCTGACACGGCCGTCTCGCCCCCCTCTCTTACAGTGAGCCGCACGCCCGCTTCTACGCCGCCCAGATCGTTCTGACGTTCGAGTACCTGCACTCGCTGGACCTCATCTACCGAGACCTGAAGCCTGAGAATCTGCTGATTGACCAGCAGGGCTACATCCAGGTAGGAGCTTCACCCCTGGGCCTACAGTGTCTACCTGGGGCCTACCCCAGTAGACTGGGTCAACAACTGCGCCCTTGCACTGAGCTCCCGTGTGGATGTCCGTGTGGATATTGCTGCATGCCCATCACAAAGTGTCTCCCTTCATGCTCCAGGTAACAGATTTCGGCTTTGCCAAGCGTGTGAAAGGCCGGACCTGGACGCTGTGTGGCACCCCGGAGTACCTGGCCCCGGAAATCATCCTTAGCAAAGTGAGTGTGAGGCCCCCGGTGCTGCACCAAACCCCCGGGACCAGAACACCGAAGCAGTTGGAGTTCGGCTGCCGTTTATGACAGCATTGCCGCATCGCGGCCCTCACCAGCGCCACGGGAGGGCATGTGACTGAAGTCACACAGTGACTATGTCTAGCATAGAGCCTCTATGAGGCGCAGAACGGTGTCAGTGAGTGATTCGTTGCACCTCTGGCTAAAGAAACATTTTGACCTCTGTCCTTGGCCCCCTCCTCTCTTTTGTGTCTCTCTGGTTATCTATCGCTCTACCTTTTTATGTCTTTCACCCCCCCCCACCTCTCTCTCTTTTCCCCTCTATCTCTCTTCTCTCTCGCTCTACTCCCCCTCCCCCTCTCTCTCTTCCCCTCCCACTCTACCTTCCCCTCTATCTCTCTCTCCCCCCCTCTCTCTCTCTCAGGGTTATAATAAAGCTGTGGACTGGTGGGCTCTCGGGGTGCTGATTTATGAGATGGCTGCCGGCTACCCTCCCTTCTTTGCGGACCAGCCCATCCAGATCTATGAGAAGATCGTATCGGGGAAGGTGAGTTTCGGGGCGGACCTGCCCGCACGGCGGCGTCCTCGTTCAACATCTCCCCTCAGATAATGCCGTTGTCTTACACGGCCATGTGTCTGAACCCCCCTTGGTCTCTCACTGCTGGAAACCCAGTTAACCCTGCCTCCTCGCTGGGCCTCTGGAGGGCTTGACTCCACATCTCGGCAGTTAATACAATCTATCGGGTCGCACGTGACTCGCATACAGACGCGCTCCGGTATGTTGGGTACCCATACGGCTCCTTGAAGTCACGCTCTCTTCCTCCTGAAAAGGGATGAGGTGAAAAGCTGTTGCGTCGTGCGCGCTTGCGTGCCTTTGCTGTGTCATACAATAAAGGAAAGACGCTGTGGAAGGAGATGAACTATCGCTCGTTTCGACAAAGATGTTCTCAAATGGCCTGGACACGTTTGTTGGTACCCCTCAGAAAATGTAATAAATAATTGGAGTATAGTGATTTTCCAAACCAATCACTTTCTTTCATTAGTATCACGTCTCCAATCGTGTGTCATTGAGCCTGTTTAAATGAAGGAAAGTAGTCACTGCCCTTTAGTTCAATTCTGTGCACCACACTGAACACGGATCAGAGAGTGCAGAAGAGACCGCTGTCTGAGGAGATCAGAAAGCAAATAATAGACAAGCATGGTAAAGGCTAGAAGACCATCTCCAAGCATCTTGATGTTCCTGTCACAACAGTTGGAAATATGAAGACGTTCAAGGTCCATGGAACTGTAGCCAACCTCCCTGGGCGCGGCCGCAAGAGGAAAATCCACCCCGATGAAAAACTGAAGCTTTCAAAGAAAACGCCACCATACCTACAGGTGAAACATGGAGGAGGCTCGGTTGTGTTTTAGCGCTGCTTTGCTGCCCTTGACTCAAGGTGCCTTGAATGTGTGCATGGCACAATGAAATCTCAAGACTATCAAGGGATTCTGGAGCGAAACGTGCTGCCCCGAGTCAGAAAGCTCTGTTTCAGTCGTAGGTCTTCCCACAGGATAGTGACCCGAAATCACACAGCTTGAAAGCACCCAAGAACGGATAGGAACCCAACATAGGACTGTTCTGAAGTGGCCTTCTATGAGTCCTGCTCGGAATCCTATCCGACATCTATGGAAAGAGCCGGAACTTGCAGTCTGGAGAAAGCACCCATCCAACCTGAGACAGCTGGAGCAGTTTGCTCAGGAAGAGTGGGCCATCTAGCCGTTAACAAGTGCAGAAGCCACATTGAGAGCTACAGGAAATGTTTGATTTGCAGTGATTGCCTCTAAAGGTTGTGCAAGTAAATATTAGGTTGAGGGTCCCATCGTTTTTGTCCCTGACATTTTTGTTTGTTTTATTATATACAATGTTGTGTTACGTTATTATATTACGTTAAAACGATAATATTGTACATAACTAAAGCAAAGTCGGAATAAACATGGTCGGTGAATTACTTTAGTCAGTTTCATGTTATTTCAGAGGAAATTGTGCATTCTTCGTTCTTTGGTGGAGGGCTACCGACAAATTAGCTGTCTCACCGTGAGCAACGTTTTCCCACCCATGTACATTGCCGACAGCACAGCTCAAAATGAACTTACCCAAATTAAATTTCTGTAATTATATTTGACTGTCCCTGATGGACACTTGGCATGTAGAACACATTCCTCATGCTTCACTTCCACCATGCCTATACGGAGTGTGTGTGTGTGTGTGTGTGTGTGTGTGTGTGTGTGTGTGTGTGTGTGTGTGTGTGTGTGTGTGTGTGTGTGTGTGTGTGTGTGTGTGTGTGTGTGTGTGTGTGTGTGTGTGTGTGTGTGTGTGTGTGTGTGTGTGTGTGTGTGTGTGTGTGTGTGTGTGTGTGTGTGTGTGTGTGTGTGTGTGTGTGTGTGTGTGTGTGTGTGTGTGTGTGTGTGTCCCAGGTGCGCTTCCCCTCCCACTTCAGCTCCGACCTGAAGGACCTGCTGAGGAACCTGCTCCAGGTGGACCTGACCAAGCGCTTCGGGAACCTGAGGAACGGAGTCAACGACATCAAGGGCCACAAGTGGTTCGCCACCACCGACTGGATCGCCATCTACCAGAGAAAGGTGAGAGGATGGACATGACACCCGTCACACGCTGCTGTGTTCAGACGTCGCCCCTGGAGGGCCAGCGTTTGATTTAGAGAGTGTGTGTGTGCACGCTCAGAGGCAATGTGTCAGAGGGGGGGACGGCTCAGAGAAAAGGATGATTCAGACGGTGGCTCATGGCTCACTCAGTACACAGCCTCAGTCATGTTCAGCGTTCACCTGCAAAATATCTTCATTTACATAGAAAACTACAAGAAAAGCTTGACCAGTCAATAGCTTTTACCATAATCCAGTATACATTGTCTTAGAAATAGTCACATAAAACATGCATCTTCAAATGAAAGGGACTTATTTATTGGTGGACATGCACTGGATGTGTGCGGTCTGCTTTGGTGTGGTGGACATTTGTTAAGTCCACTTTTGTAAGTAGTGTTTGAAGCAAGTGTGTGTCTGTTTCAGGTGGAGGCCCCATTTATTCCCAAGTGCAAAGGGCCCGGCGACACCAGCAACTTTGACGACTACGAGGAAGAGGAGATCCGGGTCTCCTTCACAGAGAAGTGTGGAAAGGAGTTTGCCGAGTTCTAGACCCAACCAGGAGGAGTGGAAAGAGACAGGCATGTAGAGAGAACCGGGGGGACAAAACGAAAGGAAACCGGAGAAGAGGTGTTAAGCTGGACTGCTTACTTGCATCTTGTATTGACGACATCAACAATGTAACCTCCCCCCCCCCCCCTCCCCCTCCCACACCCCCCCTCCCCGACGAAGAACAAGTTGACAGAGAGAAGAGGAAGGACCCGACAGAACCGGCAGTGTTGCTTATTCTGATTTGTGTCTCACCTGTTATCTATCCATTTTTTGTTGTCATGTTTCCCCTCGTGTTAATGGCAGAGGGGCTGGAGAGCAAAGGGGCTCCAGCCCCCTTCTCTTGGGTCTGAATCTTTCTGCAGGTAGAGGGACACATGTTGGATCTCGGCAGGGTAAGGCCTCGATGTTCTGTTCCGGTACTGACTCTGCTCAGCCCCTCCTGAGTGGGGTCCTCTCCTCGCGCCTCTTTAAGAACGAAGGTGTCCTCTCCCTTGTTTTGTAAGTCTTCAACCGGTCCAATCTTGTCACCCTGACTCCTCCCCCCACCCCCCCACCCTCCTCCTCCCCCCCCTCGCCCCTTCCTGTCTCTCCGTCCTGAATCTGTCCAAGCAATACCAAGTCCAACAGACGTGCCTATCATTACGCCAACTGGTTGCGAAACCGTGTCGAAAGCATTGGTGCAGAGCTTTGGCTATGGTGGCATCAGCCCTTGTGCCCGTTCTAGTTGAAGCTTGAAACTCTCTGCACACGCCTTTGTCCGCTCGTGGCATGATTATTGGGTACAGAGGATTCACTCACTGCTTGCAGTTCAGGCAATGCTGACCACTATGATCAGAGTAAAAAAAAAAAAATCATTTATCTGTACGAATTTCATCTAGGTCTTACTCTCTTTTTTTCGGGACCTGTGTGTGGGGGGGGGGGGGGGAGTGTACATGAGCTCAGCATTTCTAATGTCAAGTCTGTCTTCTCAACTAAATTTATTAGAGCATTTTTAAATCTTTTTGGTGATCATTTTGTCCTTTCCAGTCAGTATGTGCTTGTGTGTTATTTAGAGTTCTAGGGTGGGTTAAAAGCAGTGATTTGGCAGTGACTAACATTTTGATCACACACTCCTGGCTATTGTTTATTTAATTGAAAGCACATGTATACATGTATGTTGATATATAATAGCTATTATCCATATTTTTCCCATCATTGTCTCATAGCTTTGAAACCGTAATGAAGATTTCAGAAATAAATAGGTATGAATTCTGCCAAATTTGCAAATTAAGGACATTGCTTAATTAAAGGTTTCTGTTAGTTAACTGTGAAGATGGTGGGTTTTAATACGCAACAAAAGTAGCAAAAACGTTTAAGCAAAAGTTGCATGTTATTTTTGTACTATATCACTTTTAAAAGTCAGGTGTAAAAGTGTGCGCTCTGGGTTGGGCAGTGGATCATGAGATGAATACTGAGATGATTGTTCACACTGACACTCAGCTTTCTGGAATGGTTTAAGGCCCACTATTTTGCCAGAAATCATGGTTGATTGTTTTCATTCAGTGTTCAAGCGGTTTGCTGATCTAATTGTCCATTTAGCAGCTCTACTCATCCGGCTTTTGCGTTTTCTCTTGTATTTCCCCTGAAATGAAACACTTTTGAATGGATCCCCAGTCAGATATAAAAACTGTCAGGACTACAGACATGTGTGGATGAACTTGTATTTTTCTTCACTTAATGACAACATATGTATAAAGATCTGGTATTAGGAGGGTATTGTGAAGCTGTCCTGTGAATATCCTTTTTTGGAAAGTTGATCATCTTTGGATGCAAGACAATCGCAACCCAAATCTGACGGCTGGTTTGTAGACATGCGTGGTGAAGATGGAGCACATTGTCTTGGTTTAGCAGTTTCTCCACAGGCTACATCGTGCACTTCTTTCAAGATAATGAGCATTGTAATAGTATAACCAAGCACTGTTGGAAAGCCAATCGTATGGGCCCTCAACAGTCAGCAGCAAATGATTGGCCCTTCTTGTACCCTTCAGAATGCATTTCTGTGATTACTCCTTAAGACGTTTGCCAGTCTGTGTATGTGGTTGTTGTCGAAAGCGTTAACATTTAATCCAGTTTGTCTGATTTATCTGGATGTGTCTGGTGAAAAGAGGTGGTTCTAGAGAAATTTGGAAAAACCTGTTGTCGAGGCTGTTTTGAAACGACACCCATTTTTTTTCCCATTTCAAACTCCCATTTCCGATGCATCTGTATGGCATTTTTTGCATGCTGCAGAACAAGTGAAGAGCAAATGATACCTTAGGCCTGTTATTGTGTGTGACACTAGGATTTTAAACCATTCATAGCCCACTAATATTCTGCTAGTGTCGCGTACGGTCTGTTTGAGCGTAACTGAGAGCAGTGGAGTGCCACCTACAGGTATTCACTCCTCTCTGCTGCCTTGCCAAGGCCCTCCAAAGCACACCTGTCAGATATGATATGGTTTAGAGAATTGTGAGAGAAAAAACCTCGCTGTTCGTGATGACATGGACGGTCATTTTCATGGCTTGCAGATTGTTTGGTCTGACAAACGGTTCTAGCTTTTGAGTTTTGGAATACGGAAGGAGACATGAGCTTAAATAAACCTGAGACACGGAAGGCATTACGTTCTTTGTTTTGGCTTCTTATCAACCTGTCAAAAAAACGAGTTTCTTTGTTTTACTGCCCCTGCCCCCTTTGTCATTTTTTTCCTATCGCCTTGTCTGTGCTAATCTTCAATCCTCTGTTTGCACCTAGTTTCCATTCACTTCATATGAACGTTTCACATTTACCATCATGGACAAAAAAACGTTATTTTCACATCTTCTCAGTGTATTTTCAAAAACATGAATATATTTTTTTCTCCTCCTGACCTGGGTACAGTGATGGTGTAGTCTATTGTGCCCCTTTGGGTAACAATATGTATATCTCTGCCTTTGACAGTCTTAACTATCTTACCTTCTGGAGAACTTGACAAATACCCTTAGGACACAATGAGTATGTTAAGAAAATACATAAAGTAATATTTTGCAACATGTATCATTCCAATAAAGTTTTACTTGTTGAAACTAAAATGGTATCACTATTTTGTGAACTTACCTTTGATGTAACTCACTTATTGGTTTTCTTGAAGTTGTAGACCCATTTGTGTTGGCCGAAAAGATAGCCTACATGAAGTTTCTGCAGACATCAAATGGGGTTTGTAGTAGTACATTAAATGGAGATAAACTCACTCAGTTATGAACATAATTTTCTTTATGTCAATGTCATATCCACGTGAATACGTCCGCCCCTCACTCCGGGCCTTACAGATGGCCTTCCAGCTGCAGCCCATCTGTCCCGAGAAGCTCCGTGAGTGGTTGGAGCAGCATTGCAGCTCTTCTGTGGAATTCTGACTAGCCATAGCATAATTCGTATGAAATATTACATCAATCATGAACCAACAGTCTGTCATGTGGGCTTCGTTAGATATAATATGTAGAATACAGTTATCGGCCTAACTAGGACCGGTACGTGACAGTTTTGTTTTTAGTATATCACAGCATGGAGAAAAATACAGCGTGGTAATACCACCTTAAAAACCCCAGTGGAAGCGCATGGTCTCAAGCGGTCCACCTTAAGCGCACAAGCAACGCAAGCGTACAGCAAGGTTTCCGTTTATCAGCCGGGCTCGAAGTCGGACCGCGGATCACGAAAAAAACGTCTGAACAAGGTTGACGCACTGAGGGAAAACAAACTAACCATCCAAAAAATGTCTGAATACCGCGAATGGATATTGGACACCATTGACTCACTGCGGTCTCGAAAAGCTAGACCAGACCTTGAAAGAATTTGTCGAATGGTCCGGAGACGACATGGGTCGGAGCCAGATCGAACCTGCGCGGAACTCGCTAGACTGATCCAAGAGCAAACTGTGCTGAAAGTTAACTACAAGGGTTCAATTTCGTATCGAAATGCAGCTAAGGTTCTCAGAAAAGGTAGGAAAAAGGACGATATTACAATCAGGAGGACTATGGTGGAAGACGCCAGCCACTCCGATTTGAGCAACGGGGACAGCGCACTCGGTCCCATTGACCAAGATGAGACGGAGGATTTTGAGGTAACGCAAGGCAAACAGCCAGTCAGTGTCATGACAGCACATCCCTTCTCATTTAGGCTACTAAAACCGCACCAAGTCGTTTACAACAACTGAAATATTTTATAGGATTTATAGGAACGGTTTGATTGTGCGGTTTTCCTAGTCAGTGAGCGGAGGCGTGTAAATACAAGTGCACCTAGAAACTGCCGCAGACGGGGAGCGGCTGTACCTCGCGCGAGCGCGACGGAGGTGAAAATTGCCAACAATGGCATCTGCGCTTGTAATGTAAAAAGAGGTCTTCTCTGTAGAAACGAGTTAGTAAAGCGTGAAACCTCAAGTGCAAAAATGCTTGCTAAACTTACGCGGCTGCCTGCTATTGCAACAACCACCATTATAAGCCGAAGGCGCTTTTCAAGCCTAAACTCGGCGTTGCGGCGGAGGGGGCTGAAGGGAAAAAGTCACACAAACACCTCGGATGTCTGTGAACGACCGGGGGGATAGTGGTTCGTGTAGTCCGGGACAAAATGTGGTGACTATGTCGTAGACAGTTAGGGTTAAGCTTATAACGTTCTCGGGGAGAAAATTTACTCAAGGCAAAGGCTAAGTGTGCTCAGACCAGACGAGGACTCTGTTTTTGGGACTAGCTTTATCCGGGAGCGCTCTAGCCAAGCGAGAACGGGGAGGTGTTTCGCGCGAGTCCTCCATTGCGCACTTCTTTGAAAAGAATTGTAGATTTTTTTTTCACGTTTTCACGTGCCGACTCTGTAGGCTAACATGTTTCAATAAAGAGTTTGCGAAGCACATCTTTTCCTTGGTTAGATGACGGCGCGACGTACATCCTGTTCGAATGTCATTAACCGCCTACTCTTTCACTGGCATAAGTGTATGATTGAAATGTTAATTATTCATTGAAGAAAGTAGTTTTATAATGTCTGCTCAACGCGCCTGTATGTAGGTGCGGGGCGGGCTTGAGTTGCGCGCTCGCACTCGCGCCTTGTGGTTATGGACACGCACACAATCCCTGTCCTATTGCGTACGTGTTGGCGATCAATCATCGACAAAAGAGAGCGAATTTAATGTTAGTTTGATTGGTTACTAAGTTCTGAACGGGAAAATATATTTGATCTCGCATTCATATTTGTTAGGTGGAACATCGGCACGTACTCTGCAGCTCTCTCCCTGACAGGAGTATGAACATCCTGTGCACCGCGGGGACAGGGCCTCCAAAGACAATTATTATCGACAGCGGTCAAATTGCGACATCAGTAGCCTACCATGCAAGCGTGTCGTTAAGGACATGCCTCAAAGTAGATCTCATGTGATGTGCTCCTGCCTGCCCCGTGAAACTGTCCCAATAGAGGTTTCGCATGCGCGAGTTTTTTTGCCATCACATTTTCCGAAGGTGCGTTTGTGAAACATAACGTCTTTCTGCGCCACGAGTAAGACATAACAGATCGTGTGCTGTGTGGTTCTGTCCTTGTTTGAAATGCAATGTTCTGAATTGGACTCATGTAAGAACACAGAATGTAGTTACAGCAAGGGGACACACACTCTCAGCTCTTTCATAGACCCCTCCCCCATTGCCATTGTCCCTTCCCCCTCCTATGAAGAGGCATGCACTGTATGCTGACTATCTCGCTGTACCTCTGGCTCCCTACCAGTCTCTCCAAGCCTATTATCTGTGTTGAACCAAACAGATCAATAAGTGATTGTATTTAGTATCAAGACTAGACAGCCACGCTGTAGCAGTAGGCTATTCCCATGTGTGCAATGCCAATAATGGATATATAGGCCTCTGGTTAAAGTCATGTAACCTGGTAAAATGATCCCTTTCTTGACCTCATTGTCCAAATATGTAATAACCTGTTGACCTCTCAAAGGAAAAATCAGTTTTTGCTCCTCATTTATGAGTTTCTTTCATTTGTATTTATTTTTTCAATTGCGTTTGAGTGATGTTTCTCAATGGTTTCGCTTTACTTTATGAAGCAATTGTATTGTCCCCTCATTGTGTTGCAGGCTGAGGTGCCCATGTCTGTGGACACAGACAGCACAGTGGAGGAGGATGGAGCTGAGGGGAGCCAGGATGGCACCTCCCCCGACCTTGGGTGTAAGGACACCGCCACGCCGGGTGATCTAGCCCACGCCTACTCCGCCCCCTGCTCCCCCTCCAGCTCCCGCCCTGGCACCAGCTCTGGGTCCGGGGGCTCTCCTGGCTGGAAGAGCTGCCGGCGGGCCAGCTCCCTGCCTCCCTCCAGCCCCCAGGCCCTGAGGCCGAAAGACTGTGCCTGTGGGCCGGCCTGCTGCCCTGCTGAGACTGTGACCCCAGGAATGCCGAGAGACAAAGGTACTCATACCGGCCCTAACGCAGCCTAGTGTGGGGGGTGTTTAAGGAGAGAGCAGATGCCTTTGTACCTTAACAGTGACGGGGATCTTTAGGCTAGATAGTAAGAGTTATGGGTGTCACGGCCTTGGCAAGCATTCAGTGTTGTTTTGTCTCATTTGGGTGTTTGTCTCGGTGTGTTGCAGGGCCCTCAAAGACCTGTGCACAGAAAACCTCAGCGAAGAGAGAGGATGGGGAGATAAAGGAGGAGTCTGCTCAAACCCTTATCTCCGACCAGTTGGTTCCTGACTGTGTAGACACTCAGGTAACTCAGCGGACCTGGGAGAAGCCCCCCCTCTCCCTCTCCCTATCTGTTTGTGTCCGAGCTCCCCCCAGAGTTCCGCACACGTCTGGAGATCTAGCTGCACCTCTCACGTCGCTTTCCGTCCCTTAGGTTGACGCCAAGACGGTTCCCAGTGGAAGACCCCAAACGCTGGCTCTACCCTCGGAGAACTGTGAGTGGCCCCCTGTGCCTCTAACGCTAGTCTGTATATTGTGTGGGACTTGGGACTGATTTTTTTCCTCTTTTTCCTCTTTTTTTTTTTTTTTACTGGGTTATGTTTGTAGGTGCTGAATATAAGAAGATGATGGACGTCGCCTCTTATGTCATGGCCCAGGACAGTGTCATGAACGGAGGGAAAAACGGAGAAATGTGAGTGACACTTGTCGTGGAGGGCCTTATATGTACAATGCACTTATCCCCTACAGCTCATCTGGAACCCACCTCTCATTCCCATACCTCCATTGTTTAGTCACGATCCCAGCCATTGCACAGGCAAAACTGGTCTGTCTACACAAACTCCTTAAGACAACACACAAGTAAAATGCCTTACTGCGTCAATAATACCCTGTGGAAGAAGTACATGACCACAACACATGTATTCAGCGTGAAGTCTCTCTCCTGACAATCTCTCGTTCTCGTTCTATCTCTTATCTCGCTCTCTTTATCTCTCTCTTGGTTTCTATCGTTCTCTGCATCTCACTCTTTACGTCTTCCCATAGCTCTCTAAAGGAGAAGATGAGCCAGAACTTATTGCAGTGGAGCGTGGCAGATGTGGTGACGTACTTCTGTGCTGCAGGCTTTCCAGAGCAGGCTATAGCTTTTCGAACACAGGTAGCTACACGCACTTTCACAAACCACCACATGGGGGAGGTAGCATCCTTCAGAATACTTGTCCATGACTGAAACAAAGGTCCTTTTCTATACCAGGACATTTGATAATTCTCCTAATTGACGAAAAAGTCTAATCTTGTGCCCGAGGATAAATATGCTGGATAAATATTCGGTGTTGGTAACTGCTTTGTAAGACCTAATCCTGTGGACAACCTTGAATGATGCCCTTTCATCATCTCCTGACAGGAAATTGATGGGAAGTCCCTCCTCCTGATGCAGCGCAGCGATGTGCTGACTGGCTTGTCCATCCGTCTTGGTCCCGCCCTGAAGATCTATGAGCGTCATGTGAAGGTTCTGCAGCGGACCCACTTCCTGGATGAGGAGGATCTCTGATGAGACAGCACCTCACCCGAGGAGCACCTGCCTGCATTCGCCATTCTCACAGTTCTCCCTGGAACCATTACTGAGTCCGCCG
This sequence comes from Thaleichthys pacificus, assembly GCA_023658055.1. Taxonomy (NCBI): domain Eukaryota; kingdom Metazoa; phylum Chordata; class Actinopteri; order Osmeriformes; family Osmeridae; genus Thaleichthys; species Thaleichthys pacificus. Next base: position 7,618,813 of record CM042862.1, read on the forward strand.
GGAGGTGAGGGGGGAGGAAAACGGTGACTGCTGTCACGACGGGGGATTGACACGGCCTCCAAGGTCATCACCCTACCTCTGTCTCGTACCGGGCAAAAACTCTTATTTTCACCCATTCTGGTGACCTTGTTCCTGTAGGATCTGTCTTCTGTAAGGAATAGGAATCCTTGATATGGGTGTTCAAAGTGGAGAAGGTCTGACCTTGATGAGGTGTGACCAGATTCACCATGCTCTCTCTGGACCACATATTGGACTTGAGAAATGACTGCACACTGTCACTTGAATACTGACAAGATAAATTATAGTTTACGCTCAGTTGATCAACTAAGGTACCAACATCATTTCATTGTTTATTCAGAGATCACATTTCAAGCCTCATAAGTTCGACAAGACATTTCTTTGTCGGACTTTTCCCCAGGTTTTTTCAGGCAATGTCAGTTTTATCTGAAAATGAATGTACAGTATGCAATTAGTCTTTCATATTGTCAGGCTCACCAGCAAAGACAGTTTAGTTTGTCTCCAGTGTTCCTCGTGGTCCCAGGAGCTACCAGTGTACCTTGTTACTGTTAATCGTTTCACTGATGTGTACTAAGCAAAATATGCATACTTAATAAGCATCAGAATATGGAGTATTTGTCTTGTTCCTCATTTAGTCTCCTCATATTATTTTAAAATGTTGTGGATGTACCTTTCAACATGCCTTCAATGTAAACATTTTTGCCTACCTTCATGTCGGGGGGGGGGGGGGGGAGGGAAATGCATTACATGATTTTCAAGGGAATAGAAAAAACAATATGTATTTAGAAAGTGTTATTGTGATATTATCATTAACTGTGTTTACATTCTCAATACAACAACATACAATGCCCTTTAAATATATAAATAGCGGAAGAAATGTAGTGCTCCATGTTGCTCACCCGATTTAAACGAGCTGGCTTAACCTAGTGAAAAGCAGCCACCAAAAACTAACATTCCATCTGTAATGTGTCTCATGGTTCCTTGTTAAATGTTATGTGGGCACTCCTACCAGGGCCAAAAATAAAGCTCTTGTCTCTTTTCCAGTTACTTGAAGCATGATATTTATTACATCTGTGTCTAAAGTTAGCCTCAGTACAATAAATATTTAAATGGGTTAGTGTTACTGTCTGAAACCCAACCGTCACACAGTGAGTGAGCAGTCGTCAGCTGTTCAATGAAACTTAGAAGCTGTAACAAGACCTAAAGAAAGTGTCCCAGATCCCCGTCACCTACATATTCACATGTTGCCCTACTTAATCTATGTTTGCTATTTAATCACAGTAAAAGATGTCATTTGAAATACCAGAAATACAAATTAGATACCATCTACACCACAGAAGCAGGCTGCAAACTATACTCTTTGAAAAAACAGCAATTATAGTAGTAAAGTAAAAATTGGAGAGATGTTTCTTGTCACTCATTTTACCAAGAACATTTCCTCACATTAAGACTCATCTGCATTTAGGCCTCAAAGGGTCTTATAGCTCCTTTCAGACCAGGGTCTGTCAGTCCAGCAGCTGTCACAGCCACGGCGCCTGGGGTCTCCCAGTGATGTCCCTAACTCTCCTGTCCAGTCAGAGATGCCTGGGAACCTGACAGCCATGCTGAAGCAGGGACCCCCCCCCCCCCGTGGTGACAGCAGAGGGACCGACCACTGACATGGGGAGGGTGTCAGCCTGGGCCAGTCCTCCCTAAAGGATGAAGGGCAGAATCGGGGAGCGCAGGGTGGGGTAGTCACGGAACTCTTTAAGGTAGTTGCGGTGCTTGCCTCGGGCCCACACGGTCATCCTGATGAAGCCCACAACGGTGAAGAAGGCCACGGGCACACACTGTGTCATCACCGTGAAGCCCAACCAGGACCCCAGCTGTCAGCAAGATCAACACATGGGAAACATATTACATTTGGATACAAACGCAGAGCCAAGGTTGAAGCCAGCAGAGGGCATTCTTACCATATTGCAACACACAACCACACACACACACACATCCTGGTCCCACACTGCATACTGTATCTTGTGAAGCTAAAGGTCTTAAGAGTCTCACTTCATTAACATCATCTCACCTCATATGTATAGTGTGGGCAAGAAACCAATACAAAAATCCATGTAAATGGGTTTTTTGTCGGGTATGGTATCTTCTTTACCTTGGAACCTAGGATAGAATTGGGAGAGTTGGTTGGAAATGGAAATGTGGATTTCAAACTCTTACAACAAACAGTTCTGTGTACTGATACTACTCACCGGGGGGTTTAAGGTTGCGCAGAGCAACATGGATGGAGAAACTACCCAGCTGACAGAGCTGTGGGGACAGATAGAGCTAACATTGAAGACACCAAATAACACGACAGAAAACCAAAGAAGAAGCCCAAACTCCACCGCAGACAACACATACTTCCATCTTACCAAGAAAGCAATGAGAGCTGTCTTCACCTGTTGCTTTCCATAATCTGAGAACAGACAGATAGGTGAAATGTCTGCGTTAAAAGCATATGAGAATGTGTTTGAGAAGACACGGACTTACAAGGTGGCGTGTAGAGAGGGTGGTTGATGTAGTAGGCCATCCATGCAGCAAAGCACCAGTAGTAGCCACAGTTCTTGAATATATTCCTCATTGGCATAGTTCCATGGGAGATGCGATGGACAAACATGTTCTCCAGTATTCTCTTGGCATAGTGGAAGGAGTGACACATGCAGGCCAGGCTGTAGCAGAGGAAAGGAAACACTACTCTGTTTTAGGCTAGTTTTTCAACTGGGACTCGGTTATAGCAATGGCAGACCATCCATCACACATGGCCCTGATTTACTGTTGGAATAGAAAAGGTGACCCACAGACATCAATATGGATCGGGACATCTACCATTTTGTAAAAGTGTGAAGAACAGTGGTAATATGGTCATGTATCATCAAACCATACAGTATGTAAGCTAATGAAAATAAATACGAAAATAGAAACTCACTGTACCACCCAGTGCTTGCTGCTGGTGAAGTCATACTTTGGTGCGTAGATGAACGGCAAACGGAAGTAGAACATCAGGTAGATAAGGAGTGGCCCAGCGCACTCTGTTAGGAAGACCTGAGAGGGCACAGGAAGGTGGGGGGGGGGGGGGGGGGGGGGGGGGGGCATGTTCAATGTGCACTTAACTAGTGGGGCAGAGTTACCGAGAAAGCATGTTGTTAAGCATGGATGAAAGCAGCCCACCCAGAGATGTGCCTAAACAAGCTCAGCTTGACACTTTGTGACGACATGGATCTGTGACTCAGCAGCCTTTCTCACACCCTGGGTCAGTCCAACTGACTGATACTGCTACTGTTGATCTCCCCTCTGGTGCCAGAACACTGACCTCCTCCGGGGTCAGTGAGAGGTGGAGGAGGTGGTGCGTGGGTGCAGAAGTGGGCTGTGGCTGGGTGAGCATGGTTAGAGGAGGAGGCTAGGCCAGAGAAAAGGTGAAATGGAGGTCAGAGGGATAAACGCCTGTGGGGAAATGGGGCCATGAGATTATGTGTCCTAGGACAGGGGATAGGGGGTCCAGGAGGTGAGAGAAAACTGAACTGCACTACAGTGCATCTATCTGTCAGTGTGGGTGTTTATTTATATGCAACACTAAGGTTGATTGAGTGAACCTGTGTATATTTAAACACAAGTGTATGTGTGTGTGTATTCTTCCGTGTGTGTGTGCTTCTGTGCTTGTGTGTGCTCATGCCAAAGCAAATTCCTTGTCTGTGCAAACTTTCATGGCGAATAAATCCCATTCTGATTCTTGTGTGTGTGAGTGTGTGTCTGTGTGTGTGCATGCATGCCTGTGTGTGTGTCGGCTCACAGTTCCCCATGTAACCTGTGATCCTAGGTCACTAAAGTAGAAGCTGGCCGTGGTGCCAACAGGTAGTGTCTGTAGAATCTCTTCATCTTTCAGGCACTTGGCCTCTGTGAAGTATGACAAATCATATGGTCAGCCATAATGCAGCACAGACAACGAAGAACCATTCAGTATACCTCTCTGTTGCTCTAATTATCTCCATTACAAACATTTTTCATGCACAGCAACCACTGAAGGTCACTAATACTGTCAAATATGAGATGTTAGAAATGTGTGACTTACTAGGGTCTAGGCGTAAGGACTGCCTTGCTGGGTACACATTTGGATCTGACAGAACAAAACACTTTGTTGTGTAAACAGAACCAGAGTAGGCAGGAGTCTCATGTCAGTGTCACTGCAATATGTGTGTAAATATGTCCTGTTATAATAGTGTGCCCTGTAGTACTCACTTGACTTGTGAAACAAAGTCTTTATATCCAAAACGGTGGATGTTGGCTCCACCTATGTAGAGTAAAAGTTGCTCAACCACAGACAAACACATCTAATAATATAATTCAATTCTGAATCCGATGGTGTCATGTCACCAAGACGTGTTTCACTCGCAGACCATGTAGACTGATTCCCCTGCTGACAAATTGAAGACTATTATAGACTGCTAGGCATACTGCCAGGTTTCGATGACTTGAAGAATGTGTAAGACTAGTGACACTCTATCTTAGCAATGATTCATTATTGTTTTGACATTAGTCACATTCACAGAAGCTCCTAAACACATGTGCTAGGCCGTAGTCCAATGGCTGAAGAACTCAGAGCTCACACATAGCAAGCCCAGAAGATTCCTGCCAGAGCAGGGGGCATTTTCACCTTCCAACTGCAACACTATCTCAGTAGAATCCCGCCAATAATTGCCACACTTAGCCATGCCGTCTGTGAAGTAGATGACCGGCTGTAAAATTAGCTGCTGGTCAAAACGATGACTGGGTACTTCTTGAGCTAAAGCAAACAAGTTTCCTCTGAACTGCAGACTTGAACTATGTTTGGACCATGAACCAAGTCTAGAAAGTACTTTAAAAACTTTTTCAGAACTTTTTTCTTAAGTTATTTGTTAATTGAGACGTGACAGACTTGATAAAACTGCATCGTTTGTTGACAGTACACTGTACCCCAAAATACCTTTTGTATTATATTCGTAATTTAGTATCTTACTGTACATTTAAAGTGGAACTCACCTTATCCAACAGAAGGAGCTTTTCCTTTGTCTTGGCATCCAATATCTCCACTTCAAAGTAAACTATTCTTTTGGCCTTTTTGGGAGGTTTTGGTCTTGGTCTTGAAGAAGACTTTTTCTCGACGTCACCATTTGCATTTTTTGCCTCTAATGCTAATGTATCCATGACAGTATCGGATCTATAATCTTATTAACCTCTATACAACTAGACTGGTGGAAAAAAGTGATCCAACGATATCTCAATCAGAGACAGAATCCCACTGTAGTCCAGCTGAAGTTGCTGTCCTCTTGGTCCACTTTTCCTATGAACTGTTCCGTCCAAATAGCGTGTCACTTCTCAGCCTGGGAAAGGCTAGGAGGCCATGAACACTTCTTCTGTGTGAGTGTGTGAGACAGCAAGTGAGCAAAGAAGAAGTAGAAAAGATGTAGATACAGTTAGTACAGAGAATGAGATGTCAGCCACAACCTCACCTGAAGAGCTGCCTCCAAATCCTCATGAACCCCCTTCCACATCCCAAAACCCACCAAAGACGAAACCTGAGAGGCCCAAGACATAATCCACAGCACGCCATTCACAAGGCTAAATATAAGCTGGCTGCTTTGCTTTGCACCAGCTTGGTAACCTTGGTAAGCCACACACAAACCCTACCCAGCGACATATCCCACTCTGTTCTCACAAGGCCAAAGACACATCTCTTCTCCTCTCGGCTCCTCGCTCCCGTCACACACCATACCCGCTATGAGGCTGATCCATTGGATGAAAGACAGACATTCCAACACATGCCCCTCCTCTAGACCACCTGTGCTGGTGTGTTTTTTTCCGGGTTTTTTTCCTCAGTGACCTCAAGAACAAAGACAAACACATGTTTATTTTCAGACTGTGTTGTTCCTACAGTCTGGGCCACCATCTTTTGTTCCAATAAATGCCCTATTCTGGGGGTGCAGGAGTGGAGTTGTATTCTTAGGGCATGGCTGAGGAGAAGTCAACGATGCAAAGATGTCTTACATCCTTAAATAGCATGTAGAATATAGATCCGCTGTGTTGAACACAGCGGATTACATGCTATTTATTTTGCACTTTCATTTGCACTTATTCAATGAGAAAAATATTATATCCAATGCAATGTGTTTAAGTGCACAGCAGATAATCAAGGACTAGAAGCTCATAGTGCTAACGTAGTAGTGGTTAGTGTATTTTAGGCTATCTGGCACAGATACACAGAGCCCAACAGACACACAGAGATGAAGAGAGAGATAGAAGATATGGCTATCTATGTTTTAGATGATGTACTCATGCTGCTGCTATGGTGCTTATGCCCCACCACGGCCTACTTATCACTTTCACTATCTTTGAACCTGAACTTTAAAAAAAAAAGACTCTTGATTAGCACTGCTGTTGTCCACGCCACTGTAAGTGTATAACGTCTATGTATCCAGTCAATGCATCCCACAAGAAACAAGATAATGTCTATCAAGTCGGTCATATCAGTATTAGTAATGGGATAACCTACATGACCTGCATTTCCATCAACACTTTACTTTGAGCTGTTGTGGATTGAGTCCAGTAGATGAGATCCACATGACAAAGCTCGGAGCTAAGTAATGCTGCCACAGTGTGGTCGGTAGTCAAACTGAACAATGCTGAAGTCCGCTTATTTGCGGTTAGGCTGTAGCAGTTGTCCAGGCTAGTGTCTAGTCCAATAAGTAATCGTCTCAAATCTTGTATTTGATAAATGTTCTAAGATGTTCTGAGATATGAGAACCTTTTGCATGATTATAATTTGTACAGTTAACATAAATACATCTTTAGAGATGGTCTTCTGGAATCTAGACGTTAACAACCTAATAACAACCTAAAGTATAGTTTTTTTCCCCCGGATAATGCATACTTCGCGTGTTCGTACCACATCTGCATATTTTGACAATTATAACTGTACCTGGGTTGCTATTCCAGTATGACTGATTCCATTCAACCTAGACTATGACAGCTTCCGTGACGTAGCAAGGGGCGTGGATACTTATGAGGAAATGTGATGTTCCTACTCAATGCACATCAGCAAGCTTGTTCTAGAAGTTTCTCTTGTCGACGTGTTGAAGAGCGCATGAGAGCTAGACTACGTTACTCACCAGTGTTAAAAAGTGCTCTCTTTAGCAGAGCGTATTATATCTGTAACATATATCTTTACATAGATTCATATGTGTATTTAATTCGACAAGCTTGTTTGTAAGTCACTCAAAATACCGCGCACAAGGTTTGTAGCTACAAGGAAGGATATATAACGTTAGCTAGCGAGCCACCTAAACTGTGACTGCATTGCTGTAAGTTGTGAAACAGTCAGGATTGCTCCTTTAATAATGCTTGCAAAAATTTAAAACAAACAAACGGATTATTGTAATGGGTAAAGACTACTATAAAGTGTTGGGAATACAGAAAGGCGCGTCAGAGGACGAGATTAAGAAGGCGTATCGCAAACAGGCCTTGCGTTATCATCCCGACAAAAACAAGTCTGCCGGGGCAGAGGATAAATTCAAAGAGATTGCCGAGGCTTATGATGTCCTCAGCGACGCGAAGAAAAAGGATGTATTTGACAAATATGGAGAGGAAGGTAAAATGTTTCAAGATTTATTTTGGCATTGTAGCCTTGCAAGCTGCCAGTGGTAGGCTATTCGAAAACATGGCATGAACAAGTTGTGCTTTCTTCTGTCAAATCTATTTTGCGTGAATTCTTATTTTAGGAATCTGTTTGAATGATAGTGATGGGTCTGTTTAAGCACGGTTTGGCTACAGAACAGTGGTCACCGTTCTAAAGTTCGCTGGAACTTTCCTACTTGTTCTGTGTTCAAACCACAGTCCTGTAATAAATAAAATGATATGGAATACCTACATCATTGTAGAAACGTGTTTAAACCCCGTTTCGTGAAGGTGTGGGCAACTGGTTCTGCAGTTCTAAACTGGCATAAAAAAAGTAGTAGCATACCATTTTCAATATTTGAAGTGGGTAAAGTAAAGCATGAAAAATGTTTTTTGTTCTTTTTAACAGGTCTAAAGGGGCCCATGGGTGGAAGTAGAGGTCCTAATTGCCAGAACTTTAACTACACATTTCATGGTGACCCACATGCCATGTTTGCCGAGTTTTTCGGTGGCCGCAGCCCTTTTGAACAGTTTTTCCCACACAATGGGGATAATGATATGGACATTGATGACCCCTTTGCTGCTTTCGGCATGGGGGGAATGGGTGGTATGGGAGGAGGGTTCCAGAGGTCCTTCAAGTCAAGACCAGGGGGGTCCTGTGGGGGACGGGAAAAGAAGAAGGACCCTCCAGTGGTGCACGAGCTGAAGGTGAGCCTGGAGGAGGTGTTCTCCGGCTGCACCAAGAAGATGAAGATTTCCCGCAAGCGCCTGAATCCAGACGGCTACACCATGCGTAGTGAGGACAAGATCCTCACCGTAGACATCAAGCGTGGCTGGAAGGAAGGGACCAAGATTACCTTCCCCAGAGAGGGGGACGAGACGCCTGCCAACATTCCAGCTGATGTGGTGTTTGTCGTCAAAGACAAACCCCACCCGGTCTTCCGCCGAGAGGGTTCGGACATAATCTTCTCTGCAAAGATATCCCTCAGAGATGTGAGTGCTGGGTCTCCACGTCTTCAAACCTGCTATCAATCCCATTGATATAACTTTTGATACTTGAATCAAATGTCATGTTTCACAAGTCATATTTATTGATCTTATCATTAGCAAACCACCCTAAATGTGTCTCTGTCTGTTTCTGTTTCCTACCAGGCACTGTGTGGTTGCACAGTCAATGCCCCCACGTTGGATGGTAGGACTGTCACCGTAAGCTCCAGAGACGTCGTCAAACCTGGGATGAAGAAACGCATTGTTGGAGAAGGACTGCCCCTGTCCAAGTGCCCTGAGAAGAGAGGAGATATGGTTCTGGAGTTTGTGGTGAAATTCCCCGAAAAATTGGGTCAGAATGCTCGTGATGCGTTAAGTCAGATCCTTCCTCCTTGAATTAAAAGGTGGCTGTGAGAAAATGCCAGTTCCCAGACAACCAGTCTACATCTCTAATAACATGTACAGCTCTAAGCTGCAGGCTTGGCCCTGCCTCACCCGGGACAGATGTTGGGATTTAACTAATTTACCAGTCAACAATTTGATTGAGTCTGGTTGCTATAGAGAAAGTGATGCAATAGGAGGTTAATGTTTTCAATAATATTTTACAATATCAGCATATCATTATTATCAAAATTATACTAATGCTTGATTATTCCCCAGCTTGATTTGTGTGATTTTCTATTTGACTAAGGAGGCGTTAAACGCTTTGGAGGGCCACAGCTGGCTTTTCTCAATTTTTGTTTTTACATAAGGCAGTAGTTGGCAGCCACTTTAACAAAGACGATGGATGTGGCTATAAAGTGTGAGGCATTGAGATGAGGATGTCAGTGTGAAGCAGTGTCATGAAATGGCGTGCGTGTTCAAACAGTTGTTTGAGTGCTTCCATAGCAAATGTTGCTGGCAACTTATGAACAATATCTCAGGTGCAAGCATGCCTGAATGTAGCTTGTATGGATCCTGAGTCAGAGCTACCTATATACATTTTGTGGTATTAGCCTACTATGCAGTGAAGTATATATGAGATATGTTTAAGTTTGCTAGGAAAGCTTGAGAGCAAATTGCTGACATTTAGGAGAATGTTCCCTCCACTTAAAGGGGAGGGGGAAATTGGCAGGATTATTGTGTAGAACTCATAAATCCTGTTCAGCAAACTCAGAGCCTGAGAAAATAGGGGAGGTTAATAGGAGTGTTATTTGCCAAAGAACTGTGTGCATGCTAAACATTCAATGATGAATGTGTGTGTGAGGCCTCTGTGGGTCGGGTGTAACAGAAAAAGGACCACAAATTTATATAAACTATTGTAGCAAGTTTTGACTTTTGTGGGACCTGGTTATAATTTGAGCACCATTATTCTTGTATTTGTCCAATACAAATGTATTCCCATTCCTCAATAATATTTGCGCTTATGTGGTGCCCCGCTGCACAGACTTTTGTAAACTGAACACAATTCAGTGCCTGTTATATTTCGGTGTCCCCCTGCCTTTTCTTATTCTTTTTAAGCTGTGAAATAAGCCCCCAAATCTTTTTTTTCCTGAGCTCTATGCAAGTCAATGTACTAAATTTATTGCAAACTAAATCAGGTTGGTTCTGAATGTTGTCCAAAGGACAACCGACCAGCAGAACTTGAAGCAAAATTAATATATTTTAGGAAAAATAAAAACATTATTCTGAAATGATAGTCTCATTAACAAGGCTATCTGCCAGTTCCGTTTATAACTTAGTTACTGTTATACCTTTGATCAGATGTGGTTCAAATGTGTCATACAATTATTGGACTTTCTCTCACAACTTCAAGTACTTGAAATGTATGTTTACTCTAGTCTGATTGACATCAGGCGGTGGAATATTGGTAGCTCTAACTATACTGTCAATATACTGCCTCATATGGGTCATTCCACTCCAGGTGGAGTTTGTGTTAATTCTAGGGGACATACCAACATGTGGCTAAAATGACTAGATTGTATCTATTTAATACTGTTCTTTTTGTTAAAAGATTTGCATTTTTTTTGCAGATATTTTACTTTTTATGGAAAAGTATTTTACTCCCACATTCACATTTAAAATGAACAAGTCCCCCATTAGCACACCTGTTGTACTGGTTTGATCACTGGCATATATCAAATAAATGTAGCTATCTATATATAAACAGTAGCTCTTAATGGGTATTATTTAAGCTCCAAAGAGCTCTCTTGAACCATAATGTTTGTTTTTCAAATAAATTGTCAAAACATATTGTGTGTCCTTTAAATTGTCATTTGTAGTCCTACAATCAAATCTATCCAACCTGTCTCATGTAGGTTTGTATACCAATTCACCAACCAGGATGGGTAGGTTCACTTAAATGCAAGAGAGACACCCCTCATGAACAATATCTCCCGCACCGTTAGAGGGCAGCAAAGCCTTGTGAGGTGAATGTCGCTATTAGGACAACACAAGCAGTCAAATTAGACTAGGCGGAGGACCCATGCTGTTGTCTTACTAGCCAGTTAACGGTATATAGACAGCTAGCAGCATACACCGGCAGGGGCAGCCCAGTCTCATCAGTTAGCAATTTGATGGTTGGTGGCCTTTCATTAACTTTAACGGAATTATAATTTTCCACTGATCCTTTACCTTTTTTTTTCTTGGACTCGCCTAGCTTGGTAGGTAGCTAGACGAACTGGCTATCCCATATCCCTGGCTGGTAAGAATAAGATGACTGGCCTGCTATGTTTCCGGCTACTGTAGCTAGCTGGAGTAATCAGCCACTTTGAGAAACTGGCAATCAAATGGAACTGCCGATTTAAAAGTTAAGATCCACTTAGACGGCCAGGCCAAGTACAGTAAGGTTAAGCTTTCTTGCTTGTTGGCTAGAGACTAGCTTTCTGGCTTAGTACTACTAGGCTAACAGAATATAAAGATAGTTGAATGCCAAGACAGTGCTTGCTAACTAGCTAGCTACTAACTGTAGAGAGTTAGCTTAATAGACATGTTTTGCAGCTACTAGCAAGCTAATAAGTCTGCATTCTTTTAGCAGATAGTAGTAGCTAGGTAGCTTCAAAACCAAATTTATGTTGGGGTTAGGGATTCAACATCAGATAGCCTACGCAAAGGGAAGGGTAATCACTACTACTAGCTAGAGAAGCTAGCTACCTGACTCGGGTAGGTAGGCAGCACGATTATTGCTAAATATGTTTTACATTTGGCTGGATAACTAGCTAACATCCTTGTAACATTTACAGTCAAGCTATCTATGTAGCCAGTAACACATTTTGAGTTTATATCACTACAATCAAAATGGAATGTCATCTTTTGGGGAACGAGCTCGCTAACGTTGTAGCTGCTCGGGCGAATGTAAACGAGAATCTTACTATGTCTCGTCTTGACACACAGGTTGTAATGCTGGTAGAATAAAGGCATAGGCTACGCTGATCTGGACTTCTGCCTCGTCACCACCACAATATAAAACACAGTTCCCACCACCCTTCAAATACAAAGACAGTAATTAACATGCCTCTTGGGCTGGGAAGAAGGAAGAAGGCATCTCCATTAGTGGAGAACGAGGAGGCTGAACCAATTCGGGCAGGCCTTAATGTACCCGGGATGGACAGCTTGGATGGAAGTGGTGTGGGGTTGGGACAGGGTGCCACCCATGAGGGGTTGCCTCCTCCACCTACCAGCCTGCGACCCCGCCTGATCTTCCACACCCAGCTAGCCCACGGTAGCCCCACAGGACGCATTGAGGGCTTTAGCAATGTGCGGGAGCTCTATGCCAAGATTGGAGAGGCTTTTGGAATCCCACCTGCTGAGGTGAGAAAAAAACAGCCTGCACATTTACTTATTTAATGTGCTTGTTATTAGAGAACCGATGTTCTACACTGAATTATCCTTTGAGCTCTCGATGTTGTGCCTCTTCCTCCACAGGTCATGTTCTGTACACTGAACACTCACAAGGTAGACATGGACAAGTTGTTGGGAGGTCAGATTGGCTTGGAAGACTTTATCTTTGCCCACATTAAAGGCCAAAGGAAGGAGGTGGAGGTGTACAAGGGAGAGGATGCTCTGGGACTGACCATCACGGATAACGGAGCAGGCTACGCCTTCATCAAGGTGGAGTCTTAACAATGGAAAATGGGATTTTAAAACAGACTGAGGAGATTTGAAAGCATACTCTAGTCTTTACATGAGCTTTGGTTTATAACACCGCAGTCTTCTGTATTTGACGAAACCTTGTCGGTTTCAGAGAATACGCGAGGGAAGCATCATCCACCAGATCCAGGTCATCAATGTGGGAGACATGATCGAGTCCATCAACGGACGCGGTCTCATTGGCAGCCGGCACTACGAGGTGGCCAAGATGCTGAAGGAGCTGCCCAAGGGGAAGGACTTCTGCCTGAAACTTGTGGAGCCCCTTAAAGCCTTCGGTGGGTTTCGGGAGCAAACCCAAATGAGTTAGAGCATGATGTTATTGACGGGATGAGACCTAATCATTATACAAATGTTCAGCACTTCAGAAACCATCAGGGTTTTGTGCGTGCGAGTATGTGATTGGTGGACTGTGTTGTATCGAAGATGCCTTGACAAGCAAGGTGCATAGGAGAGAGAGTCATGTGACACCTATGTTTTGTGACGTGTTTGCTCTTGTGTAGACATGATCAGCCAGAGGTCTGGAGGGGCAAGGGCGGGCTCAGGGACCCAGCTGGGGACAGGAAGGGGCACCCTGCGGCTGCGCTCCAAGGGCCCTGCCACTGTAGAGGAGCTGGTGAGTGCGTTTCTCATGACTGGCAATTAGCAGTTGAAAGGGACATCCGTGCTACAGGTCACACGCAAACGAGTGAGTTCATGGGGCTCGTCCATTTTGTTTTGCAGCCCTCTGCATTCGAGGAGAAGGCCATCGAGAAGGTGGACGACCTACTTGAGAACTACATGGGCATCAGAGACAGTGAGCTCGGTAAGTGTGTGTGTGTGTGTGGGAGAGTTCACTCGAGAGCATGTTTAAGTGTTAACGAGCAATTCTCAGAGTGTATAAAGTCCTTTTCTAACGAAAAGGTTTAGTACTCTGACCTCGATATCTCCCTCTCTCTCTCTGTCAGCGGCCACAATGGTGGAGTTGGGGAAGGACAAGAAGAACCCGGATGAGTTCGCTCAGGCTTTGGACGAGACTCTGGGAGACTTTGCCTTCCCCGACGAATTTGTGTTTGACGTCTGGGGCGCCATTGGCGATGCAAAGGTCGGCCGGCTGTAACCCCGGAAACCGAAGGGACCAGTGGAACACCGTGTGTGTAGTTCTACATGGCCGTGGCACCCACAACAAACGGCACTACTAGGAATCACCACGCTAGTCATAAGTGTTTTTTTTGTTTTATATAATGCATTTTTTCATTCTTTTGTTTTGGTTTCTCCTGTGTACATCTGCTATTTTTGATGTAGAGTGCACTTTTCTGGGAGAACATCTAGGAGAAAGATTTAGCTCATGTCTTGGAGAGAATCCACTGATCGCTTACTTCGTCTCACAGTATTATGGACCTGAAAACCTCGATCAGACAATTGAATGCAGAACACGAGGTCCTTGTGTTCAAGCAAGCAAGTGCATTAACGTCTCCCGGCCCTGTTCGGTCCAGGATCCAGGAGCAGGGTCGTGGACCAGGCTGTTCCTTCTGACCACACCTCCCTAATGGATGCCCAGGTCCTTGTACCTGCTGTCTCCTCTCGTGTGAAGAAGACGGAGCACGAGTCTTGTCCGAGGCTCACAGGACTGCGGCTTAACACAAGCGACCCTTCCACGTTTCGTACAACAAACTGTGATGTTTCACTTTTTGCACTGTGTTGCACTGCGCTGTATACAACCTCCCCCCCCCCCCCCCCCCCCCCCCCAGCTGGCACTGTATGTCCCAGAGGAGGCCACCGTAGAGAGGTGGTCTAAGACACACCCAGGACTTCATACAACGCTGTTTCGGACCACTCTGTTTCAGATACTTAATATGGTTCTCACTAGCATGGGCTATTATGTTATCTTAATTGTGAGTTCTGGTATCTTTTGATGTGCTGTCGGTTATGTGAAGGAGAAGTGCTGTGGATACTGAAGGTTTACTGTGCATCGGCACTCAATAATAATGCAAAGGTCAGATCCTGGTTTGCGGCTCCTCACCTCTAAAACACTTGTGGTCTTTTGCTGCAGTGACGGTGACCTATAGAATCGGGCTGCACTTATCAGCCACACACTGGATGGTTCATACAGATCTTTCTTATGCCATACTCCAGAGTTAACTAAAACAGTGTGGACAGGCTACCTTGTATAAAAGATACTGTGGAATTGGAAGCATTTGTCCAATCCACAGAAAACAATGGGTTGGTAACCCCAACCCTGACTGGGATCATTCTGTAAGCCTCTATTTTTTTAAGAATGTTTTCATCCTGAGTTTATTTTCTTTCTTTTTTTTTTATATATATATAAACTGTATATATATGATGTGAAGTGTGTCTTTGGAAAGTCACAATAGGGTTGGATACCTTGGTACAGATTTAGAGTCTGTAGAAAGGTCTGAACATGCTTACCATAGTTCAAAGTGTCAGTATTTCCAATAAAGCACAATTAGGGACCAAATGGTCATAATGTCAAGGATCTCAAATGGAGCTCATGGACCAATATAGTGATGATGGAAATAGATTGGAATAGTATGATGCAGTTACAGAACATAACACTATTTCAATAAAGGCTCGGGTATTTTATTGAATGATATAAATGAGCCTGACCTCTGTCATGGTAGTAGAATAATCCTACTGTTATCCAACCAAACTACTTCCTGAGTCATCTTGCTGCCGGTGATGTTTATATAGGGAGAAAAACATGCAAGTTGTTGATCCCAACACAAAGTATGGAAGGACTCAAACTCGAGACTTTTTGGTGTTACGTTTTCAATATTCTTGCAGTATATATGTGTATGGACATTTTTGTAGTTAACAGTTTGATGATTTTGGTCCAGTATTGTTGAAGTATATTTTAGATGGTAACTGTCATGCAATTGATACTAGACACTAACTGACGGAAAAGAAAACTTGTAATTGGGAGGACTTTATGTTACACTGTTTCATGTCTGATTATAATGGCAATAATAATGGAAATTATGAATCCTCACTCTTTCAGTTTAGTACTTGAATATATTGCAATAGCTATATTGTTATATCCATTCATTCAGTCATTTACTGAAAATTCAAGTAAAGGACATTAATGCATTTGTCAGCTGATGTTTTTGCACAGGTGGACTGAGTCAACCTCCCTCACAGTGAAAATAATTCCTTCTAAGAGAAACAAACATTTGACCCCTGTGCGTATTCTCCGCAACTGTGTGTGTTAGCATTCACAGCCTTGTTCTCACCACTTAAAAATACATGAGTTCTAACGAGACAGCAAATCGCTCACTTCTGGTGTCAGTGTTGGGACAGTAGAGGTAATGTAATAGGGTGAGAAGGTCAGGCTTGTCTAGTCTGGGGTTCACCTCTAGGACACCACCAGACTGGAGAGATGTGTGGGTCCTACCAGAATTATGGCTTTGTAATGGGGTATTCTGGGGCCACAAGAGGATATTTCTAAGAAGTTCGGTATCACACTTGAAACAAGGTTAACCTTTTAACCTTGTTTACTGCAAACATGCCTGAGCGCTTCTCCTCTATTTTTGCTGATCCAGACCCAGCCAGGCATGAAGCCACTATCCCTGAAACACGGTCCGCTGGAGTGGACAAGTGTCCGAGAGTGGGTTCTGGGAATGCTTTAAAATATTGATTCATTCAATCTATCTCTGACCATACAGGTTAAATGAATAAGACTATGCTGTGGGAGCACATGCGGTGAGCAGGAAATCGGGTGGAGACGAGTAATGTTCCTGTTCTTCAGGTCGGGGGAAAGCATGTGATCATGTGACCCTTATTTACAGTGTTTGGCCCGCGACATTAGCAGTCCAGTCCCGGAGTCGCATGCAGATGCAGTAGGAGAGGCAGCAGAACAGGAAGACTCCCTGTTGAGAGCGGAGCTTCTACAACGCGACGACACGTCTCCATTGTGACAGAGAAGGCCTCCTCCCAAGTGGTCTTCCTCCCAAGTGGTCTTCGTCCCAAGTGGTCTTCCTCCAGGGTCCGGTCATGGCGTCGCGACCCCGTGCCTTCTCGCAGCCCGGGAAGCCCTCCTTCCTCCTGAGCCCCCAGGTGGGCCTGGCTTTGCGTCCGCGCGCCGTCTCCTCCAACGCCAGCTCCATGCTGGAGGAGGAGCTGACCTGCCCCGTGTGCTGCGAGGTGTTCAGGGAGCCCGTGGTGCTCAAGTGCAGCCACAGCTTCTGCCGGGCGTGCCTGCAGCAGTTCTGGAACAAGAAGAAGGCCCGGCGCGAGTGTCCCGTGTGCCGGACCAAGTGCTCCCTGACGGAGCCCACGGTGAGCCTGGCGCTGAAGAACGTGGCGGACACCTTCCTGAGGGAACGGCAGCTGAAGGGGGGGCTGTCCGCGGGGGCCGGGGGACGAGGGGAAGGGAGCGTGGCGGAGGAGCACTGCCTCGCGCACGGGGAGATTCTCAAGCTTTTCTGTCTGGATGACGGCGAGGTGCTGTGCTGTGTGTGTCACACATCCAAGAAGCACCAGGGTCACCAAGTGTGTCCCCTGGAGGAGGGAGCGCAGGACCTCAAGGTGAGGATCTCGACTTCATCGAGTCTGACTGGGTGTATTCGCTGATGTTCACTGGTGACGGTTTCGTTGAACCCAGCATCTCTCTCTGTCTCTCTCTCTCTCTGTCTCTGCTTTCTCGGACAGAAAGAGCTCAAGGAAGAGGTGACGCCTTTGAAGAAAAGCCTCCGTCGCCTCTATGAAGCCAAGCAGGAGTGCGATGACACAACTGTGCACATCAAGGTATCAACAAACACCCGGGGAGCCTCTGTGCAGGCGCACTTACCAGACGGCGCCGTCTAAAGTTACACCATGCTTTGTTCATGTGTAAACAAACCCAGGGTTGCCTTTGAAAAAGCACACTCCATCCTTCAGCTCCACGGTCATGGCTTAACACTACTCCTTACCTAGAGAAGTATCTCAGTCACTGTGTATTCAATGTGTTTTCGAAACAAGTGCATGTGGTTATGTCACCGTTAGAAAAGGGACTTGGTTGGTTATCAGAGATGTGTTTGGTCCTGGCGTCAATGTCAGGGATATTGGACGGTAGCTCACGTGTCCCGTGACCCCCGTGTGATGACGTTGCCAGAACCAGACCCAGCAGACGGAGATGCAGGTCAAGGAGGAGTTCGAGGAGCTGCGCCTGTTCCTGCAGAGGGAGGAGGAGGGCCGGCTGGCGGCGCTGCGGGAGGAAGAGGACGAGAAGAAACTGCTGCTGAGGAAGAAGACGGAGAACATCACCAGGGACATCCTCATCCTCTCGCAGGCCGTCATCGCTATCGAGAACGAGATCGCGTCGAGCGACGCTCTCTTCCTGCAGGTAGGGGGGAACGGGACGTTCGACCGGAGTCCTTTTCGGTGGCTTCGGATCCCCAATGACCTCTTTCTTCTCTTTTCCCCCCTGTTTCAGAACTACAAGAATACAAAGCAGAGGTGAGTGCTTTAGCAACAGTAGCCCTCATATTGTGACTAAGCTGAAAGCAGTGTTTATATTGCCTGCCTAATGGCCGTACGTCTCCTGGCAGAGTTCAGGTCTCTCAGCAGGACCCTGGGAAGGTTTCGGGTGCTCTGATCAACGTAGCCAAACACGTCAGCTCTGTCAAATTCCAGGTCTGGGAAAAAATGCTAGACCTGGTGTCCTACAGTACGTATTTCATTTGGTCGACTTTCCCAAACTCGCATCGCACGCGTCCGATCAACCTTTCCGAACCTCTCTCTGTCACTCTCTTCCTCTCTTCTTCCCCTCCACCTCTCCGTGTCTCCCACCTGGCAGCCCCTGTAACCTTAGACCCCAACACGGCCTACTCCTGGCTGTCTCTCTCTGCGGACCTGACCGGCGTGACTAACAGCGGCGCCGTGCAGAAGCTGCCCGACAACCCGGAGCGCTTCGACCATTTTGTCTTTGTGCTGGGCTCCGAGGGCTTCACCTGCGGACGCCACGCCTGGGAGGTGGAGGTGGGCGGCAAGCCGGACTGGATGCTGGGCGTAGTCAAGCAGTCCATCAACAGGAAGGGCCGCATCTCCGGCTGCCCCGAGGGCGGCTTCTGGATGATCTCCCACTGCGAGGGGGAGTACACGGCCATGACCCGACCCAGCACCCCTCTGCAGCCGGGCCCAAACCTGCACCGGGTCAGGGTGCAGCTGGACTACGACTCTGGAGAGGTGACGTTCTCCAACCCCGTAACCATGGCACCCATCTATACCTTCAACGACTTCTTCACTGAGAAGATGTTCCCCTTTTTCTGTCCCGGGGCCAACATCAATGGCAACAACCCTGGCCCCCTTAAGATCTGCCCAGTCAAGGTGGCTGTGTGGAACAGCTCCACCTGGTGATGTTAGGTACTCAACTGTGTCATTTAACCCTTGTGCTGCCTTCGGGTCACATGACCCAAAGGTTCATAACGAACCATCGTTATGAACCCATATACCCAATTTTACCCAATACAAAAACAAATAATTTTCTTTTAACCTTTGCAATGTGGGGGGTCTGAGACAGCCCAACGGTTAAAAGAAAATGCTTCACTTTGTTTTTGTATGCGGTAAAGTTGTCGCAATACAATGGTGGGTCACAATGACTGATGGGTCAGAATGACCCGAAGATAACACAAGGGTTAAGGCCTGGGACACTGACCAAGGAAGTCTGTTTGGTGTAAAAAAAAAAAAATAATAATCTGACAAGCTGTAATGAAAAGACGCATTTCACATTTAATTGTCTGCTTTTCATTTTGGGGACTCTTTTGTAATCAGTTTTATTGAGAATTGTGATATTGTTTCTTTCCTTTATCATGATCTATATATTTTACCAAAATGTGTTTATTGGGTAAAGTAAGGATATCAGAATTAATAATCAAGAAATAAAACAAGAATACATTTTTGTTGTATTTATTTATTTGTTTATAAACATTACAGGACAGTTCAATGAATTTACCAGGGCAAGACTTTGCCTTTATGGTCCATGAAGGCTCCATTCTGCTTCTCAGAGAGTGACTCCATCACACGCAGAAGTCCCTCCACACTCTCTGGTGCGTCTATTTCCCCCTGTTGGTCATAAACACACATCACACTGTGTCAGCTCAGAAATGGATCCGCACAGAAGAGCCCTTCAATAACAATGGTTTCCCAACATGTCTGCTCCACTAGTTAAACACTTCCCCCTTGTCAATTTCAATTCATTTTTTCAAATCAATTTATTTCTTACCACATCCAAGTCAGCTTTTTGGTGACCTTTGACCTGGCCTGAGCCCTGCCCCGAACTGTACTTGTTAAACACATGGATGCGGTCATTTGAAACAGTCCGACTCACCCCCTTTCCTCCCATGTCGGTGCGAACCCAGCCAGGGTGCAAGTTAACAAACAGAATCCCATCCTTCCTGAACTCCTCCACTGCACACATGGTCAGCATGTTCAAACCTGCCTGAGAGAGAGAGAGAGAGAGAGAGCGGTAAAGGGTGGGAAGGAGGAACAGGAAAAGGGAGGGTGTCAAAGAGGAGAGGATGCAGGACAATAGAATCGACTGGATGGTCATGGCTGTGAAATGGACGGCTGAGGTAAGACTCGTAGCTGGAAAGGGGGTGGGAGAGAGAGAGAGAGAGAGAGAGAGAGAGACAGCTGGGTGAGAGACAGAGAGAGAGACAGCTGGGTGAGAGAGTTCGTCTCACCTTGCTGATGCGATAGGCGAAGGCGGGGAAGAATGAGTACGTCTCTCCAACCAAAGCCATGGACGCCAACAATGTGGAAATGTTGATGACAGCTGCCTGCCTGCAGGACATCCCTGGTTTCCCACTGGCTTTGGCTGCTGTCCGTAGATAAGGCAGAAACTCCTAAGGAGGGCCAGAGAATGAACAATGAAAGTTCTATAAAAAAAAGAATCAAATGATCATATGTTTACATGTGTAACAGTGGGTTCCTTAGAAACTCTCTGAACGTCTCACTTTAGTAATGTTCATGACTGCATGTCTTCAGAGCTGGTGGTCTGTATGGTGCCATGGGGCAAGACCCCCGCGTTGTTCACCAGCATGTTGAGCCCCTCCTTCCCCAGCAGGGAGCCCACCCGCTGGGCAGACTCCTTAATGCTGCAGGGGTCCGTGGCGTCTGATGGAGACAGGGCAACATCAGGACTCACAAACGGCTAATGGAACTCTTACACTAAATGACAGCACATGCTAGGTTAATCAGAGAGAGAGAGAGAGAGAGAGAGAGAGAGAGAGAGAGAGAGAGAGAGAGAGAAAGGGAGAGTAAGAGTACAAGTACATAAGTGGTTACCTAGACGAATGACGGTGATGATTTTAGGGTGCTTCTTGGCCAGGTTTCGGAGATTCTACAACACAAACGGTCCATGGTTACTCACAGGGGTTGTGGGGACAAGAGCCGTGTACCCTCGCCGCCGTAGAAGGGCTCCTCTCACCTCAGCTTTGGGACCCTCTGGGTCTCTGCAGCAGGCAAACAACTGGCGGACAGGCTGTGGAGCCTCCATCATCTGTTTGACCATCTCCAGACCCAGGCCTCGGTTTGCTCCTGTGATCAGGACACTACAGGCTTTAGTTGCTGCCATTCTCAGTGTGTACTTCGGCCTCAGTCAAGACGACGTGACTGTGGAATGGACTCTTAAGAATGGAAAATTGTCCATTTATGAGAGCTGAGTGGCTGGATGTTTATTCAAAATCTGGGCAACACCCTTCACAAAAGCAAACAAGATTCAAGATGTATGCTGAGTCATGCATCGGCCCCCAAACATTGGGTGGATCCGCATGCACAATGGGGTTGGAGCGAACAGGGTCACACAGCTAGGCTGCTGACATTAAGTGAGACTAATAGATAAACCGTGAAGGAAGCCTATGTTTTGCGAGGAAGACCCATCCATGAGTTCGACTAAAAGCAGCACGCCAGAGTAAACACGGCTGTTAAATGGTGAGTATGTAAACATTTGAGCTAAGAGAGAAATGAAGGGAGTCAGGCAATGATTCCGGAAACACAGGGGACGTGAATGGAGAGATTCTGCTGCAGAGAGGGAGGTGTCGCCAGCCTAATCACCCCGTGATCACGTGTTATCGTGAGCTAACAATCCTGTGGAGATAAAGATAACAAGTCTTTTGTTCAATGCTCTGTGAGAGGGCCTAGGTGGCTAGAAATGCAAGTCCATGCATGACAGAAGTGGGTCAGTGTAAGGGATGAAGAGGCCCTTTGATGAACGCTGTAATGGTGGTAGAAACTATGTTGTGATGGCTTGTGTAACGTTAGAGGCAGAGTTCAGCAATTCAAATACTAAGTGAAAGCTCCTGGTATGATATTTCACAGCAGATTTAAGACAGTTAATAGGTTGGCATTTACTGTATTATTAGTGTATAGACTGTTGACTAAAGACAGAGAAATCCAATCTTCTAAACTTCAGTTATTTTGAATGACAAAAACGTCACAGTATGATTTAGTAATAGTGTCTGGACACACAATTCGACACAACGACATACAGATGAACATCCACACACATCATATGGTTAAATGGATCAGTAATGCAAGTCTGGAGTGTTAGGGAGACATTAGGAGTTTGTTGGACCAAGCATCATTACTGTATGGGTCATAGAGGTGTGGTTGGTCAAAGCAAAAAGATAAGGACTATGTAGAGGAGATCAGGACCATGTTGAACTATCCTGGAAATTGTGTCTTGTGGTTGGAAGGTTGGAGTGCTTTTCGTAGCCTGTAGGTTTATCCTCTATGTAAGTCGTGGTTTTTAAAAATAATAATAATAATAGTATGTAAAAATTTTATAGCACCTTTCCGGAGCTCAAGGACTCTTTTTTGCGTTGTGTTTTGTGCTTTGTATTTGTTTAGAGTCCATCTTTCCAGAAAACAAACATGTCGCACATTCCAACACTGCAAGTTATACTGTTCGACTGTCTAGCTAGGCCCATTGACTTAATTTTAAAGTTTATTATCCAGCTAAGTAAATATAGGCTACTTTGTCAACTTATTCTCAAAATAAAATACAGTGTTTGCTCAAATTATAAAATTGTGTCTAACCATTCTAGGCAGTTTTGTCAACCAATAGCAATAGCATGTAGGCTATTTAGAAGAAGTCTGAATTAATACAAAACTGAAATAAATAAAACGGGACATTCTTAATTGTCTTTTTATTTACTTGATGTGTACAGTTAGGGCCTATATCAGTAAGAGGGCAGTAATGGATTTAAAAGGGCAAAACGCTGCCTTTGTAGTCCATGAATGTGCCATTCTGCTTCTCAGTGAGGGACTTCATCACACGCAGAAGTCCCTCCACACTCTCTGGTGCGTCTATCTCCCCCTGGTGGTCATAAACACACATCACACGGTGTCAGCTCAGAAACAGATGAGCACAGAAGAGTCCCTCAATAAGAATTTCCGAGCATTTGTGTTCCTGTGATAGTTCAGGCTCCCGTTCTCACATCACAGTCACCAGAATGTGGAATGCCCCTCCCTCACACAGACCTGCACCCCATTCACTTGAGAAGTTCCCCTCCCTTACTCTGTCACTGTCTATATACCATTCAAGCCTGATACTTCCCTGAAAAGTCTTGTCAGTGTTTAGCCTGCAATTCTGAGGATTTAGAATCAATCCAAATTCATCAGTATAACGGGTGTACAGACTCTGTCTTTGCCCAACCTTGTCTCTACTCGGCCCTATTGACTATCTATAGAAGTTGTCATAGTCGACAGTGGGTGCAGTGAATTGACACCCACACCAACCCTTGCCTGTCCCCCCCGTACCTGCTCTGTCCAGCCTTGGATAACTCCCTGCTCCCGTACGACCCATACCTGTGACCTGGCTTCCCATTTTGGATATCCCCTTCTACTCTGTCTGCCTCAGTTGTCAATAAAGCTTCCCTTGAGTCGACGCAGTTCCATGTCTAAACCCTTTCCATTAAAGCCTTGCTTCTTGCCACAACTCAGTCCGTTTGTGGATTGCTTCAATAATATCTCGCACGCAACGATGCGGTCAGTTGAAACAGTCCGACTCACCCCCTCTCCTCCCATGTCAGTGCGAACCCAGCCGGGGTGCAAGTTAGCAAACAGAATCTCATCCTTTTTGAACTCTTCCACTGTACACATGGTCAGCATGTTCAAACCTGCCTGAGAGAGAGAGAGCGAGAGAGAGAGAGAAAGGTAGAGGGTGTGAAGGAGGGAACAGGAAAAGAGGGAGGGTGTCAAAGAGGAGAGGATGCAGGACAATAGAATCGACTGGATGGTCATGGCTGTGAGAAGGCCGGGTGAGTTAGGATTAGTTGACGGTGGAAAGGGAGTGCCTGGGTGAGAGAGTTCACCTCACCTTGCTGACACGATAGGACACGGCGGGGAAGAATGAGTATGATGCTTCAACCAAAGCCATGGATGCTAGTGTACTGGAAATGTTGATAACAGCTGCCTTGCTGCAGGACATCCCTGGTTTCCCACTGGCTTTTGCTGCTGTCCGTAGATAGGGCAGAAACTCCTAAGGAGGGCCAGAGAATGAATAATGAGAATGATCCAAAAATAAACAAAGAATCAGATGTTTGCCATACAATACCTTTTATTGTCATTGCAACTGTACAAAGGAATGAATTGCCTCCACTGTGGGTCAGCAGTGGGATTCCTTAGAACCCGCTCACCTTAATGATGTTCATGGGGCCCATCACGTTTGTGTTGAAGGCAGACTGCATGTCTTCAGAGCTGGTGGTCTGTATGGTGCCATGGGGCTAAGACCCCCGCGTTGTTCACCAGCATGTTGAGCCCCTCCTTCCCCAGCAGGGAGCCCACCCGCTGGGCAGACTCCTTAATGCTGCAGGGGTCTGTGGCATCTGATGGAGACAGGGCAACATCAGGACTCACAAACTGACAAACGGCAATTGGGACTCTTACACTAAATGACAGCACATGCTAGGTTAATCAGAGAGAGAGAGGGAGAGAGAGAGGGAGAGAGAGAGAGAGAGAGAGAGAGAGAGAGAGAGAGAGAGAGAGAGAGAGAGAGAGAGAGAGAGAGAGAGAGAGAGAGAGAGAGAGAGAGAAAAAGGGAGAGTAAGAGTACAAGTAGATAAGTGGTTACCTAGACGAATGACGGTGATGATTTTAGGGTGCTTCTTGGCCAGGTTTCGGAGATTCTACAACACAAACGGTCCATGGTTACTCACAGGGGTTGTGGGGACAAGAGCCGTGTACCCCTCGCCGCCGTAGAAGGGCTCCTCTCACCTCAGCTTTGGGACCCTCTGGGTCTCTGCAGCAGGCGAACAACTGGCGGACAGGCTGTAGAGCCTCCATCATCTGTTTGACCATCTCCAGACCCAGGCCTCGGTTTGCTCCTGTGATCAGGACGCTACAGGCTTTAGTTGCTGCCATTCTCAGTGTGTACTTCGGCCTCAGTCAAAACTGATGTGAGTGTGGAATAAATAAAAGCTGGAGGCTCCACTTATAAGACCTGAGTGGCTGAGTGAGTTATTGGCCTGGGAAACACTTCACAAAGGAAAACAAGAAGTCATGGATGCTGAGTCACTCTGCAACAGAGAAACTATGTATCTATGTGAAGCGTACACAAGGCGTATATAAGTGACAGGCTGACTAACAGGACAAGACATCTGTATCAATGGTTCCCGCTCTGAAAGGGAGGCATGACAGCCTAATCACAGTGACTTGGCACTTCTGTCTACATGTTATGAGTGACTCTATAAAGATGTCTAACTGGCAATGAAAAGGGTTTTGTACCAACACAAATGTGTGTGTGAGGTCCTAGGTGCGTATCAGTAATCAAATGACTCATTACATGGAGACGGAATGTTTGCAGTAGGAAGATTGAGTCAATAATGCACAGAAAGTGGGTCTTAGTGAGAAATTATAGAATCCTTTTGATGATAGCTTTTAGTTTAGCGAACACATACATAGCCATTGCATATGAGTGCTGTGAGTCATGATTAAACTATTCAGCAATCTTAACCTGACAGTGTAGGACACACACATCAACACATATAGATGCACACACACACACACACACACACAAACACACACACACATAAATGAATCAGAATCAGAATCCGGAATCAGAATCAGAACTTGGTTTATTCGCCATGTAACTTTACACAAACACGGAATTCACTGTGGCAGGAAGGTGCATACAATAAACATACGGATCTTAAATATAAAAACAAGTAGAAATGTACAACAGTCTAACTAATTCTAAAAACAAAAAAAAATTAAAATATGAAATATAGAATATATATAAAAATAATAAGAATAAGAATAGGACAACAGTCCTATCCTAGTGCAAATGAGGTCAAGGTGGCTTGTGCGGAGTGGAAATAGGTGCCAGATGAGGTCAATGATTCAGTAGTGCAGGTCTTGGGCACCGTCACAGTATGAGTCATTGAATGGTTGACGAAAGCAGAAAGAAAAGGACCGTGTGGAGACCAGAGATATGTGGTTATTGTATCTACTTTAGGTGAAGGGGACAATGGGTTATGTGATGATATGCAAATGTGGGAAAAGGAGAGGGCAGAGGGCTGTAACCACAACAGACCTGCCAACACAGCAGGATTGACAGGAAGTGCAGTTGTATGTGATTGAGGGATACACGTTCCTCTGACTCACAGCCTACTGCACTCTCGTTACTTTATATTATATTTTATTGCATACTGTTCAGTTTTTGTTAGGATTTTGTAGTATTTTGTTGTAAAGAAAAAAAGAAAAAAAAGACATTTGATACTTTTTATATTTAAAGACTGCACACACTTTGAGAATGCTTATATGTTTACTGTATGCACCGAGCCACCAAAGTAAATTCCTTGTCGTGTAAACTACTTGGCTATTAAACTGTATTCTGATTCTTCTGATTCTGATTCATAGGAAGGAATCCACGACTTCCATGTGCACGTTAAGTCAACAGTTACGCGGAAACATTCAACTGGCGTCAGAACCATCATGAGACGGACAAACGTGAGATTGACCGACTTTATTCATATCTACATATTTTCATCTGGTTGACGGTACTGTAGGTGAGCTGGCACCACTGCAGTACAGGGATGCAGAGCAGCATGCGGACCACTAGGGTGCACTGTCTCTCACACACAGTCACATAGGCTCGATCGCCCAAAGTCCTTGCTCAATACATGCATGAACCTCCAACATGCATGCCAACCACAGCAAGCTGGTGACGCGACACACTGGATGATGACTAAGGGAGACAGAGAAGGGCCCTGGCTGTCGACAGCTCTTCACTGAGATACACAGAAAGCAAGAAAACCAGAACGAGCTTCGCTCGACGAAATGTGTCTCGCTTCGCAAACAGTCCCTTACGAGGTTTGTCGCCCACACTTCAAAACACGATTATAGGAAACCCATGAGTGCTCGGTGCCTGCTAACTCTCTGTGTGACGACATGCTGCTCTTTGGATCCCTCTGGTGCTGGTGAGCTGAATGATGTTCGAGCAATACAGCAGACAGTGAAAAGCTACAAAAAGAAGTGTTGAAAACCGAAGGCTTTTTCTGTTTAGTACACAGTGTAACAGACGGCCCCAGTGCGACAAGAACTACGACATGAAGAGACACTGAAAAGAAATGTATCGCTCAAAATCCATTTGGGTTCCTTTGGCTGTCCAGAGAAAATTGGCAGTGTCTGGCTCTCAACATACATATTAGCACATGCACATACACAGACACAAACATGGGGCACTTCTGGGCCTCCTGTGCTCCACTATGAACATAAACCGGTGCATAACTGTGGTTCAAAAGGGTCCATGCAAAGTCCTCTGAGTTCAATGTGACAATGTTCGCAAAGGATGTGGAGCACATGCTGTATCTCTGACCTTTGGACTCTCCGTGTCTGTCTGTCTGTCTCTCTCTCTCTCTCTCTCTCTCTCTCTCTCTCTCTCTCTCTCTCTCTCTCTCTCTCTCTCTCCATCTCTCCATCTCTCTCTCTTTCATCTCTGTCTTTCTTTCTTTCTCTCCCCTCTCTCTCTCTCTCTCTCTCTCTCTCTCTCTCTCTCTCTCTCTCTCTCTCTCTCTCTCTCCATCTCTCTCTCTTTTCATCTCTGTCTTTCTTTCTTTCTCTCTCCCCTCTCTCTCTCTCTCTCTCTCTCTCTCTCTCTCTCTCTCTCTCTCTCTCTCTCTCTCTATCTCTCTCTCTCTCTCTCTCTCTCTCTCTCTCTCTCTCCTCTCTCGGTCATCTCTCTCGTCGTAGGCGATCTCTCTTTCCGTCTGTGATGTGCTTCATGGTTCATGTCCTCCTCTGGCAGGGCTCATGCGATCGTCTCTTCCCCTTTACAGATGGGTGCTGTCCTGGGTGTCAAACCTGTGACCCTCCGATCTCCCTGCGTTGCCCTTCCGGCTGCTCCCCTGGCTGGGCACCAAAGAGAGGGGGTCGGGCCTGATCAGGTATCTGGAGGGGGGGACCGCGCACACGGAGGCACACTCAGATGGGGCCTAGATAACTGTTCACCTGTGTGACAGGAATGCGCGCATTGAATTGTAACCCGGTTTGGATGTGACCAAGCGTCCTGTACTCACACGACGTCGTGCAGCTCCAGCCTGGTGTCGGGGGAGGGGTTGATGAGAATGTAGGATAGCCTGTTGCCCTGGTCGGACATCCCATCTGACACAGGAAGAGCATGGTATAGCACAGGTATTCAACAAGACCGTATCCAACACTCCTACACAGTTACACTACAGCACAGCTACTCCACAGCTGTACGACAGCACAGCTACACGACAAGCACAGCTAAACCGCTCCACAACTGTGCTACTGCACAGCTGTGCTACAGCACAGCTAGACTAAAACACAGCTGTACTACAACACAGCTGTACTACAGCACAGCTATACTAAAACACAGCTGTACTACAACACAGCTATACTAAAACACAGCTATACTACAACACAGCTATACTACAACACAGCTATACTACAACACGGCAGATACTCACTAAACCCGGAAGGCGAGAGGCCCAGGTGTTTCATGCGCGTGCGGACCAGAGCGTTCAGCTCCTGTCTCTCCGAGCGTCTGAACAGGGTGAGTCTCTGCTGGCTGATCCTCTCCGCCGCGCTCCCCGGGCCTCCCTTGGAGCCACTGGGCCCACGGCCCCCCTTCCTGCTGAGCCTCCGCGCCCACTGCATGCTCTTCCTCCTGAGCAGGGGGTGGTCCGAGGAGTGGGACGAGGAGGGGGGCTCGGAGGAGGTGGAGTTGCGATGGGGCCCCGTCCTGGACAGCAGGGGCTCTCTGGGTTCTCGCGTGTCCTCGTAGTCTTCCACGGTAATGGACACCTGGGACTGAGACCCACACGTATACACACACACATACGCACACACGCCCCCCCCCCCCCACACACACACACACACACACATTTTCCGTTTGTTTATCGTTGAGTGGGTATTCGGCGAGTGACTGCAAATCTTTGATTCCTCGTATCGATCTGTTGTTCCACAGGCTGAATTGAAACTGTAATGAACTTATTTCGAGATAGGCTTCTAAACTGTGTGTGGAGGCAAAGTGCTGGGCCCGGGTGGGGTACCTCAGAGACAGGAAGCTTGTGGGCCTCAGTGCGATAGATGCCGATGGGAATGTCACCGTTGGAGGAGCACAGCTTCTGGTAGAGTCTGCCGTAGGTGCGGATCCACAGGTCTTCCTCTGTGATTTTCATCTAACAGAACCCAGACACCAGCCCTCGTCACCCTGATTGCTGGGCAGATACACTGCTGTCTGTCCAGCATCAGTATACAGTAGACTTCAAGGGGAATTGTCACACTGGGTTTCATTGATGGCTATGGATCTATTTTGTGTCGTGTGAAGCAAAGGATCTGGCAGGGTCTGAGGTAGCCTACTTACAGCACACAGGAAGCCGGAACCAGGCATGGAGTCCAGCCCTAGTAACAGTCTGGTGATGGAGATCATGTAGTCCTTCACAAATGACTGGCAGGAACCCCCCCCCCACACACACACACACACCACACACACACACGCACACACAAGAGTGCACATGCACGCAAACACAGGAATGCACACCCATGCAGGCACGCGTGCGCACAAGACAAGGAAAGGTCATGAATGTGATCCACAGACAAACATCTTCAAGGTTTCGCCACATTTGCTATACCGCTCCATTGAATTGGCTCTGAATGGGTTTGTTTGGAATGTTTAGCCGGACTCAGAGTTACCTGATAGAGCAGTGTGTCCAGCATACTGACGCTGAACACCTTCCCTGCAGCGAAGGGCAGACGGAACATGAAGACCAGATTGGAGCCTTTCTCTCTTTCCTTCTACAGAGACGACACTCACACACACACACACACACAGAAACATGGAAGACGTGGAGGAAGTTAGGAGGGAGCAGAATTCTTGGTCGAATTGGATGCAGAGTCACGAGCTGGAGAGAACAGGCAGGTCACAGGCCAGGTCAGACGAATACCTTCTCCAGCTTGGAGAGAGCCAGGGAGTAGTGGTCTTTGACCTTGAACTGCATGAAGCGCATGTTGGCAGGGTGCGTGAGCTCAGTGATGATGCTGAGGGCTGGGAACAGTCTGGGGAGGAGAGAGGGAGACCAAGAGAAAGAGTGAGAGAGATAGAGAGACCGAGCGAGTTCGACATCGAGAAGATGAGAGAGAGCGAGTAGAGAGAGAGAGAGAGACACACACACAGAGAGAGAGAGATGGAGAACACAGAGAACGAGATCCAATGAAGAAAGAGAGTTGAAGAGATTTAAACATGTTAAAACTGTTGACACATGTTGACCCATCCCTCTAAGAGCTGAGCGAAATGGGGGCGGCCTCACCTGAAGAGAGTCTGGACGTTGACGATGGTCTTGGCGTCAGCCATGTAGTCCTCCTCAGCGATCATGGAGCTCTCCTTGTCCACCACCACCATGGTGTCAGCAAACGTCACGCCGCACCGCAGCAAACTGTCCAGACTAGAGAGCGAGAGAGCGAGTTGTACAAAGCTGTACACCTGTGTGGTGTAGTTACACGTATGTATATGTTGAACTACCGTGTGTGTCTCTCTGTATGTCTGTATGTGAGTGTAGGATATATCAATATATATAAGGCTGTGATTTATATCGATGAATATTTCTATAATTCCACCGTTGCTCTGGCAATATGAACATTTGTTTATTTCATGCCAATAAAGCCCATTGAATTGAATTGAGAGAGAGAGAGAGAGAGAGAGAGAGAGAGAAGACAGACACGGAGAGAGTCCAAAGGTCAGAGATACACCATGTGCTCTACATCTCCACAGAGAGAGAGAGAGAGAGAGAGCTAGAGAGAGAGAGAGAGAGAGAGAGAGAGAGAGAGAGAGAGAGAGAGAGAGAGAGAGAGAGAGAAGGAAAAGGAGACGCAGGAAGAGAAACAGAGAGCGTTAGCGATGGCATAGCACAGGGAGAGAGGGCGAAAGGGGGATTCCAAAATGAAACTCCATCAATGTGCACCACGGGAACGCACAGAGAAAACGAACAAACAGGCAAGAGGGCCACGAGCGTACCACTCGAGTGGAACAGAGCCAAT
Organism: Thaleichthys pacificus; assembly: GCA_023658055.1. Classification (NCBI taxonomy): domain Eukaryota; kingdom Metazoa; phylum Chordata; class Actinopteri; order Osmeriformes; family Osmeridae; genus Thaleichthys; species Thaleichthys pacificus. Next base: position 7,650,094 of record CM042862.1, read on the forward strand.
ACTAGAAGCCGCCTTACTTGTCGATGGATCCGACCGTGTAGAACACCATGGGGAACCAGCAGATGGCCTCCAGGAAGTCCGCTTCTGGTCTGGATCAATCACAACATACACGGCTCGTTTCCTGCTTCTCAACATCTGAATTTCATGCGTGCCACAACAAAGTGACAGATCCCCACCGTGACCTAATAGAAAGACCACAGCCCCACCGGACGATGCTGCCAGCTCTTTGGGCAACAGAACACATATTACAGCATGACTCAGCCCTTTATCGGCCCTTCATTGGATTCCGGATCGATTTGTCAACTCGCGTTTGTGAACCAGACACATGTGCGGTCATGCACAGTGTACAGCACCTCTATTGCTGTAATGTGGTACACCGTGTTATCGGGCGGTCTGTGTGTAAGTGTGTGTGTGCAGTGTGTGTGTGTGTGTGTGTGTGGGGGGGGGGTGTTACTCACATGCTTTCCAGCAGCAGCACTATGGGGTTGAGTTCCTTCCTGGGTCTGTAGTAGGCCCTCAGTGGGACTATGAAGTTGTATAGCCCGTTCCCTGCACTCTCGGCCGACACGATGATGAGCTTGTTCTTAAAGCCGTAGGAACGTGCATCCTCAAACGGGATGTGGTGGCAGGCCTGGGGGAGAAGCGGTGGGGGTCATCAGTCAGTGTGTGTGTGCTGTATGGGGTGTGAGGGTGTGTGTGTGTGCTGTATGGGGTGTAAGGGTGTCTGTGTGTGCTGTATGGGGTGTAAGGGTGTGTGTGTGTGCTGTATGGGGTGTAAGGGTGTGTGTGTGTGCTGTATGGGGTGTGAGGGTGTGTGTGTGTGCTGTATGGGGTGTAATGGTGTCTGTGTGTGCTGTATGGGGTGTAAGGGTGTGTGTGTGTGCTGTATGGGGTGTAAGGGTGTGTGTGTGTGGAGTGTTGGGTGGGTGAGGTCCCACCTTGTCCATCCGCAGGCAGCAGAAGGGCATCTTCTCCTGTAGTAGGTGGCAGAGCGCAGGAGAACTGCCAATGTAGGGAGAGTTCAGTGGGTACCCCTTCACCCACCTGCCACACACACACACACACACATCGACAAACACACACACACACACACACAGTTACTCAAAATGACTCAGAGTACCTAAGCAACATACTGTCCAGTTTCCGGAAGGACAGAACCCTGTCCAGCAGACAGGGGTCTGTACTCACTCGCAGTGTCCTCCCCACCAGTTGGACCTCTCGTCTCCGTCGCTCTCCTCCTTCTCCTCCTCCCCCCCCTCGTCCTCCGACTGGTCCCCCAGGAGGTCGAAGGTGGCCGTGTTGACCCCGTCCACCAGCTCCAGGACTGGGGCGATGCTGTGACGCCTCTCCTCCGCAGACTCTGCCATAGCTGGGATGGCCAGGGTGTTGGCACCCCCTGCCTCCGTCCTGGAGCCACTCCTGCCCCCTCCCCCACTGCCCAGGCCCATGCCCCCTGGACCCTGACCCTCAGGACTACTGTCACTGGAGTCCTGCAGATCTATGGCCACCGTGCCTGCAGAAGGTGCAACCAAAATATTCAATGAGACATTTGGTAAAACCCATAATACAATGCAGCAACTATAAGTACATGTCCCACAGGGGAAAATCCCTGATGTGTTGAAATAAATAACAGTATTTAATTTTAGGAGCGAAACGGTAGTGATTTTAAATGTGTCCACCAGGTGGTGTGATGGTTAAACCAAATCACAAACAACAAATTCATTTTCATTTGACATTTCAGTCATTTGACAAGTTCTTCCATAAATCCAACAATGAGATACAATTGAAAATGTTGTTCCCTTTACAGCTCCCTCTTTTCAAAGTCCTCCCACTGTGCATCGCGATCAGCTCACGGTATAATCTATAATTTTATAGATCAGAGGATCTTTCTGCGTCACAACAAGCTGGAGAAATGACGGCGAGGCAGGGTGAGAGGAGAGGAGAAGAACGAAGCGGTGTCTCAGTGACTCACTGACCCATGCTAGCGATGATGCTGTGGACGGGCAGACGAGTGAGGCCATGGTAGATGGTCTGGGGGACCCCGCCCCGGCTGCTGCCCCCTGGCCCCCCCCTGGAGGGCTCCCTCTGGCCTCTGACGAAGGCAGAGTTCTCCTCCTTGGAAATGTTGATGTAGAAGCAGGTGTCGGAGCCCCCCATGATGTGACAGGGGCCGGGGTTGAGAAGGATGTTGGTGGTGTCGAGCCTGCGCACGCCGATCAGACACACACCGTATCTGCCGAGAGAGGGCCAGAGGGATAAAATGTGTTGGTCGGTTTATGTTGGTGTGTGTGTGTGTGTGTCTGTGTGTGTGTGTGTGGAACCTACTTCTTATGCGCATGAAAGGAGGCAAACGTAAAACTCTTCCCCTGGTACTCTCCGAAAAACTTGCTCTCCTCCAGGCGGATGTGATGCACCTCATTGGCTGAGCAGCGGCGGTACGTGCGCTGCCACTGGTCAGCTGAGCAGGCTCCGCCCTCCCTGAGACGGGAGCAAAGCCATTGATTGGAGAGACGGGAGCGAGCCGATTGATTGGCCGTGAGCGGACAAAGCTGACCTTTGAAACACAGCGCACACAGCTATCACCTCAGCATCGGCGGCACATCAAACACATTTCCTCACAGGGCTGTCGCAACGATGGTTTACATCTCTGTCAGAGGCCGGGATCGATACCTCCATGAGACCACTGACTAAGGCAAGGGCACGGAGCTCTCTAAGAGCAGGGCGACCCTGCAGCTCAGTCGCTGCCAGGTCAACACATTCACACACAAGCCGTGCTCAAGCGGACAGCCTCCATGGAGGCCGAGGGGCGAGTGTCTGGACGTGAGAACCGGAGGGCAGTGGTGTGGGGGAGTGTGACGGCGTGGGCGGGCACCCTGTGAGAGAAAGGACCGCATGGCATCAACAGTCGCCGTGCCAAATTCACAGTTCGTAGGGACAGTGTGCCATGCTGCGTTGATGTCATGACACATCAGGGGGCACATTCTGGCAGGGGGGGGGGGGGGGGGGGGGGGTAGGGGGGGGGGGGGTGAGGTGGGTGGCGTCACGCCGACTGACCTGATGAGGGGCTGGAAGACTCTTGCACGTTGCTTGAAGGCCTCTGGGGGCGCTGTTCTGAGAGGAGAGGCGTGGTGAGGCGACAGACTGCGACTCATCCCTGGTACACACTATATCGCCAAAAGGATTTCGCTCGTCTGCCTTCACACGCGTATGAACGCGAGTGTCATCCCGTTGTTAAACCATAGGATTTAATATGATGTCGGCCCGCCCTTTGCAGCTAGAACTGCTTCAACTCTTCCAGGAAGGCTTTCCACAAGGTTTAGGAGTGGGTTTATTTGGACCCTTCTTCCAGAAGTGCATTTGTGAGACAGAGAGACAGATGTTGGACACGAAGGCGTGACTCGCAGTCTCCGCTCTAATTCGTCCCAAAGGTGTTTTATTGGGTTGAGGTCAGGACTCTGTGCAGGCCAGTCAAATTCTTCCACACCAAACTCGCTCATCCATGTCTTTATGGCCCTTGCTTTGTGCACCTGAATTCAATGATTTGGATAGCTGAGTGAATACTTTTGGCAATATAGTGTATATTTGGTCTACTCTATAGCTGGGCCACCACAGGTCTACTGTAAGTTAGGATCAACCGGCTCTAGAGTCAATACACAGCCTTCAGCGGTCTGTCTTTGGAGAGAGAGAGAGGGAGAGGGAGAGGGAGGAATGGAGGGAAATGAAAGCGAGTACTCACTGTCCTCTGGAGGAGTGGATCAAGAGGGTGATCAGGGTCGAGGTGGCTGGACACACACAGTTCAGGGCCAGCATGGCGTACTTGAACTCCTCTTCACACACCACATGATCTGCACACACGAAAGAACATTTAGCTCAGAGCGGGGGAAAATCCCACGGTAAACACAACCTCTGCCTCACCTCCTGCCGGATACTGTGAAGTCACTTCTGACTGACAGACTGAACGAGAGTCTGTTCGTATTCGTCCGTGTGGAACAGAGGGAGACAGTGTGTGTGTGTGTGTGTGTGTGTGCACGTGCGCGTGCGTGTGCAGGAGGCTAATGGGTTTATGCCAGTAAGCAAAGCAGCCTCATTAGTGCAGGTGCAGCCTAAATGGTTCCGTAATTGGTGGTGCAGAGGCTAAGATTAAGTTAGACCCACAAGCTCCTGCAAACGCACATTTATGTATTTGACAAATTACCTCTGACAAAAAAACTAAAAGCACCCAGCTCCTCCTTTCGTGAGTGCAACTAGCCCACCTTTATCCTTTTTTGTCTTTTACGACATGAAACCTGACAACAAACAACGAGGCAACGTGTAAAGTGAAACAACCAGCGCTCTCGCCTCAACTGACTTTTCCCCTCTAATCCTCACTCACTTTGTTCAGCCTTCTGGCGTCTATTCTGGGTTGTTGTTTTGGCCTGTGTTTCATCTCGGGGTGTTCGGACACCCTGGGCGGAGGAGCTTATTACACAACCTTCTACTTCCCCACACATTCAACTTATCCTGGGATGGAGCCAAGCGACACAAAACTGAGCTAACACGGATAACAGGTTGTAGCTTGCCCCTTAGCTTGTTGCCCTTGGCGTCTCTTTACAAGCAAAAACCAATACGGCGATTTGTGTTTTATTAGCCTGTGGAATGATGGCCAGGGACAAGCCATTCCTCCTGCTGTGTAACTCTTGATGACATTATCTGTAATCATAAGCAGACAGACATATTAAGGCCCCACCGTTTTCTCCAAATTTAAGCTCGTGTTTTAAAAGCCCAGTGTTCTCTGCATTGGAAATGGATGACAGAATTGCCCCAGTAAAGCGATGGGTCAGAGAAGGATTGACAGTTGTCAAGCTGCACAGTTGACTAACGAGCTGTAGGAAAATATACACATCTGGTCCTGTGCCAAACAACAGGCTCACCCTGCTGTTTGGCACAGGAGCAGATGTGTATATGCCAAACAACAGGGTGAGTGGTTATGGCAATACACAGTTAAATATACAGATCGCCTTTTTTTTTATAAGGCTTTCAGGTTTGGCGTCAATAGGAATACTCCAAGCAGTCTACTGCTACTAAAACTCCAAAAATCTATTCAAACTCGATTCAAACTCCTTACTACTTCAAAAAGACTGATTTGGCACAAAAACATTGGAAGAAAGCACCGGCTAGTGAAATGAGAAAGGACACACAATAAACGTTGATTTGAAGTATAACCCCGGCAGGCATCAGAGAGCCGTCGGTGAAATGAACTGTACATCATATGTGCTCTCACACAAATCCTTACGCACGCCCGACACACACCTAAAGAGCTTTTCCCTCCAAACAGGGTTTTCTTTACCACTCTCTTTCGTCTTCCCTCCATTTTACCCCCATCTCCTCCTCTCCCACTCCTGCCCTCCGTCACCCCGCCACCCCTCCACCCTGCCCTCTCTCCTCCCTGCCCTCTCTCCTTGAGATCTACAGCGCCAGTGTCTCCAATTAACCAATTGCAACCAATTACCTGACCACATCAGCAGAGTTTGCTGTGACAGCTCAGATCAAACAATACTGGCTTTCTTCCCTTTCAAGGCTGCAGGTTCCGTCTCCCCATATGAGGCGTGATGCATTACGTGTGCGTGGGTGTCGATGTGCGTGCGTGCGTGTGTGTGTACACACAAACAATACAGCCGAGCCTCTGCGTGTGTGGCGAACAATTTGAGCTGATTATAATTGCAGACCATAAAGTGGACCACCCAAAGCTAACACGGGCAGGAGACTGGAGCTCGGAATGATTGACCACTGACGTGACCACACCCCACAGAAAACCAGGGACAGAGCGAGATTATTGTTGCTTTAAATAATAGCAGCTACATTATTTCCTAGTTTAGCACCCACAAGCCAGGGTTGTGTCAGGATAGTTGCCCTGTCTTCAGACAGCTCACATCTGCTTTTTAGAAAGGCTTTTTTCTCCAGATATGATCCTTCCTAGTGAACATTAGGCCGTTGTTAAGCTATTTGTGGGGATCAAATCAAGTCTTCACTCCATCTCATTAATGCCACCCACGCTGGCACTTAGCGCCTCTATTCAGAGCAATGTCACAACGTGGAGACAGTTCTAAAAGCCCATGTGATTGCATATTGATTTGGTCCTCTAGCAGGCTTGCTGAGGCCGCTTGACCGATGAAAGGAGGCTAAATAATAAAGGACCCGTTATATTCATGCGAAGGTCTCTTGCTGTTTGGGATTTACATAAAAGTGGGGTTCTTGGAGGAAAGTGGACCTGCGTTAAAAGTGACACCTCGGGTAGCACTCTTAATCATTATCCATCAACTTTTCATGTATTGTAAATAAAATAAGGATATTGGAAGCTACATGCCCGGTAGTAAGTGCCCAGTACTAAACATGAAGCCTCACCTCTTCACATCAAAGCGATGCGGTGACATGCCAAATAGTCGTGTTAGTTTCATCCCTGTACACATTGCACCATCCCCCCCCCCCCCCTCACCCCCCCCACACACACACACACAGCACCAGCCAGGACAGCCACTCCACTACTACCCCCTCACCCCGACACAGCCATTCAGATAGGCGGAGAGATGGAGCAGATAGGCAGGGAGACAAGATTAGATAGCTGCATGCTATTTCATCATCTCCCCTCTAATGCCTCAACCTGAAACTCATGGCAAACCCAATTATAGAGATGGAATTCAGGCTGGAAAAATGGCAGGTTGGGGCAATGGATGACTGGTTGTCTGCCTGTATGATACCTTGTGTGAGGCACACTGCTGAGGGAGGAATCGGGACAAACGGGCTTTTCCGTAACTAGCGAAGGTAACCGCTAGTTCAGTGATTTCAGACAGCTGGGATGAGGGAGCGAAGCTAGAATTGAGTTCCCAGGGCTGTAGTCAGAGAAGTGAGACAAAGAGAGAGAGAGAGGGGGAGAGAGATAAATGGAGAGGAAGGGATGGGAAGGATGGAGGTAGGGGATGGAGGGTAGGGATGGAGGGAAGGGAGGGGAGGGAGGGAGGGAGGGAGAAGGAAGGGAGAGAGAGAGAGAGAGAGAGAGAGAGAGAGAGAGAGAGAGAGAGAGAGAGAGAGAGAGAGAGAGAGGTGAGGGAGGGAGGGGTGGGAGGAAGGGAAGGGAGGGAGGAGAGAGGAAGGGAGAGAGAGAGAGGAGAGAGGGAGGGAGGGAGGAGGGAGGGGGAAGGAAGGGAGAGAGGAGAGAAGAGATGAGGAGAGGGAGAGAAGAGAGAGAGAGGAGAGAGAGAGAGGAGAGAGAGGGAGGGAGGGAGGGGAGGGGGAGGGGGAAGGAAGGAAGGAAGGAAGGGAGAGGAGAGAGAGAGAGAGAGAAGAGGGGGAGGGAGGGAGGGGGGAAGGAAGGAAGAGAGAGAGAGAGAGAGAGAGAGAGAGAGAGGAGAGAGAGGGAGGGAGGGAGGAGGAGGGAGGGAGGGGAGGGAGGGAGGGAGGGAGGGAGGGAGGGAGGAGGGAGGGAGGGGGAAGGAGAAACAGCAGGAGTGAGAGTGGTGTTGGCCTCCTCATCTTTCTCTCTTCCTCCTCCTTCTAACAAGTGCTTCTCTATTGGAGCTTTCTGTTGGTAGGCTGGCGACTGGAAGATAAGCTTTTTTCCCAGAAGGCAATGTGCATACTCACAAACACCCCTTGTGGGGATACTGCCAACGCAATCTGTCCATCACAGCACAGTCGAGGCAGAGTAGAGAAGGGGAATTTATGGGGTGAGTGTCTGTATCTGATAGGACTGAACGGAGGTTGAAGGCATTTGGAAGCTTGTTGTAAATCAGACAACAAGCTCAGGTGGAAAACAACATGAGACTGATACATATGACAGACAGCCCACTCTACCCACGCACTGACAAACACACTCACATAGACACACACCCATACACCCACACACAAACTATACTAAACTACAAACAGGCAGACAGGCATGCAGGCAGGCTTCCCTGCCGCATGTTAATGCCTGCCCAACCAGGGAATTCCACAGCTAACTGCCCTGACCTGCGAACTTGACATGGAACTTGTTCTCAGGCTTGAGGATCTGGACGTATAAGGGGCAGTTTGGGGCAAAGTCCTTCACCGCCCAGGCTCTCAGAATGGTCTGGTGGTCCTGGGGAAGAAGAGAGAGAGAGAGCTTCTTATCATTAGAAGCTGGAGGACAGACATGAGCTCATTCTTGGAGCCCGTCTAATAGGCCCCCGTCAGCCCAGGGCCGCAGCCCACGGAGGAGCGGCACAAGGCCCTCACATCTGTTCTGGAGGGGGGGACATGCTGACATGCTCCACAGGTGCAAGCAAGTAGGTGCGTCCAGGAAGAAAAGGAACAAAGGCACCAGCCCTCCGAAACGAGGCCCTTTTTTTTTTTCTTCCTCGAAACGACTGCGAAAAACAATCTTAAGATGTGGTCGTGTGGGCGCGGACCAAAGGAGGGAAAAAGCACAGATGGATTCGGAGTGAGGTAAAATGGAGGGGGGGAGGGAGGAGGGGGGAACCATAACAGCTAGCGTATCGAAGTAAATAGAAAAAGGTCGAGGAACATACAGCGGCCAAAGCGATCCACCTCGAAGCGGTTTACTGAGGATAAAGCATGCCTCGGCGTCGTCCATCCTGCGGCCCGTTAGTAGAGCGGGGCGGGCCGGGCCGGGGGCACGGGGGCCGGGCAGACGGCGACGGGGAGGGGGAGGGAGAACGGGGAGGAGAAACGAGGGGAGGAGAGAGAAGAGGAGGAGGAGGGGAGGGGGAGGGAGGGAGGGGAGGGGGGGGAGATTATTGAACGAGAACAGAGGAGAAGCAAGAACGATCGGTAACAGTAAACGTGTCATCCGAGCCCGCGCCGTTCGCGGCGAGGTTCTGTGTGCGGCAGAGCCCGGGGAGACGACGTGGCGCTCTCCTCGGGTCCTCTGTTGTGTCGGGCAATTCCAGTGTATAGCAGCTTATCTCGTTGTTATTGTGATTATGGGATGCTTGAGGGAAAAACCAGATCATCTAGAACTCATTCAGAACCATGACTTGGTTGGTTGTTGTCTGGGTCTTTGGGGAAGCTGGTTGACTCACTTGGCCCTCATGAGGTCCCTGGTCCTTGAGGGCCCGACCCCTGCAGGTAGATGACCCTCTGGGCCCACAGGGGGACATGCAGGACCCTCCGCACCTGGACATCCATCTCCGCTGGCACAGGATCACCACATAGTAGTCCTAAACACACATTCCCAAAGTGCCACCACACTTGGTTAGTTACATGAATATTAACTGGCACAGACGCGAGCACACACAGACAGACACACACACACACACACACACACACAGTCTTCCTCTCTCAGCCAGGGGCTCAGTAGTAGAGGACACACACTCCGGCATCTGTTCCTCCTGAAATAAGCCGCTGTGTGTTTGATCTTTGCAAATACTGACTTAATCCCATGTTTTAACCTCGGCTGCTTCTGCTCCTGGAGAGGATTAGAGAGACGACATCAATAACAAAACACATACACACACGCGCACACGTGTGTAAACACGTGTCCTATTTCATGTGATTAGAAGAGACCTGCAGCCTGGATGAGCGAAGAACTCGTTGAGGAAGTCCATGAGGAGGTCGATCTTCAGGCAGCTGGACACACAGCACACATGCTTCTCGTCTGGGCCCGGTAGCGGCTGTAGTTTCCGCCAGACTTCTGTCATCTCCATCCACAGGAAGGCCAGCTGTTCGAACTACACACAAGACGGGGAAATCCGGCCAATTGAAAAAGAGAATGTGATTACGTGAGGCGGGAATGGGAGGGAGGGGACAGGTGGGACTTCGGGGGCCGGGGCGGTGGGGGGGGGGGGTGGGGGGGGGCGGGGTAGGAGGGGGCATGAGAGGCAGGAGAGGTGTAGGAGTGGGAAGGTAAGCGGCGATGTGATTGACGAGGCTGGCGACGGCGGGCTAGGCTGCACTGCGTGGCCGGTTTTGAACGGAGAGCCGGCCCGGGGGAGGAGTCCTGTGTCGTGTGTCGGATGAGGGAGACGGCCAGATATTGTGTAGGGCTGCAGACACAGCACGGCCAGCGATGGAGAGCAGCGTGCGAGGGGGGGGGGCGGGAGCTACAGTAGCGACAGAGAGTTCAAGTGGGGGAGAAGGGCTGTGTGCTCATGTGCTCCAGGGGGTCCCAGGCAGCGCGGCGGGCAGACGGACGGGCAGACTGCCGGCTTTTCCATGACAGGCCTGAGACCCACACGCACACAGGGGGGTCGAGGGGAGGAGGGGAGGAGGGAAGAGGGTAAGGGGTGGGGGCAGCCGGTAAATGTCAGGGGGTATTTATGGATGAAAGACAGGAAGGCGGTGCGGGAGTGGGCGACATGGCTCGGTGTGCCATTTTCTGTCCTGCTGTGGACACGCTATCCGCCCTCCACCCCCCCCCACCCCCCCCCACCCCACCCCCCAATCTCCCCCCTTTGCAGCAGGGCAGTCCCTCAGACACTCAACACGCATTAAAAGAGACCCGTGACTTCAGTAACACGGTCGGTGGTGTGAATGCGGTGGTGTGATGTGCGAGGAGGTCTGCCCCCCCCCCCCCCCCCCCCCCCCCCCCCCCGCTCTGCCCTCAGGGTCTCTCTGGGACACCAGGGAATGTCAGGAGTGGGATCTGGGGGGAGAGGAGCGATGACACTCATTTCCGAAAAGATAACACGTATGGCGCGGTTTTGTCACGAGGCCCACTGACACAGACACACGGCGGCGTTTGGGCTGCGGGTGCGAGTGCGCACGTGTCCCTGTCGCTACGTGTTGTCGGCCGAGTGGAGAGAGCCGCCCGTGCAGAGGAGCGGCGCTCCGCGTTGAGGTCAGATCGAGGCGGCCGTTAGATTCGAACCTGGATGGGAAGCACGATGAGGGCCACGAAGATCATGATGACCACCAGCAGCTGCGAAGGCCAGATCTGTGGGGTGACGTCTCCGAAGCCCACCGTGGAGAAGGTGACCACGCAGAAGTACAGAGAGTCAACAGGGTCAGGTTGTTCCCCGCACGCTCCAGATGCTGGATCCCACAGATACTGGGGGAGGAGGAGGGGCAGGAAGGAGGGGAGAGGAGGAGAGCGGGAGAGTAGGGCAGGGGTGGATGAGAGGGGGGGGGGGGGGGTGTGGAAGGAGAGGAGGAAGGAGAGAGGAGGGGGGAGGAGAGAAATAAAAGGGGTGGATGAGAGGGGGGATGGAAGGATGAGGAGGAAGAGGAGAGGAGGGGGGAGGAGAGAAATAAAAGGGGTGGATGAGAGGGGGGGATGGAAGGAGAGGAGGAAGAGGAGAGGAGGGGGGAGGAATGAAAGGGGTGGATGAGAGGGGGGATGGAGACAGATAGGGAACAGAAGGAAGAGAGGGTGGAGGAGGGGAAGAGGCAGACAGATAGAGGAGTGGAACAGTTGGAGGAAAGGGGGAAGGGACGGGAGAGAGAGAGAGAGAGAGAGAGAGAGAGAGAGAGAGAGAGAGAGAGAGAGAGAGAGAGAGAGAGAGAGAGAGAGAGAGAGAGGAAGTCAGCGCAAATTAGCATGAACAGAGGGAGATGTGCAGTGGAGTGCGTGAGCTTTAGGTGTGAAAGGTTTCAAGTGTTTGATGACAGTTGGCTTACAGTGCGCGCGCGCCGCTCGCGTTTGCACACGCGGACCTGTGAGTGGGTTTGCCTATGCATGTAGGAGAGACTGTGTGTGCTTGTATGCGTGTGTGTGTGTGTGCGCGCGTGTTTACCCAGTGTTGAAGGGCCAGTTGAGTCAACATTCAGCTGTCAGTACTGAAAAGGTCAGATGGCCTCATTGAAGCCGCTTTGCCACCTCTAAGACCTCCTGTTGCCCATTAGCCTGTTTTAAGCAGCAGGCAGAGATGCTACCAAGCACCCAGTGACACCTCATCAACGCTACACCTGACACCTGGCTCACACACTGTTAAATAACCCCAGCCTTTATGTCTGTGACAGCTTATCTTCCGGAGCTCAGGCCACTAATTGTACAATAAGGGTTTTTTCGACCCAGTATTTTGTCGGCACAAATTGTCTCTCACAAATCCCTTACTTTAACTCTCTTCCATTGTTGTCCGCTGTCTCTTCGGTGGCCACACACATTTCTCCTGTCCCTCCCTCTGCATATCCCCCCCCCCCCCCCCCCCTCCCCTGCAAAATGGCTGCGATTGCTGGAACTCACCAGGTGAACATGAGGCAAACCAGAGTGCTGATGAGAATGAGGACCTGGTTAAACATGGCGGAGTGGGTCCGCTGAATTGCCCGGTGCAAATCGTTCTGAGAGGAAAAAGAAGACCACGGAAATTAGACAGGTAAAAGGCGCTTTGTTCGGATTCGAGACAACTCTGCTTGATGACGATGGACGTGTTGTACTACATAAGAACAGAAGCAGACACGATACAGTGAGAGAGAGAGAGAGAGAGAGAGAGAGAGAGAGAGAGAGAGAGAGAGAGAGAGAGAGAGAGAGAGAGAGAGAGAGAGAGAGAACCGTAATTAAAGATCCATCCAGATTAACAGACAGGTGCACACAGAGCTGTGAGAACAGGAGACATATACACACCTTCCCCAGGACACCTTCTGAAGAGAGAAAACCAGAGCTAACATGGTGAGAGGAACGGTGTACATGTCCGTACTCACGATCATGTTCTCCAAGGCGTGTTTGGCCAACCAGCAGTTTAGAAACACGGGGATGAAGAGGTTTCTAACGGAGGGCAAAATCACCTGATGAGGAGAGAGAGACAGAGAGAGACAGAGAGAGACAGAGAGAGAGAGAGAGAGAGAGAGAGAGAGAGAGAGATATCCTGTATGTATTTAATATGGCGGGGGGGTGGGGGGGGGGGGTGTACACAAGCACACTGTTGGCACAGAAAGGCAACAAGTGGAACATGTGATTCGTACGCCAGTGGGGATTCGAAACTCTGCTCAGCCCAGAGCAGACGAAAAGCCCACAGACAGCATGTGCACTTCCTGTTTAATAAGGCGAGGCGCCACTCACCGTGATCACGAAGGGAACCGCGCTGATCATCTCCAGAATGAAGGGAACACGCAACACTTGCTCCCAAACGTTGCCCTGGAAACAACAAGCACACACGCGTCGGTTCAGGGAAACTCCATTGTCATGGCGACCTCGGGGATTACCAGATCAACTGTGGATTTGCGGGAGAAACGGCCCCATTTACACAGTTGAAAAGAGAGGCGGAGCAGGGTTAGTCGGCGAGTCACATTACTCACCCTATACTAAGCTCCCTGGTCAATTAAGATGTCAGAACAATCCGTTTTTATGTGTCTGTTGCCTGTCTATAGCTGACATAAGTCTGGGCAGTGTGGGCAGACAGACATTGTGTATGTGCAGACAAATCAATGGGATCAAGACATTAGGCCTTCACTAGCAACCTTCAACCCCTGCGCAGAATCGCAAGGCCGGCTCTTAACTGGCATTAATGGCTGGGCAACCCTCCCGCTGGTCCTCTAAAAGGGAGCGCAGTACCGTCTCTTTAACGAAGACAGATGAAACATTGTGGCTTGGAGGCAGAACGTTCCGCGGACAGAGGATGTCCCTGTGCAATCAGACCCCAGTGTATGCACTGACGAGGAGGCATTGAGTGAGGACGTCTGGAGTCCAAGAAGGAGCACGGGTCTCACCTTGTAGCTGAGATACACCAGCAACATGGTCTCAGAGAAACTGATGAAAGCCACAAGCACCTGGAGAAATAGAGGAGAGACGTATAAAGAGGGAGGAAGAGCGAGAGAGAGAGAGAGAGAGAGAGAGAGAGAGAGAGAGAGAGAGAGAACCACTGGGTGTCTTAAGCAAGTGATATCATAAACCAAAGTGGCAGCAAGAACTGAAGATGTCTCTGTTTGTGTGTGTGAGAGAGAGATTGGATCTTGTGTGTATTTGTGTGCGTGAGAGAGAGAGCTGGTTATTGTGTGTATTAGTGTGTGTGTCTGTATGTGTGTTTAAGTGAGAATGAGAAACCACAGCAGTCTGACCTGTAGAGCCCAGAGAGGCAGCGGCCTCTCCACCCAGATTATAAGGGTCCTGACGAACGTCAAGAGAGAAAAAGGAAAATAGAGAGAAACAACATTTTGGAAAATGAAAGACGTCAATAGAAATGCAAGCAAATAATCATAATCATTCAAATAACATCTCATAATATTGTTCGGAGGCGGAGGTTCCCTGAATTACCAAGTGACCACTTGAAGAAAATCATACCAACAAAAACAATATTACACAACAGAGGAAAAAGCCATTTTTGCAGCAAACACGAGTTACATTCGTTTTATTGTGTGAGGCAGAGCCTTTACGAATGCATGCTGGGACCTATCATGGCTGCCTGAGCAGCCATCGCCTGTTCTCTGGTTTGCTCCTTAGAGTCTTCTGCCTGGAGCAGGAAGCTTTATTGAGCCTATTCTGTCATGTTCCTTATTCATTTGGAGCTGGAGCCTCCACAGTGTCACCCGCCGTCAACTAGATCAATAGGTCTGGGTGTAGCCCAGGCCTGGCAGAGGCCTGCTATAGGCCTGCATCACTCCACCATACTTCTGATTAGGCTGTGTGGCCACTACTTATGTGCATAATGTTGGCATGTAATCCATACTGGCACTGTGATTCACTCATGTGACATGGCGAGGTTCAATATAAGGATTTCAGACCACTTTATCACGCTGAGCTCCATTGATCCTGTCGCGTCGTGTGGTCTCATTAAGCTGCTGTGTGGCTGTCCAGAGGCTGACCTCCTGTGTGGAGCGCTCTGCTTTGAGACCACGGCCATGCCTCTCTTACCAGTCAAACTCACTCCGGGGACGGCTCGACGCGTTCTGCTTCGGACAATCGCTACTGCCTCGGGCAAATGAGGGAGAGAGTGAGAGGGGGTGTGGGAGGGAGGGAGGGAGGGAGGAAAGGGAGAGCAGAGATAAAGGAAGATGGTCAGTGAGAGGTGCATCGGTGCTCATCCCTTCTGCCTTACACTTAGTAACTTCCATTTGCATCTCGAGTAGCATCTGCAGTACTATCTTGCCATATCCCCATACCTTTACTCATCCCCATGTCCACATCCTTATCCTTATCCTATCCCTCCCATCTCCTTCCCACCCCTTCCTAGCCCTCCCCTGCCCTCCCTCCCTCCCTTCCCCTGCCCACCCTCCCCTGCCCTCCCTCCCTCCCTTCCCCTGCACACCCTGCATCCCTTCCCCTTCCCCTGCTCTGCCCTCCCCTCACCAGTCTTGTCTCTGCTCCTGTGGGTTGTCCAGCAGGACTCTGACGATGTACAGGCAACAGCTCAGCACTTTCAGAGAGAAGTTGAACATGCGCACCCTCAGACCTGCAACAGAGGGCACCAGCACATGCAGTCAACGAATCCGCACGCGCCCCCCCTCCCCCCCCCCACGACGTAGACCATCAACACGGACACCACGTCACAGGAAACAGACCCAAGCAGAGGACACGGAGCGAGGGGGTCACAGACTCACGACGGAACCCATCACAGCACAGGAACACAGGGCACATTGAACAACCACTCCCACGGAGAAAAAGAAAAACGGAAGTAGCACAACTGGTGGACCCCTGAATGGCACAACTCATAAGACACAACCCGGTTCCCCAAACACAGACAACTCACTGGATCTTTGGTTTTTGATGAAGAACAGCTTGAGACGCTCCTTGAACGTGTTTTCGTTCACGTAGAACTCGACCTGCACCCTAAGAGCGGGGTGGAGAGAGGGAAGGATAAACAGAAGGAGTGTCAGGGACGTGCGAGGTGACTTGGGAAACAGCGGAGTGAGGGAGGAGTGAGGGAGGAGGGAGGGAGGGAGGAGTGAGGGAGGAGTGAGGGAGGAGTGAGGGAGGAGTGAGGGAGGAGTGAGGGAGGAGTGCCAGAGATGTGTGGCGAGATAGACGGTCGTGGAGCGAGTCAATAATGTCAGAAGAGAGAGAGAGAGGATGAGAAAGAGAGATATAGACAGAGCATGATTAAAGACACTGCGGGGAGGGAAGGGTAATAATGAGTTTATGAACATCAGTAAGTTGGCAAGTAAGGCACAGTGCAGTTTCATTCGATTAATAGGTTTTTAGAGGAAATGATGATCCTGCCTTTCTTCCCTGCTTGCCATGTCACAGGCAGCGGCAGTCGGCCTCGTTATCGCTCCTGATTAAATATAGAGCAACAAATTACTTCCCTCAGATGTTCTGCTGAACATGAGAGTCCATAATTACTGCTCTTTCTCCCCTCCCAGTCCCCACTGGGTGAGGAAAGGCCTACACACTTTTGCACACCTGCATGTGGCATTAAATCTATTATACACACATGTAAGAGCACTCCCACGGATGCCACACACACACACACACACACAGTCTGCTACATACACACACAAACACACACAGCCTCAAGATGTCACATTTCCTGTTAGTCCTTCTCATGAGAGATTGCTCACACCTGTCCTTTCATCCTATGGGCCCTGCTGGCACAGAGAGGGAACTGGGTGACTCAGACACTGGTTGAAACCACGGCAATGCTTTCTGGTGGTCTCTGTGCCCCACACACACACACACAAAAGCAAAAGGCCACCATCTAATCTTCCAGCCGGTGGGGGTCTTCAAAGGCTTCTAACGCTGCTGAAAACTAGGAACCCCCTCATGGTCAGTCAGACGCGCACTCCAAGCAACACCCGGGGAAACTTTCGCTTTGTGTTGCCATGGTGACGGAGCATCCCTCTTCTTCTCCCTCTCTCACACATGAGCAGACGAGCAAACACACACTTGAGAGTGTTAAGTCGTCGTAACCAGCGACTGCATTCAAACTTGATGATACTGTGTTGCTCCTTTGACTTGAAGCACTGTGGGTTTGCAGTCTGTGCTTGGTCTGGACATGGTTACTCTACAACACCGGATCACTGAAAGGAAGGGTGGATGGTTGCACACTCTGAAATGAGAAAATGATCCCCAATCTACTTGAAGGAAAAAGACAATCTTGACACTGATACTACCAGGGTGGGACGTAAGCCTGGTAGGGGATGTAGGCCTACTTCATTTACTGTACACAAATCCATTCCTAGTCCTTGTAAATCCGAAAAGAAGCTACCACAACTTTCTAAATGTGCATAATCCTCTCTTCCCCTCCTGCTGTTCACTTCTGAGAGGCAGCTTTTCCAATTACAGTAAGCAATAGTAGAGGACAATTAAACTGAAGCCGCAGCCTAATAAAGATGGGGGAACTGTGGGACAGAATCTATGATGTGTTATCGAGAGGAGAGAGATAAGACAGATAGGGAATTAATTCTAAACAAAAACACCAACAAAAAAGAAAACATTCAGGCAATAATACTTTAAACAGGCCTGCAAAGCAGCCCTTTGGAATTTGAAGCAGGACTTGATAATTGCCCAGAATAATTGCTTTGGTAGATTAAATCGCTTAAATGATCTGAAACTGGAAAATGGTTGTCTATAGCATTTCAACCTCTTAATGCAGTGTGATGTTGCTTTCAATGTCCCCTGACATGCTCACAAAAAAACATCTTCAAATTGAATTAACATAAGTGACAGTTAAATTACTTAAAAGGCCACAGGTATCATATTAAAATGACAACTGACAGTTTAGAATGTCCTCAGTATTCCATTGTACCACCGCATTTACACACTGACCGTGGAGGAAAACATCAAATAGAGGCTCAACAAGGGCTTCTCAATGGTCCACCATGTTGTGTTTGACGAAGGTTTGTCCATTTCAAATAATCTTCCAAAGTACACCCATTTTGCGTTGAAATTAAATGTATATACCGTGGCAGAAGATATTGATGTCAGTACACAACAACAGCTGATCCCAGATGTTTAAACATGTTATTTTGTAGTAAGGGCAAAACAAAATTGAGGCATGGTTGATGCATAGCAAGATATGCAAAATTAGGCTCATGGGAGATCATTTGCATGTACCTTCATGCCAGAGAAAGAGAGAAAGAGATAGAGAGAGAAAGAGAGAGACTTGGGAGAGAAGGTGAGAGATACAAAGAGAAAGGCTAATAGAGGGAGAAAGAGAGAAAAAAACCCTGCTCTCCTGCTGATTCCTGTTTGGCTGTGTTCTATAATGACACAGCACTGGCACACTAATGGCAGAGAGGAGGAGTCGAGGGGCAGAGCTCTGACCATCACCATCCCTGCTGACTCACCATCACCTCAAAAGTTGTTCAAAAGAGGCCGAAAAAACGCGAAATTACTTGGGGGAATACCGATGTCCACTTAAACAGTTAATTGGCAAATGCACCTTCAATGTGCCTTTTTTTCTAAGGATGATACACAGCACAGGAAGCTAAGGGGGAAAACACCTTTAAAAAGAGAAGGTTTGTATTGAGCTGTTAAAAGACTATTTCACAATGATTTTGTAGGATGAACACATTGGAACACTTTAACTGATAGAGAATTCCTTTTATATATAAAGATGACAAACCTTATGACAATGGAGGCAAATATTCAACATTGGATGATGGAAGACGAATACAGAACATGACAGCAGTAATGGGAGAAAAACTGTCAAAGATGACATGAAACACAGGAGAGGGCCGGCAGAGCCAAGCAACAATGGCAAATACACAGCCTCCAAATGAGAGGAGGGGAATTCAATGGGGCTACAGGAAGCAAATAAATTGCACACCTCCACGAGGCCTGCTTCACAGATTGAGAGGCGAGGTGTCCTCTGCTTCCACCAAAGGAAGAGGGACACAGTGGCAGCTCGACCCTGACCCACATACACGCCGCGTAGACCGAACCAAGAAAGCACGGGGAGAAAAACTTCAGGACGTGAAAACAAGAACAAACAGGAACAAACATTCGAAAGATGCGTCGATCTGAAGTGCTAATGGGGGAAATTAAGCCATCGTTATTTCGCTCTGTATCTCTCTCTCTCTCTCTCTCTCTCCCTCTTTCCCTCTCTCTCTCTCTCTGTCACAAACGCACGTTCACGCGCAGGCTGTGGAAAGGCCCGGCTATGTGCACGGGAGGAGAACAAGCCTCCATGGTGCATGGTGACGGATGAGCGTGCGTATCCCCGTTTGAGGCAGCTGCGCTCACCCGTCCTCTGCCCCCGCACTCACACCGCCCCGCAGACTAAATGAAAGTCATCTTTCACCCGGTCGGTGCAAGCCACAGTGACAGTAAGTAAGTGTGCTCAATCGCTTTCTAACTCAAACCCATTTCCTCACTAGGTGTGAGTCTTTGCAAACTAAGTAACGCCATACATCATCGGTTTAACTGTCATCTATTCATCCTCTCTTCATCCCTCCATCTAAGTGAGACCAGTGTGTCCTCCCTTATTATATCTGCCCTCCTTTTGTCTTCCTCAGGTAGCGCGGCACACAGTACACTGTACAAAGCATCTGCACTCTCGTTTGATAGAAGTCTTCTGGAGACACAGGGAAAGATCTTCTTACTTAGCAGGCTTACTCACTAGGCCCTGATGCATTGTACCCTAAACAGTGTTTAGTTCAAGCCTTCATTTCACCTCGCTCGAACACACCATGAGAGAGGGACGATTAACTGTGTAGATGCTGAGCTAAACACATAAACATAAAAGATTGACAAAGTCTTTTCAAGTCTGTTCCAAATACCATATTGAATTACCCCTGCAGCAGGGGACATAATTGCCAAGGTAAATGACTGATATCAGGCATGGATTCCTCTCACGGCCCTTTCTTCGGTACCTGCAAGGCTGCTCGGAGCAGAAGACAATTCCTGCTGCTTATTAAGTTAACATGATTTGGGACTTGGGGAGATAGGATCAGTGTGTTGGTGATGCCTCCATAGCGGCTCAGATCTCATGCTGATGTTACTGGAGCTTCCAGCGCCGACTGACCCCCAGGCTAGCCCAGCAAAACACCACCATTCGCCAAATAGCATCCACCATTCGATGGGTTCTTCTCAGGGGTGTCATGGCTGGCTGGGTCCCACCTGAAAGCTGCCTCTGGCCAAGTCTTTAATGCCCGAGAAAAAGCCCGGGGCATGATGGGAAGGCCAAAGATGATCTGGAGGATGGTCTGTCACTGAGCTCTACTGTACCTCACAGGTGCTTTTGGCATGAGCTCTCATCAATGAGACCTGACTGGTCTTTAAAGCCACTGCATGTGATGTTTGGTGACTGGGTGAAGAACAACACACTTTGGGATACTAAAGGGATGCTTTACAGAGGGCTCTACGCTGACCGAGAAGGGGACAGGTTATATCAGCATAATGTGGCACACATTATAAACAGACAATCCTGTGAGGACGACGTTAGTGGAAATGTAAAGTAGGTAAGAGGGACAAAACAGAACACAATATTTGGTTTCCCAGTAATCCCTTAGGATGTTAGAAGAATCTTCATTTGCCCTCTCTGCAGGTCTGACTCTCCCACTCATTTATTGCGTGACGTCCTGCCCACCATGTCCAGATCTGCCACTAACCTTCTCTAAATTGACAATAATTAGGTGCTTTCTTTAATTAAAACCAGGGAAAGCGGGCAGTCTTCCATTTGTCAGTGCCATCTAACTTTCCACTCCTGGGCAGGGGCTTCATTGTAATCTGTGCCCATCATAACATCTCTACCCAATTAATTGCTATTTAGACCTGAGCGTTTTTTTCCACTTTGATCTAAATGTTTACCAAATGGTTGTGTGCAGGGTTACACAGAAAACCAATTACAGCTTGGTATCTGAGGACTCACCCCTCCCATTGTTTATAAGCCTGGGTTTTAGAGCAAATACTTGTCTTCTTCACAACTAAATATGGGGAAGCACTCCATTTAGGCCCACCAGTCTATCTGACATCTACCTTAGCAGACTATGACAATTCCTAGATTGACTAATTAGACTTTTTTGTCCTATCCTAATTGAGGAGACCGGAAAGATGGCAGGGTTGCGAATGGAGCAGGAATGGGGTATGGGAAGAGGTGGTGGCGGTAGTCAAACAAAGACTGTCTTCAGGACAAAAGCCTATCATTTGTATGATAAATCTGGTCTCCTGGTTGAAAACTCCAACAAATATGTTACGTAGTGAGGAAGGACGGATAACATTACATGAAACCACAGAGAGCTGGGTGACATGCTTGCTGTGACGGCCTGCCAGATGTTATCAGACCAATGCGATTAGCTTTCATTTGCTCTGTGGTCATCATCCAGAAAATCAGAGACCACGTCTGATATCAACACCCTCCCACCAACCAGATCAGGATGGAGAGCTTTAAGGCCGCACATTCAGACGAAAGGCTTGGCAACTCTATTTACTCTGTGACAAGCTTATCACCAGCCCTCGTAAGTTCTGGCTGGCCACGTTTAGTCATCTGCCATTTCCAGAGTAACACAAAAGCCTTTACCAGTGCTTGATTAGCGCCAGTGTAGACGGTGTTTCATCAAGACTTATACAGTGCATACTACTCTTTGCTTGCAAATGAACTCCAGTAAAGAAGAAGATCCTGCCACTGCGATATTGTATGTGTATGCACGCTACATCTAAACACCTGGAGACACCCTTCAAAGACTCCTCAAGCGCCTCTTTTATGTTTGCGAGCTACTGCTTTCATGGTGACACATAATGTGGGGCGTTGATAACACTTGATTTTAACAGTGTGGAGGATTCTGAGAACATGAGTGGTAGAGGAGCCCCTTGGAAGGAGAGATGAGCACAGTATATGTTGGGTGTGAAGAGCTACTCCAGTAATCGGAAACAAACAACCAACAGAGAGCAGGCGAGGAGGAATATTATAGGGCTGCGTGTGTGGAGAAGGGAAGAGAAGAGGAGGGAGGGAGGGAGGGAGGGAGGGAAGAAAGGGAGGGAGGGAGATGAGTGGTCCATAGGGAGGAAGAGGAAGGGATTACTGGGCTCAGTAATGTGTTTTTTTTCCTGCACAAGATGTGTGTAAGGGATATACATTACGGATATTGGAACAATGTGTGTGGTTGTACGTGTGTGTGTGTGTGTGCATTTGGGAGTGTAAAGGATTCTGTCTTGGGATTCATAGAGAGACTAAGCCAGTCCCATGCAGGACACAGAATGACTCAGGTTGTCACCATTAATTGTCCCACTCTCTTCGGCACCGCTCCATGTTATACGTGTTAATATTCTCTTGCCAGTGAGATCAACACTGTGACCCATCGCAGAATGTTCACCCTCCACCCCCACCCCTGCTCTACCCTTTGACGCTGCCACACACACACACACACACACACACACACACACACACACACACACACACACACACACACACACACACACACACACACACACACACACACACACACACACACACTCTCACACACACACACTGGTACACACATACTCCACTCCTCCACACCAGTCTCACCATGCAGTTTTGTCACATTGCTTGCATTAAAAGCCCAGTCTGATATGAGAAGAGTGGCACTTAGTACTCTGTTCATGTCATTACAGCAGAGGAGAAGTGTGCGTATGTGTGTCCATGTTTCAACAGAATGCCAGACCAAGAGGGATCCAAAGTGAACAAGCCATGAGTGCCATGCAACTCAATGCCCACTAGAACCTGTGAAGTGAGAACCATCAAGTCGTCTCTCACACTTAAGCCGACATTTCCCGGGGAACACATTCGATATGGAGCAGTGTTCTCTGGGAGTAGTCGGAGTGCATTCGCTGCAGTCTGTAACCTGGGCTCTCAACCAGACAGGACAGACACAATGTTTACAGCTTCGGTTGTCCCCAAAAAACGCCTACTTGCTTTCTGTCACATTCAATCCTCGCAGACACTTGGATACGAAATTTCAGTTAGCCGTCACCTCATCCTCCCGCTCAAATACTCAGACACCCACACAGTATGACTTTCTCTTCAGTGGTAACAGTGACCTACTGTAAACAGACAGCCTCTCATACCATCTATAACCCGATTTTACAGATCTGGATGAGGTTACAATGTCCTTTCTCCCTGTAATATCAGTCCCTGGGTCATTTTTGAAACTTGAATGAAGGCCACTGGTGAGAGGGTAGAGGTCCAGACACAGTGTTGTGGAGCCTTCGGGAGGCCAAGGCGAGTGATGAAGATGTAAGAGAGATCTGTATCTGTGAGACATGTAATATAAATGTAATCTCAAATCATCAGTCCTTGATAGATATTGTTTCAGTAATATTATACCCGTTATTGACAGGGCAAAAGTTGTGTAAGCCTCTGTGTTAGTCTCTATCATTGTATAACGTGGCTTAAACGGCCACTTTCTCAAACCCTTTCAAAAGCAAGGCTTGTCAATTATCTGATTCAAAACACCCACTCAAGACCACAAGAAAGTGTTCTGGTTCTCATTTCTAACCTGGCAACCAGGGGGGCAAGTGTGAAATGGAGGTTCCATTTTCCATTAGTCTCTTTAATGAAATAGCCAGACCAAGTGTTGCATA
Source organism: Thaleichthys pacificus (assembly GCA_023658055.1). NCBI lineage: Eukaryota > Metazoa > Chordata > Actinopteri > Osmeriformes > Osmeridae > Thaleichthys > Thaleichthys pacificus. The sequence goes on from CM042862.1 coordinate 7,673,420, forward strand.
TTCTTATGCAATAAATATGCATGTGGAAAAGGATGCCAAGTATATTGTGCTTGAAATGGGAAGTATGCACAGGTTAATTGACAGTTGGGGGATACCTATAAATTGCATTGCCAGGGCACATGAAATTGTCTGACCTGTTTAAATGTCTTTGATTATGTCAGGGACATATATATATATATATATATATATTATGTCAAATTTATGAATAATTACATGGAAGCTTTTACTGTAAAGATCAAAAACCATGGTGGTTGCCTGATACTAAAATTGATTTATGCTCCAAATGCTGTTTTATATCACGCGCACACACACCGCTATTTATTTTTCCTTCTCATGTCTGCATTATATCAGTAGTAGTCTTAGGCTACATAATTATACCATGAAAACTAATCACTGAACCTTTTGTATTTAATAATCTGTATATGATTTGACAACGCAGACATTTCTTAAACATCTGATGATCTGAAAATAAAAGAGCACTGAATTATCAATGTACAAAACGACGGTGTCTATTGCTTCTTTTAGGAAGTTCCTTACCTGTCGTCTGCCTGCCAGTCACCGAGCAACAGGTCTCGGAACCGGTACCGTGGCGGTAGCGGGAGTACCTCCTTCTCGAGCTCAACCATTGTCCACGCTTCAGCCCCGAACCCACCGGCGAAAGGTATCAAAATTAGAAACGCAAACGGAGACGCCTCGATTAGAGGATATTCTCCAAACCAACCACTCTATTGTTACATAAAATTATTTTGGTCTACGAAATACAAATCATGGCACTCCAAATTAAGTTGTTTTGTTGCTGTCACTGCTACTTTTCTACAACAGCAACAGGTCGAAGATGCTCTGCGGTGAAGCGTAGGTACTTTTGGCGTGACAGCTTGAGAGCAACTGGTTGTCTCATGAAAAATCCCCTGGTTCCTACAGACGCAGCGACCATAACGCTCTACCACTTCTGACCGGTTGGACACGCATCTTTACAATATGATACATGTGTCAAAAACCACATACCTTTAATCTATGACATTCTCTTACATTTCACATGGTTTACGTGTAAAATCTCCATTAATTCTGCTCACGCTTGATTTTTAATGTTCACAGGGTAAATAAATTAGTTGTGACACATTTGCTCCGAATTTATGTAAATCCATTTAGTGGCATCAAATTTCATTTTGGTAAAAAAATCTGAGCTTAATAATTATGTATGAGGCAACATCCCAGTTTTATTTGCAGCACTCCGATAAAGAAACCTCTGCGTTTTAATTTCCCACAGACACGATTCCGCCACACAATATTTTCAAGGCAACAGTGCGACACAGATAGTCAATAAGCACGTTCGTCTACAACCATTCAAACAATGGTAACTCAACCATCAATGCATACTGATTAGCCTACATCAATTTAGTAAGCGTCGGCTGTTTGTCTGATGAACTTAAAAACTTACATTTAATAGCCTTAATCAAGTGTGAAGCAGCCCCATACAAAAACAGTTGACCATATTTGAGTTATTCAATTTACAATTTTTTTTTATCAAACTGTATCCAAATCAATGTATTGCGCATAGTTGGAAGGTTGCCTGCATTATTGGGTCTACTCTGTTTAACTTGCTAGTCTAATAAAGTCTAAAACATGATATTTGTACATATTTGTACAAATGACAATACCATTTAACAGAATTATTTATTTGTCAAAATCACAATGCAAAAATGAGCAATACAACTTTGTTCAACTGTTTCTTCCAAGTTGTGGGTTTGTATAAATATGCTTTGTTCTCCTGGGTTATTATGACAGCGGCAAGTCATAATACTAGGCATCATCATGTGTTCATGACAGTAATGCTTGGAAACAGACACAGGAAATTGTGATGCTAAAAAGCCTCCCTCCAGAGGACTGCTTCGAGTCTCTGCCTTCGGCATGCAAATCAGACCATGAACCATTTACAGCTGGGCCAATGTCCTTTCTTCTTCTTCTAGGAAACATCTCCAGCGTGTCAAACAAGCAGAGAATGTAATCAATTCATTGAGTAATTTTTCCCCAGATTTTGTCTATTTTGCCCTCTAGTGGCTCAATATCACAAGCACACAAACTCAATCTGTCCATGAGTCCACTTAAACATCCCAACAAAACAGAACAGAACCTTCACTGGTTCATTACCTCTGGCAAAGAGTGATTACAAACCTCTAGAAACCTTCATAAATAAGCAACAAAACAGCATGGCATTTACAGAGGAAAGGCCGCTGGTCTGTAGCCATGGTAACAACAAAAAGTGCCTGAATAAATGAGGAGACAGTTCCTGGATTTTAACATTTATCCGGTCTCACATTACCATACTCCCAAGTCTACAGTCAAGACCACTGGTTCACAGGGTCTGACTCAGCTCAAATGAGGTGGCTGATGCACAGCATGCAGCACTCTGTTTGGAGAACTCCACCTATTTAGCATTAGCCAATGGATGGAAATCCAAACAAACATGAAATCAAATGTGACTGCCAAGTAAGCGGGCTGCAAGACCACCAACCTAAGAGACCTATGCTCATATGTAGACAAGAGTGTAAAAAAAAAAGTCAGTCAGAATGTGTTTTCCCAAAAGGCATTTTCCCATAAAATCCCACAGGTCTCTGTAGGGGACAGTTCCAGAGTTTCTAATTAGCGATTCAATCCAGCGTGATGTTGACTGATGCTAAAGCGTCAACTGCCCAAGTGGGATACTGGGCACTGTTGGGGTACATCCTCTTCATGAAGGCTCGCACAAATTCAGGGAACTGACCCTCCACAATACTCTGTCTCACTGACCGCATAAGAGTGAGCTGGATAGGAAATAAACAATGAGATTATCAACAATCGATTCCAATAATTAACATTCATCCAGTGCACTAAATTATGAATGAAATGAAGACTTTTGCCTTGTCTACTGTACCTGGTAGACGATGTTGTGGATGGTGATGTGATGCATAGCTGCAGGGTCGCTCTTGAACAGGGCATGCAGGTAGGCCCGGGTGTGTCTGACAAGATCGAAGAACAAGTAAACACCAAGTACACTTACATTTCTATTTCCTTTTGTGTTCCCAGCCAGATTCAAGACTTATAACCAGTTGTCAACAAACATTATGAAGATAACACAAGTCAGGAAAATCCATCTTGCAATTAAAAACAGTAAGATAAGAACTGCACTGCAAACTCAAGCAGGTACTGTCACATGTTTTTTAGGCACACATCTATCACTGACACCATCCCCTGTGACATGATTAAGAGATCCATGTTATTTCTTTAACCCTCGCATATTACAGAACAATATTTTGGGCTATAGACTCTATAAACTTTTTTCCCTAAATGTGGTACTCTCATGGCTTGGCTGTCAGTCTGGAGTTCAGTAGAAAAGCACACCAATGGGCAATCCCATCATCTTTCTTCAGAAGAGGTACCAGTGAATAGCAATTTGTGCGCATTTGACAAGTAACAAAAGCACAATTTAATAGACTAGAAACGTCACTGCAACAGCAAGCAGGCCTGCAGACTTGTGAAATTCTAACTATTCTCATTTGTGAAAAACCTAGGTTTAGTTTCCAAATGATGAGCTTTCCGAGAGAAGCAAACACACTTCTATACTTTAACTTGAATATAGTTTGGTAAAGCATGAAGCGTGGTTACACCTTTTACCTCTTACAGGTGGGACACTGGCAGTCTGGGTCAATGGGCTGGAAGTCCTTGGAAAACTGCTTATGTTTGATCTGGAGAGATCCCCATGGCACCAGGGCTGATCCGAACCTCTGAGACAAGAGTAACAACATAAGGATAATCCGATAGACAGCCTGGCATATATGCTCCGTAAATGATCAATATCGCTGACCAAATCAGATGAGTACTTACTGCAGTACGGGTAGGATACACGCAGTCAAACATGTCACAGCCCAGAGCGACACATACCACCAGGTCCACAGCATAGCTGGAACATTCAGAACAGTCACACATAATCTCCTGTATATTTTATACCGTTTGACAGATAAACATGCAGAAATACAAAGAGATGGTAGAGATGGAGCCGTACCCAACACCCATTAGGTAGCGAGGCTTCTCGCGGGGCAGGTGATCGGTGCTGAGTGTAACCATCCTCCAGAAGTCATCTTTCTCTTCACCTCCACTCAGACCACCAATGGCAAAGCCGGGCACGTCTCGTTTGGTCATTTCTACGAACGTGTCAGAGATACTTGGGTATTTTAAATGTATGTTTAAGAAAAAGTCTGTGCATGTTTAAGAAAGGCATCAAGTCCTACCATCTAAACAGGCCCTTCGCAGCCCTGGATTCAACCCTCCCTGAATAATAGGCAAACAAATTCTGCTTGTCTGGATTTTTATTAGCGGCTATGCAGCGGTCAAGCCAGCGAATCGACCTCTTCATAGCCTCCTCTACCCGGGGTCCAGTAACTGTACTGCTGACCACATCGTCCAACTGCATCATGATGTCAGAGCCTGGAAAACAAATACATTTTCAAATGTGAACTAGTCCTAAAGTATATGGATGTACAACTGTTCTGTGCCATATTTACCTAGACTATTCTGAATACTGATGGACTGTTCAGGACTCAACAGGATCTCCTTGCCGTCATAAGGGGATCTGAACTTGACCCCTTTCTCGGTAACTTCTGAAAGTTCAACAAGAGACACCATCTGGAACCCTCCACTGTCCTGTGAGGAAATAATACATTGAGTCCAGAATGGGTGGAGTGGATGGAAAGATGCATTGAATTTAAAAATTAATTGTTCGAAATAACAATACTCACTGTCAAAAGGTTTCTCTTCCAGTTCATGAAGCCATGCAGGCCATTTGCCTTCTCAATCAGTTCAGGACCCTGAGGAATAAAATAAAGGAAAACAGTTATGGGGCACTAGCTATCATGCACACCAGACCTGAACAGCTCTCTGTCTAGCGAGCTGATGATACATTATTATGTAAATACAAATCCTGGAGGAGTGAGCACGTATTAAAATAATCCTTATAAAACATTTAGATATGTAACATCACCTACCGGCCTCATACCTAAGTGGTATGTGTTGCCAAGACAAATCTGACATCCAAGTCCCTCCAACTGATCCACCGTGATTCCCTTCAATGTACCTTGCGTTCCTACCGGCATGAAAACGGGGGTGCTGACCGTACAGTGTGGAAGTGTAAGATCACAAGCTCTCGCTTTTGTTACCGGGCATTCAGCAACAATTCGCAAAGCTAAAGGAGAAACAGTGGAAACAACTTTCTTAACAGACATGCCAGTTTCAGATTCTTTTAGCACAGTCGCAGCCATGTTGTTGTATGAGCACGTGAACAAATGGCAACTGTTGTATGATTGACACTTCAGTTGATCACTAACAGCCAATAACGAGACGGTATAGAGAGAGAGGCAGTGTGATTGACCAATGATTTCGATGGTTTCTATGACAGGGTGGGAATCACCGGCCAGGTCGGATGTCGACGACCGGATGGTGTTCGGTGGAGGAAGTTTTGTGAGTTTCCCGTCCGTTTAGGTTGACTTCGTATATTTTACGTGTTTATAAAAACACGTAATGACATTTCATTTGATTTGTGAAGGACACAAGTGATAATAGCTTAATTTTCTTTGACATAAAAGAGCACTGACGGGTTCGTAGGTGGTGGACCTCAACACTTCAGAGTAACCTGAGCACCAGTCTCCAGCAAAAGAGCCTTTCGTTTGGGAGCCGAACCGATCCAACGAAGCCATGGGGAACCGGGGGATGGAAGATTTGATCCCCCTTATCAACAAACTTCAGGATGCTTTCAGTACCATCGGCCAGAGCTGCAACTTAGACCTGCCTCAAATTGCTGTAGTCGGTGGACAGAGCGCTGGGAAAAGCTCTGTCTTGGAAAATTTTGTTGGCAGGTTGGTTCGGCGCTTCAAACTATCTCGTTAGCTGTGTGTCGCTAGGCTAACTAGCCTAGCTAGCTAAAATATTCCTTAGCTAATGAACGTGAAAAGTTATAATTATGAACAGGTAGTTTGCTACTTGTACAATGTAATTCCTTGCTAGCTAGCTGTATTTACATAGATATGTTCTAATTGTTCACACTGGTCGGGTTGTTAGCTACTAGCTCTAAAGACAAAGTTAGTAGTCTTGATATGCAATGTTTGCTAGCTACTTAGCTAGCTATTGATTGGTTCAATTAGCTAATTTTAACATTCTCAAAAGGCATTCACACTACCATTACTAGCAAGAGAGCACTGTGTACTTGTCTTTTAGAGAAGAGCAATGAGTGACAGTGAGTGGCACAAACATTTTACATAAGTTACTAGTTAGCTACTGTAGCTCTACTGGGTTGGGGCGACGTTTGCCTGAATGAAACGCTTCGGGAGGTGAACCATAATGAAAAGTTGTTTTAAGATAGCAATGGAGAGTTACCAAATCACATGATTTATTTTATTGCTGAAGGTTATGGAAAGGAAGTTCAATTCCCGAGAGGTATCTAACGTTACTTCCAGAGCCTGGACTTAATAAACAATGTAAGGCCGAACGCGGAAATGCAGTTGACCGATGTTTGGCTTCCCTGCAGCCAAGATGTCATGGATAGTTCATAGCAGTAATGTTATGGCATCTCTCGCTACGTTTTCCTATGTTACATTGTGTGTACGCTTTGAAACGAGCTGTTGCTCCTCCATATTAAATGGTTTAGTGTACAATACTTTTCTAACCAGCATTGTTTGTTTTCCCAGTGGTGTTTACACAGCTCACCTCTCCCTTTATAATGGCGATGACGTGGGATATTGTTAGAGCTAGATGTTCTCAGCATCTAGTCTATAATAGTGTTATAATGAGCTAGGCAGGCAATATGGTTTCCCTAATAAAATACCATTCTGTTGCCTTTAACCCCAGGCAGTTTCCTGAGTGAGTTGAGTGTACTGTAGACTGAGTCTAGCTAATGAGTAGTGAATTGTCTTATGTCATGCCACTGTTTGGCCCTGGCTACAAAGGAAACTGGAGTGTGCCTTCCCTTCCCATCTTTTTATAGTTTCATGCCACACCCAGACTACTACAGCAGGATGCAGTTGACTTCATGCTTTTTGTTTGAAGTTTACTGCTACCCTCCCTCATGTACACGTATTCCCTGAGGCTTCTGAAGTGAAATGTATATTCTCTACCATTGCCCAATAGTCTGTCATCCGCCTTCTTAGTATTGTAGTGTTGTGACTCCAGTGACACAGGGAAGGTATAGTAAACAGGTGTTAAACTACTCGCCCTCAGGATATGGACTATGGTCTCACTAATGTTTGGGTTTGATACACTTCCTATTTCCCAGCAGTCAGTAGAGAAGAGCTCTTTTTTTTTTGTATTTTTTTGTATTGGCTTTTGCAAAGAAGTGGCATCACTTGAGACGTCCTGTGTGGAATGGGGGTTACGTGTCTCATAGTGGAAGTTGCTCCCATGCCTCTGCCACCCACTCTGTTGTGCAGTTTAACCCAAAGGCCTTTTTAACAGGCTGGTCCTGTCTCTCTACCTCGCATCAGCAGTGGGTGAGGTCAGCCTGCAGATAAAGGAACAAAACAAGTGCTCTCAATGGCAGCTTGTTGAGCAGGTTTCTCTATTCACACAGAAAAAACCGAACCTGACCCAACCCACAACACATGACTGTGTTTATACGCACACTCATGCGCACACGCTCGCAGACACCGGGTCAAATGCGATGTGTTACATCTGCTAATCGTCGACGCTAGGTCTAACGCATACAAAATGCCAGTGTTGTTGAATATGTACCCGAGCTGCACACACAGATTAGCTTAGCCTACCACTCAACACGCTTGTTGGTTCAAATGAGAGGGACTTTGTACAGCAGGGGTTCCTGACACATTTCAGCTGTAATTAAAATTAGTCAGTTGCAGTTGACCTCAATTTTCCCGCCTGAGCAGGCCTTCTGCATTGCCCCTGTTGACAGCTCTTAAACACACACGCACGCTGCACACACAGACGCACACCAACAGTCACTTCTGCTATTAGGGCTTTGAAAAGTGGGCGTGTGGGCTAGACATGAGTGCGATCTAGATTCAAGAACGCAGACATGTCTTCTTACAAAACGGCATCCAGGATGTGTCGAATATTCTTCAGCAATAGATGATTAATACCCTTAGTGTGCAGGGCGTGAACTAGGAATTGCTAAAGTGCCCAGTTTGACAGGAACAAGCCCTTGGTGTCCGTACGTGGTCACTGTATGAGAAAAGTTCCACATGCAAGCTTGGTATCAAGGTCAAGACTAACTGAAACACGGAAGGGTTTGGTGGTTGTTGCTGATTTCTATGACGACAGCTGTGATTGCTGCTTGCACTGAGTTGCAATAGCATAGCGGTAACATGCCAGAGAAAAGCTGTCTGACCGGCTGGACAATGGTTTCATACAGGGAATTTGTGGGTTTCATTTCATATTTTGATTGCACAAACTGATATGAAGCAACACCTCCACGCCGCTGCGAGGTGTGACCTCCCGGCTGTGGTGCCGCCTGAGAAGTGAGAAGGCTGTGACGTGTGTGACGTGTTGGAGATGTTGCCGCGTCCTCGTCTCCCCTTCGTTCTGCCGCACCACCAAAACTAGAGAAACTCGCCGTGGGAAACCACCAGGGGAAATAGTTCAACAAGCCACCCCTGGTTCCGTTCTGCCTGTGTCTTCTGCATTCACCACTAGTGCTCTGATGTCATTCGGCTGCAATTGCACTACTTTGCGATGCAAATCTTGGTGACATCTGACCTTTTACCAAAGACTCTCAGGTGCTCTGATGCAGATCCATGCTCTAATAGTCCAGGTGCCATTGAGTTTGTCTCGTATTTAGGCCTTGTGGGAAATAGTTTCCCCCGAAGTTGTTCTGCGCTGATCTGACAAATGGTTCGTGCCTGTGTCTGCTAGACATTTTTCTTAATCCAATCTTCTAGCGTCATTCTGACTCAGGAGCACCGGTGTTTGAGCTCATGTCGATGAGCTAGTCTTCATTCTCTATAGAGAATGAAGAGGTACTGAATACTGGCTGACATCTCAGACATTATGTGACACTTTAGAAATATTCTCAAAGCCTGTGTGCATTAAGCTGCACACTCTCCCTCGCAATCTTTAGAAATACACAATGTTTTCTTATTTGCCCATGCCTGCTTAAATGCCATTAGGCGTGCAATAATCAACAAACGCACTAAATTACAATAAAAAACAACAACTCTGACCCGCCTAATCCTTTTTAGCAAAAAGGAAAATGAAAATGGTTCCATTAACTCAAATGGCTTCCCCGTGAGCAGAATTATCCTGGGTCTCGCTCACTGTTATTTTGCCAGACGGCCTTTCAGCCGTTTAATGTGTACTATTGAACCGTGAATAACATTTCAATTTATTCCAAGAGGAGGATCAGAAAGTCCCCATCTTGGCTTTGTCTGCGCGGGCTGATGTCATAGTCCCTGGGGGCAGGAGTTCTAGAGGTCATATCTAGCACAGCAGGCTGGGCAGGGCGGGGCTCTTATCTGTTCCACTGTCACAGTTGTAGGCAGGCTAAACTGGACCCACAATCAGCAATGTAAGGTTGATCACAACGACTGGGGCCGTTACGCAAGATCCATATGGTTTGCTGTTGCATGGAGACGACCTGGCGTTTGGGCTTGCTCGGTTCCCTGCACGGGCGGACTGAGGCTGGAGTCCCTCCAGCCTTTTAGCCCCCGGACACTTGTTTTGCGTTGCACACCCTATTGTAGGACCACGTTGGGACCGCCTCCCTGTTTCCCAAGCACGCGGCCCGCTGAAGTGCTCTGTCGAGGAGGTGTGCTGCTCTCACGCCTCCCTCCAAGGCCCCCCTCGCTGTGGCAGTCGGCAGGAGGAGGAGTCCCCATCCCTGGCCGTAGCTAGCCAGCATGCCTGGCTGAGAGAGGCAGAGGCTGGCAGAGCAGGGAGCGGAGGAGGGGACTTGGCTCTGTGTGGGATTCTGTCTCCCCTCTCCCTCCCTCCCTCCCTCTCCCCCCCCCCCTCTCCCTCTGCCCTTCTCTCCTTCTCTTTGCTTCCCTCTGCCCTTCTCTCCCTCCCTCTCTCCATCCCTCTGCCCTTCTCCATCTCTCCTCCCCTCTCCCCCCTCCTCTCGCTCTCTCTCGCTCTCTCTCTGTCCATGGTGTTGGTTGACGCTCAGAGAGGCTGCTAGACGTGGCCTCGTCCATCCATAATGCATGCAGATGATACACAATCTGCTCAGCCTCCTCTATCATTTACAGCACATCAATAATAGACACGCCCCCCCCCCCCCGCAGCCCCATTGCCTCGTACAGTAGGAGTGTGAGGACGCAGCTCTGCGTGGGCGTGTGGCTGGTCTGTCTGATCGGCCAGTCGGGTTCTGGATGCGTTTGTCTCTGTTGTTGGCTGATTCTGATCAGGCTGTTCTCCATGTACGCGGAGCGGAGGCTGGCTCTGTGCTCCGACGGGCCCAGGTGAGGCTGCCCCCAGCCGGGCGGCCGGAGTGTCTCGCCGGGGCAGCTCAGCGAGAGGGGTGTGACTAGAGACGCGCTAATGCACTAACACTCGCAGAGGTCGGCCCTCGGTCTCCCCCCCCCCACACTTACCACCACCTCAGCAGCATCCAGTCCATTTAGCTCCTCTCTACATCATCCTCCGCTCCCCCCCTCTCCTCCCCTCTCTCTACCCCTTTATGTTCTCTCCCTCTTAGTGACAAACGGCTGGGCCGCTTTGCATTGTGTGCAGCGGACAACACTAGCGCTGAACCCAGGGCCATCCAGAACGTTCCCCTCTGTTCGGCAGAGAGAGAGAAACCCGGCCTGTCGCTCGGTGGTTTGTCCCTCTGCCCACGCACCAGTACCCTGCCCTGGGCGCCCAATGGGAAGAAAAGACCCCTCCTCTACTCCCCCCCACTCCCTTCAGGCTAGTCTGCATGTGGAAGTAGTTGGTTGAGGAGGAGGAGAAATGTGGGTTATGGCCATCTTGTTAGACGGTTCCTGCCCCCCCCCCCCCCCCCCCCCCCCCCCCCTGGTCCTTCAGCTAATGATCCCCTCCAGATGTAGCCTAGCATGATCTGCTCGTTCCAGCCAAGGCAGGCAGACGGACAGCCAGGGGGAGGGAGAGGAAGGAAGGGGACTGCCGGGTGGGGTAGGGGCTCTGCCCTGCTCTAAGGGGCTGACTCGGCGCTCCTGCTGGGGCTGGAATTCCTTAAGGGGGTGGGGGGGTGTCACCAGAAGAGGACGAGAGACCCACTGGACGGTGTCTCACCCTGACGGAGCAGCTCTGCGGGCCGTCTGGGGAAAGGGGATTTCAGAACTGAAACCCGTAGGAGGTTTTTATGATTGTTTGCGGTGCGTTGCACCATGAACGCCAGAGATAAGCAAATGCCTTAGTGTCTTAAGTAGGCTACATAAAACGGTGGTATTTTCCTGTTCGACATAACGAGGGGGAAGAACTCGAGCTTTGATATCGGCCTCTCTTAGCTTTCTGGCGTCGCCCCTTCAGACAGAAAAAACATGTTAAATTGCGTGGCAAGATATGAGCGTGAAGTGCCTCGATAGAAGCACTCCGTTTCCAGATCAATGCATCCATGATGACGGGAGTGGGTGTAGACGACATGTCAGGAGTCGATCAGCAAGGGCATTATGATGTGACTGGTGAGGAGTCAAGTCGGAGGGGCGTGACCATTTTCCCTTGGCTCTTCAATCTAGAGGCACGGTCAGAGAGAACGATCCTGACTGTAATAAAGATTTTCTGTCTCTCTCTCTCTCTCTCTCTCTCTCTCTCTCTCTCTCTCTCTCTCTCTCTCTCTCTCTCACTCACTCTCTCGTTCTCTCTTTTGTTTTCCCTCTCTCTCTTGTTCTCTCTCTCTGTATATTTATTTTCTTTTGGCAATTTGTCTCATTGTCTGCTTCTCATTTCTTCCTCCACCTTTCTGCCTTTCACTTTCATTCTCTCTCTCACACTCTCTCTCTCTCTCTCTCCCACGCACTCTCGCTCTCTCTCTCACGCACACTCTCACTATCTCTCTCTCACGCACTCGCTCTCTCTCTGCCTTTGTCTTTCCTCTCTCTAACCGCAGGGACTTTCTTCCGCGCGGGTCAGGCATCGTCACCCGGCGACCTCTCATCCTGCAGCTGGTCAACAACAAAGCCGGTGAGCTTCCCTCCTCCGGCAGGCCTGCCCTGCTGTGCGGCCCCACTCTCAAAGCCCACCGCCGCCGGCTCAACCCACCGTCTGCCCGGAACCTGTGTGTTGATGTCCCTCTCACCATGCCTCTCTCTCTTTCTCTCTCTCTCTCTCTCTCTCTCTCTCTGTGTCTCTCTGTCACACTGTCACTCACCGTTCCTCTTTGTCGCTCTGTCTGCCTCTGGCCTGTCTCTCTCTCTCCCTCCTTTTCTCCTGTCTCTCTCTCTCCTCATCCATCTGTAGAATATGCCGAGTTCCTGCACTGTAAAGGGAAGAAGTTTGTGGACTTTGACGAGGTGCGGAGTGAGATTGAGGCGGAGACGGAAAGGATCACAGGCTCCAATAAGGGCATCTCGCCCATCCCCATCAACCTGAGGGTCTACTCCCCAAATGGTACTGACACACACACACACACACACACCGGTACACACATACTCCAGTCTCTCCATGTTGGTACTACATTCAATCAGTCGATCCAGTATAAGGATTCCTCATTTGGAATGTTTCTTTGCCATAACCCTATGTTACTGTCTGTGCCCGCAGTGCTCAACCTGACCCTGATCGACCTGCCGGGGATGACCAAGGTGGCCGTCGGGGACCAGCCCGTGGACATCGAGCACCAGATCAGGGACATGCTGCTGCAGTTCATCACCAAGGAGAGCTGCCTCATCCTGGCCGTCACGCCAGCCAACACCGATCTGGCCAACTCCGACGCCCTCAAGATCGCCAAGGAGGTGGACCCGCAGGGTGAGGGTCCGGTGCTGCCGGCCGCCTCGGTGTTGGGATGGGTGTAAGGGGGGGGGCAGGACTCACTGATCACTTCTCCCTGTCTGGCTGTGTTGTCAGGGCTGCGCACCATCGGCGTGATCACCAAACTGGACCTGATGGACGAGGGGACGGACGCCAAGGACATCCTGGAGAACAAGCTGCTGCCGCTGCGTCGAGGTCTGGATGAGGACACGCGCACTCACACACACACACACTCACACACACATTCTCCGTCACCGGCTGTAGAGCGGCGTGTTAAGCCTGCGTGCGTTGCCAGGATACATCGGCGTGGTGAACCGCAGTCAGAAGGACATCGACGGGAAGAAGGACATCCGCGTGGCCCTGGCGTCCGAGAGGAAGTTCTTCCTGTCCCACCCGGCCTACAGGCACATGGCCGAGCGCATGGGCACCTCGCACCTGCAGAAAGCCCTCAACCAGGTCAGCGTGCGCCCACTGCCAACCCACCCCTCTCAAACCCCATCCCCCAAATACCGCTACCCTGTGTCCCCTCTCTCCTCCTCACGTGGGTGTCTCTCCTCAGCAACTGACCAACCACATCAGGGACACCCTGCCGGGGCTCCGCAGCAAGCTGCAGAGCCAGCTCCTCTCCCTGGAGAAGGAGGTGGAGGAGTACAAGAACTATCGCCCCGACGACCCCACGCGCAAGACCAAGGCCCTGCTGCAGTGAGTAGAGGACTCATGCGGGGGCGGAGGTTTCGCTAGGAAACAAGGCGGGGGAGGGGGCATTTCCCCCCCCTCCGCCCGTCTCCAAATCGTTGCTCCAGTACCACGTGGAAGCAAATTTGGATCTGGGCCTTGGTCCTAAACCTAACCCGCTTGAGTAGTTCACTATCCCCCCCCCGCTCGACTGTTTTAATACAAACAAATGCCTCTTGAGTGAGAACCCGCGAACCTCCGTTCAACCCCCTCTGAGAGCTGCTTCCCTGTGCCCCCCCCCCCCCCCCCCTGCCCAGGATGGTGCAGCAGTTCGGGGTGGACTTTGAGAAGTGCATCGAGGGCTCCGGAGACCAGGTGGACACCAACGAGCTGTCGGGAGGCGCCAAGATCAACCGCATCTTCCACGAGCGCTTCCCCTTCGAGCTGGTCAAGGTGAGCCCCCCCCCCCCCCCCCCCCCAAGGCCCTGCTCGGCCTCGTGGACGCCGCCGTACTGACTCCCTCTCTCTCTCTCTCTCCCTCTCAGATTGTGTTTGACGAGAAGGAGCTGAGGAGAGAGATCAGCCACGCCATTAAGAACGTCCATGGAGTCAGGCAAGTGGAGAGGAGAGGCCCAGAGAGACGCAGCAGGCCTTGCAGTGTAGCACCACACCACAGAAGCCCCTACCTGTACCCCAACACCAGCCTCCTCACTGCCCCTACCTGTACCCCAACACCAGCCTCCTCACTGCCCCTACCTGTACCCCAACACCAGCCTCCTCACTGCCCCTACCTGAACCCCAAAACTAGTCTCCTCACTGCCCCTACCTGTACCCCAACACCAGCCTCCTCACTGCCCCTACCTGTACCCCAACACCAGCCTCCTCACTGCCCCTACCTGAACCCCAACACCAGCCTCCTCACTGCCCCTACCTGAACCCCAACACCAGCCTCCTCACTGCCCCTACCTGAACCCCAACACCAGCCTCCTCACTGCCCCTACCTGAACCCCAACACCAGCCTCCTCACTGCCCCTACCTGAACCCCAACACCAGCCTCCTCACTGCCCCTACCTGTACCCCAACACCAGCCTCCTCACTGCCCCTACCTGAACCCCAACACCAGCCTCCTCACTGCCCCTACCTGAACCCCAACACCAGCCTCCTCACTGCCCCTACCTGAACCCCAACACCAGCCTCCTCACTGCCCCTACCTGAACCCCAACACCAGCCTCCTCACTGCCCCTACCTGAACCCCAACACCAGCCTCCTCACTGCCCCTACCTGTACCCCAACACCAGCCTCCTCACTGCCCCTACCTGAACCCCAACACCAGCCTCCTCACTGCCCCTACCTGAACCCCAACACCAGCCTCCTCACTGCCCCTACCTGAACCCCAACACCAGCCTTACTGCTCTCAGGTACTCAGGCAGCCGGCCTCCTTCTCATAAATCCGCCCCCATCACTCATGTCTGCCCCAGACAGCTCCACTCCAAGGGCAGCCGACACAGACCAGCACAGAACGCACTCTCCTCTCTCTCCTGAAATATGTTTACCTGTCGTATGTGAGATCCTAACATGATTCCTTTTCTCCCACTGCTTTTCCTCTACCGCTTTGAGTGTGTCCGTTCCTCCTCTGCCCATCCGTTCTGTGTGTGTGTGTGTCGCTGTCCGTCACGACGCTGTGGCGTGCTTGAGTCTGTGTGACTCTGTTTGTTTTGCTGTTTGTTTTCGATTTATCTCTGCGTGTTCATGTCTTTCTGTTGGTCGCTGGCGCGATAAACGTCTCTTGTGTGATTGTTGATTCTGGATCGTTCTCGTCTCTCTGCTTCTTTCTGATGGTGTTTGAATGTCTCTCTCTCTCTGTCTCTCTCTCTGTCTCTCTCTCTCTCTCTCTCTGTCTGTCTCTCTCTCTGTCTCTCTCTGTCTCTCTCTGTCTGTCCTGTCTCTCTGTCTCTCTGTCTTCTCTCTGTCTCTCTCTCTGTCTCTCTCTCTCTGCCTATTGCTGTCGGTCTCCTAACCCTTTATCTCTGGACTGTGAATTAACCTGTCTGTCCATGTCCGCCTGTCGTCCTGTCTGCCTGGCTTGTCTCACCTGTCCGTCTGTCTGTCTCTGTCTTCCTGTGCGTCCTCAGAACGGGCCTGTTCACCCCAGACCTGGCGTTTGAGGCCATCGTGAAAAAGCAGATCATTAAGCTGAAAACGCCCTGTCTCAAATGTATCGATCTGGTCATTCAAGAGCTCATCAACACAGTCAGGCAGTGCACCAACAAGGTATTGCAGGTGTCCGGCATCTCCCGACCAAGCCCGGCCACAGGGGGGGGGGGGGGCGGGCGGCGCACCTGGGGGGGGGGGGGCACACCGGCACAGAGAATCCTCTCCGCCCATCCACGGCCTCCGTAGATGCCCTAGTGTTACGTCTCTCTCACCTGTAGCCCAGTGGTCCCCCCCCCCCCTGCCCCTGCATGTTTTAGATGTGTCCCTCTTCCGACACACCTGCTTCAAATGAACGGCTCGTTACCAGGCTTCCACTCAGCTCCATGACGAGCCCTTCATTTGGATCAGGTGTGTTGGAGGAAGGAGACATGGGGAAAACATGCAGGACGGGGGGGGGGAGGGAGGGGGGCACGAGGACACTGTCCTCGTGTTCCCTGTCCCCGTGAGCCCCTGGTCCCCCGCCCTAGCCCGGCCCAGCGTCCCGTCAGGGCCAGCGGAGGGCGGAGTCTGTGCCGTGTGCCCCTCCCTCGTGCCGCCGCCTTCGCTCCTGTGGACGGGGCGGCGCTGTCGTCTCGTGGAGTGTTGTGACGGGTGTGGTGGTGTCGTCGTGGAGACGGGATGCTCAGGGGACGGACGGTCCCCGCCCCCCCGAGCATTTTTGCCGTCTCTCCCGGACAAGCTGCAGGTTGCTTAGAAGCAGGGCGCGCCTAGTTGCCGTGACAACAACACGGTGTCTGACTGTCATAGGCCTTAGTTGCTTAGGTATGTGTTGAAGGTGCTGTACTCGCCTACAGATCCTAGTTAGATGCCTATCCCAGGTAGTTTGATAGACGTGACATCATCAGGGAAGATAACAAAATAAAATAAACCTGCGGCTTGTCCTGTAGTACTGGCTTGTTTGTCCTTAAATAGATAGACATGACTAACTAAACTAAAGTGCTCTATTTCTGTCTTCCTCTGCCCTCTTTCTGTTTCTATTTCCGTCTCTCTCTCTCTCCCTCCACCGCCCTGCCGCACAAACAACCCCCCCCCCCACCCTCCCTCCCCCAGAACGGGCTTGTTCACCCCAGACCTGGCCTTCGAGGCCATAGTGAAAAAGCAGATCCTCAAACTGAAAGAGCCCAGCCTGAAATGCGTGGACCTAGTGGTGTCCGAGCTCACCGCGCTCGTCATGAAGTGTGCCGTCAAGGTAACCGTGGGTAGACCACTGCCGCCACCCAGCCGCCCCTCCCTTTCCCCCCCAGCGAAGACGCGGGAAGGCCTCGCGAGAATCACCTCGATAGCCTGCCGAGCATAGCTGCTCATCTGTGAATGCTCATCCTTGACAAATGCTCTCCCCCGTCACCCAATCAGAACCCCTCCCCCCCCCCCCCCCCCATAATCAGCTCCACACCATCCTCAGACTATGTGCACCCCCCTCATCCCCTCTGATTAAGCCATGTCTTGCGAATCAGGTGTGGAATTTTAAGCCCGTCTTAAAATGCCCCCCAGTCCCTTCCACACATCCGCCCCCACCGTTTGATTTCAGCATATGATTGTGATTGTTCATCACCCTCCACCCCCCTCCACCCCCCTCCACTCCCCTCCACTCCCTCCACCCCCCTCCACTCCCTCCCCTCCTCCAGGCTCAGGCACGGTGTGTCAGACCTGGACGAGGCCATGGCAGAGCCCTGCTGGTGCGCCCCCACAAACCCAGCTCCCCAGATCTGACACTCTTGACACCCTCCCGTCTCCTCTGACCGTCACTGGGAGGCTCGGGGAACGAAACCAGCCCGCGGCCTCTGACGCCGGGGCCCGAGCCTGAAACCAGAGTGGGGATTGGGGGGTGGGGGGGGGTGGGGTTGTGGAGCGTTACCATAGCAACGGCGCTCCTCTGCCATCTGGTGGACGGAGGAGGGATCTCCGTGATCTCCGCCGGCCCGTCCGTCACCCACGTCCCCCCCTCCGCCCCCCCCTCCGCCCCCCCTCCGCCCCCCCCCCCCCCTGTCTGCCGTCTGTCACAGAACCTGCAGCTTCAGGAACCGTCTCCCACTTGCCTGTCACTTTCCTCTCCATCTGTCCACCCCACCTCCTCCTCACTAACCTCTAACCGCACCAGGAGTCACCCCTAGCAGGGAAAGACCAGTGTTGTACGTGAGCCTTCAGCAAACGTGTCCCACGCCGCATGAATGTGAACCAGCGCGGTAGAGCGGGGTGTTTTTCCACTGGGGCTTCAGAAGGCTCCTCTGTCGTAAACTGGAAGTAATTAAGGCAGCATTACTCATTGTTTCCTCCCTGGTCCTCCTCTGCTGAGGGTGAACAACTCGCTGCTTCATAAACCACAGGCATTCATCATAGCCTGCCTTTGTAGCCGCGTGCGTGCGCGCGTGTGTCTGTCTATCAGTCAGTAAATATGCAAATTCCCTGCTGAAAATGTCTTGCTCTGTCTCGGGTGTTTGCATATCCTTTCACTCTTCTGCGTTTCCTCCACGGGTAAGTGTGTAACTTCACCTGGGCTTATGAGTGGGCGTGTGTTAGTGTGTGTGTGTGTGTGTGTGTGTCTGTCTATACTGTCTGGGCTGCAGTGTGGTATGCTTTCTTGCAGTTGAACTCTTACCCCAGACTGAGAGAGGAGACTGAGAGAATCGTCACCACCTACGTCAGAGAGAGGGAGGGCAAGACCAAGGACCAGGTCAGTTCAGAGCACTGCAGAAACACCCGAGGAAATCGAAGTGCGTACATGTTAGTGACGAGCTTAAAACGAGTCCATTTTGCTGCCAGTGCAGTAATACAATTTGACGAGATAAGATTTCTTAAAATAACGTTGTTTACTCACCAGATAAAGCATTTATACTAGAAAACAAGTCCAACTAGATTTCTAAATCGAAAAACAACATCATCACACTTGGTTAGGTGTAGAGTGTTTCGCAGTGAATGCATTTCCTTCGCTGCATTTCCTTTTATTGGGTAACAAGTAGGAGGCTCACATTGAATGATCCCAAGGAAGGCATCAGAACCGCACAGGACGTGCAGTCTCGAGGGTGTCAGCGCTGAGACGCACCCGCCCATTTGCTCTGCCTCCGTTCTGATCGTGTCTCCCCCACCCAAGGTCCTGCTGCTGATCGACATCGAGCTGTCCTACATCAACACCAACCACGAGGACTTCATCGGCTTTGCCAAGTACGCACCCTCTCCCCCCGGCCCCTCCCTCCCCTCGCTGGGACGTGTAGCGGCTTCCCAACTCCTCCACTACACATGCCCCCTCCACCCGAACCACCCTTCCCATCCTGTTCCCCTCCATCCTCTCCCCCTCCTCCCCACCCATCCCCACCCCGCTGCCTGTGTTCCCCCATGCAAGCAGCACAGCCTGGTGTGTGAGACGAGAGCTCTCCACTAACTCCCCGCTGCCCCTGAGCCCCCCCCCCCCCCCCCGGCCAGGGGTGAGGGTGGGAAACCCCGTACGCGAGGGGATCTGTAGGACGGGCGTTGGGACATGGCTGTCTTCTAGGAATACGTCAGTCGCCTGTAGAGTCACTGTAGAAATGCAGAGGTTGAATACGGGAGTTCAAAGCTCAGTTGGAAGTAGTTTTTTTTCGAAAGTGGGGGAGGATGAGAGGGGGGAGGATGAGAGGGGGGAGGGTGTTTGGGGGGAGGGAGTTGGGGGAGGGAGAGAGGATGAGAGAGGGATGGATGGGGAGGGTGGGGGGGGGGAATCTCTTCCATTGATCGAGGCCTCTGTCGGGGATGAGCGGTCCTCCTCGACATCTCTCCTGCATGGTCGTCCACAGCCCTCCCTCACCTCCCTAACCAGCCCAATCAAGCATGCTCCACGCTGTGTGCTGGTCGTGGTGTGCCCCCTGACTGACCCATTCGATTGCGAGGAGCCTTAACGGGAGTGCCCTCGCTCCCTGAGAGGCGACGGGAACGGTGTTGTGGTTTGCATCGATCGGCGACACAGCAGTGTGGTGTTTGCGGGACCTTGATTGCACGCTGCCGGGCCAACTAGCTGCTTATGAGAAGAATTCCTTGTTAGTCTTTGCCTAGTCCCCAGAGTAGCATTGACTGTAGGCCCGGACTTGGAGCATGGAGCTGTCTGGAGCTCTCTCCCCAAGGTCTGGTGCCTGCCTCCCAGCCGGGTGGTGCCTGCCTGCCTGCCTGCTTGCGTGGGGTTTTCGTCACCCGCATGGAGAGTGCTGCAGTGCGCGGTTGAGGCCGGGTTAGGGCTGTTGTTAATGGCTCTCCCCGACATCACTTTCAGTCTAGACTTCAGGAGGATGGATCATGATGGTAGCCCCCCGGGGTACAGCAACAACAGGTGGGCTGTCACGTGTCACGGCGGGGTGGGTGAGTGTGTCACCCGCACCCTACCCCCCAGCCAGACCCCCCCCCCCCCCCTTTCCAAACACCTTTTTGTTTGTGTCATTGTAGTTCCCTCTCCCCACCGCCCCCCACCCGTCCCCCACCCTCACCCTTTCTTCCACTCTCCCCGCAGAACTCCTGTCCAAAACAGTTATTGTCATACTGTTTATCTTCTTTTTTTTTTCTTCCTCTCCTTTCTTCTTCTCTCTCTCTCTCTTTTTTTTCTCTTTCTTTCCCCCCCTCCCTCCCTCCCTGGTTGTGTTCTGATCTCTTGTCCTCTCCTTCCAGCGCACAGCAGAGGAACACCGCCACTAACAAGAAGAGAGCCATTCCCAACCAGGTACCCTGTCGTCTCCACCACGACCATGATCCCCCCCCCCCCCACAGCTTCCCATCAATCCCTAGTGTCTACAGTAGCTGCCCCCCCCCCCCGTCAACTCACTCCTCAATCACCTGACTCGAATGTAAACCCACGTTATCAACGACTATATCCCCATTTCATAAAGTAATGATCGAAACTGACCTTATCCCATCCATTTCCTATGATCTGTCCCTGACGATTCCCCCTTGGGGCCCCTATTATGCTCATGACAATGACAGTGTAGTCCTGTCTCACCTACATCCTGTCACTAATGCCATGTCAGGGGACCTGTGAACACACCCGCTCACGTTCCAAGGATTGAAATGTCTTTGTTTTGTGTTTTCTAAATTGCATAACGGTGACACACACTTGCACAGATGCTATTGGACGAACACTTGCACCTTTGTCAGTTCCCCCCCCCCACCCAGGCAGGCTGAGTGCGTGACAGGATAAAGCTACGGTCAACTATGTGAGGGGAGAGTTGTTGTAGAGTCACAGACCCCCCACCCACCCCCTTGCTTGACTGCACCTTGAAACCAACAGCTGTTTCCCCCACTATGACCTAATCACTGTTTGCACGTTGCTCCTTAATTCAAGGCATGTTACCCCTCAACATCAACGCGACAATTAATCACTGAATGAGTTTCTTTTGTTTGGGTTTGTTGTCTTAATAAATGCAGCATTTTCTTTTTGTATAGAGATTCAGAAAGTGCATGGACTCAGCCAACATTAATGAAGCACCCGATATGTCATAACAGATGTGTGGTATACTTGGAAGTAATTCTAATTGCATGTCACTTTTTTCTTGGTTCCCCCCCCCCCCTTTCACACTCTTCTTTCTCTTTCACTCTCTCTTTCTCTGTTTCTCTCTCTCTCTCCCCTCGCTCTCTCTCTGTCTCCCGTGCTGTGGTAATTGCTTCATCCCTCCATTTTCCAAACTGCCATACCTACTATTCCACTGTCTGTTCTTTCATTCTCCTCCTCCTTCTTCTCTCATCCTCCTTACCCTTCATCTCCTCTCTCTCTCTCTCTCTCTCTCTCTCTCATCGCTTGCTGGCTTCCTGCTTTCTCTTTGCTATGTATTTTGCCATTCTTTGCTTTAACGCCCGTCCCATCACTGCAGGGTGAGATTCTGGTAAGTACCGCTCAGATCGCAGCCACGCCCAGTTAGGGGTCAGCAGGGGTCACCCGGGCAGGAGAACCTGAGGCCAATGCAGGGCAGGTAACCAGGGCAGTTGTCAGGGTGGGAGGGGGGGGGGGGGGAGGGGGGCGGCTAGGGCTCTTCCAGGCAGCTAGCCCCCGGCACCCACCCACACCCGACTCAGTGCTTCTCCAGGTGATGCTGTCGTGTGTTCCCCACTCTACAGCCAGGCGGACTGAGAGAGGCTGAGGCGGAGAAGGTAGAGTCTGAAGTCTCCAGACTGATGGCAATCCTGAGATCAATTACAATCGTAGAGATGTAACTTGTCATCAGTTCACTGTTACCCTTAATCGGTAACGGTACTCTCGATATCCAGGTTAATGCCAAGTAATTGTTGGTTTCACCTAACAAGCCAGTAATTGTCTTAATTTGAAAAGTAGATAGAACACTACTAACCTTTTTTATATACGCCCAACTGGACTGAAACCAGCTCTGTACATTACAGAACATGTTGTGCATATCCTGTTTTCCATCCCACTGTTGTGCTCGGTGTGTGAGAGTGTAGTGGAGCGGGAGGCCAGCGTCAGTTCTCCTGCCCTTGGTGTGTGTTCCTGTTGCCCTTAACAGGGCTGACCAACACTGTTCGATGTGTGGAGAATCGTCCTAAACATCACAGGGGCAAATGGGGAAGGCCGGGGTGGGGCAGACCAATCACCACCCAGACACACTCCTCCGTGATTCGTCGGAAAAGTTGTCTTTTCGGAGTTCTCTCTCTCTCTCTGCACACTCCCAGCGAAATTAACACAAATTTGCATGCGAACTCTCTCTCCTCTCCCATTATGAATATATTTGAATTGCACACCTACTCACAGTTCATCAATCAGTTTCACCATCTGAGGGGGAGGGGGGGGGGGGGGTCATTTCCTCAACCTTTCCTGGGCTCTTTGTCATGTAAATTCCAGATCAGAGGGTAGCAGTGGTGGAGGAAGGTGAGTTGGAGCACAGGGCTATATGATCCATGTGACTTTCTGCTAATTGGCACCTCTGTAATTCTCACGGCGCACCTTTCCAACGATCTGATTTTCCTCATCAAACGTGATTGGACGTAATCGAGTCATGTGCGTTTTAAAAAAAATGCCGAAATCCGCACATTCGGTGCGACCGTGAAGCGCAACGGGAGGAGAGACGCATGGAGATTTGAGTGTGTTCGTTTCATGTTTTACAGAGCAGGGAAGTGTAGCTTATCTCTAGTTAGTTCCCGTAATGACTGTTTTTGTGGGGGGTTTTCCTCATATGTATTTATGTTTCGAACTTACAAAAATACACATTGAAATACGAACTGTCACAGTACAAAAGCATCTCCCCTATCTTTCACCTCACACACCTCTCTCTTCTCCGGAACACGCGGGTCGTCATGGCGGTCGCAGCTGATATTAAAAACAGCGGGGTCGCCTTGACCTCGTTTCTGAGTAGGGCTGAGGCCAAGGCAAACTCACCATTTAGCCCCTGTCGTTTAGACTCCTCTCCCATGTTGCTCTTGGCCATGTCTAACTAATGAGGCTTTCTTTCCCCCCCCCCCCCACCCCACTAAACTCATTCCAGTCCTCCTGAAAACACGAGAGGGAGAAGGAGAGGCAGAAAGCAGTTTCAAGTGGACCGCTCTCTTCGCTTGCACAGCGTGTAGCTTCAAATGATCCCTTTCTCGGTTCAGTACGTGCACCTTTTGGATGCCATCTAGCACCACGTTATTGATTTGGAGAGTGTTAAATCGGGCCCTGGCTGCGAGGGTAGCTCTTAATCCGAATACTCGAGCTGAGGTCCACAGACGAGCTGTCGATTCTGCCTCTCCTCTCCCCGGGTTCCCCCTCCCTCCTCTCCTCAGGCTTCTGCCACCCAGCTCTGTGTTTTCCCGACCCCCCCTCTCTCTCTTCTCCACGCGGCCGTGTGCTCCGGCCGTGTGCCCCTCGTTCTTTCTCCGCATCTGCCCTTCCACGTTCTACCAGCTCTCCCTCTCTCCTCTCCCTCTCTCCTTCACCTCTCCCCTCGCGCCAGTATCGAGCGTCCCTCCCCCACGCCGGAGGGTGTATCCGTGCCCAGTTAACCCCTCTAACTTTGTTTGAACTAACCGTGTATAGGTTTGCTTGTACTGACGTCCTAACCCTAACATACCACCGCCGACCCTTGACCCCTTGTGGGCCTAGTCTGGACACCATCTGGTTGTTTGAGGGCTTCTGATAGGAGAGAAAGAACCACTTTTTTTTTTTTTTTTTTTTTTTTTTTTTTACTCCACCTTCAACCAATTCTCCCCTTTTTTTTTTTTTTTTTAAATGATGCTTTTGTATACTGTATGCACAGAGAACACACATCATAATCACAGAGTAAGTAACGAATAATTACAGGGTAAGTAAGGGTAATTGAAAGTGTTGAGGCGAGCGGAGTCTCCGAGAATAGTTCCATTTCACCAGGAGTAGGGAGGGAGTAGGCGAGGTCAACGGACTGTTAGGACTGGAGAGAACGAAGAAAGAAAGACAAAGTCACTCCGTAATCAGTTGCAGCTTTTATTTAGTCAGGACAGGGTTTAGATGCCACACAGCACGGCCTCGTGAGCAGCTGAACTGCTCACTGACGCCTCACATCACTAATTCAATCGGTCTGACAACGACAAACCTGTTTCTCACTCCAACCTCCTGGCACCCCCCCCCCCCCCCCTTCTTCATCTCCCAGGTGATCCGCAAAGGCTGGCTCACCCTCAACATCAGCATCATGAAGGGCGGGTCCAAGGAGTACTGGTTCGTCCTGACGGCAGAGTCCCTCTCCTGGTACAAAGACGAGGAGGTGAGAGACTCCCCTTCCGGCATGCAGGCACACTCAAACACGGGGGGGGGGGCCTGATGGGGACGCCTGATGGGGACACCTGATGGGGACACCTGATGGAGCCAGCCTGGGAGAGCAGCTCTGATGCCGCTGGGAGCCAGGCTGTCACACCAGGCTGTCACACCAGGCTGTCACACCAGGCTGTCACACCAGGCAGTCACACCAGGCAGTCACACCAGGCAGTCACACCAGGCAGTCACACCAGGCAGTCACACCAGGCAGTCACACCAGGCAGTCACACCAGGCAGTCACACCAGGCAGTCACACCAGGCTGCTTCCTGGGGACCCCCGCTCGCTCCGTCGACCCCGAGACCACGCTCGGAGGTCCTCCTGGCTTGTGTGTGTGTGTGTCCCGGCCCAGCCTAACCAATGTGCAGACTACTGTTCAGCTGCAGCCTGATGAACAGGTAGTCTGAACACTGGGCAGGCGGGGGGGTGAGGGGGGGCTGCGGGGAGGAAGGCCCTCGAGGTCATTCTGCCTGCAGGTCAGTGCCCTAGGGACAAGAGAGGGTGGGGGAAGGGGGGGGAGTTAGGTAATGGAGGATAAACATTCCCCCGGATAAACCAAGCAAACTCCCCAAAACAACTATTCAAAGACTTGTAGAGATATATCTGACACAACTTCACTTAGAGGATTTCAAATGAGACTTTGATGAAGTGAGTTAAACAGCAGCAACAACGCACAGCGGCCTGCTCTCTCAAGTTCTGCACCGTCAGCGGAAAAAAAACCCCCGATTCCGCTACCGCTATTTATTTGAGATCATCTCCAAACTCGTTGGCGAGTTTGAGTTCTTACAAACGTGAAAACAATTAAATACGTTAAGAGCGTTTTTTTTTTTCCCCGTCCCGGCGAATGGCCTCGGATTTGAAATGACGAGAAATCCCCCGCAAATGGCAGACAAAAAAGATTTTGAGACGGATCGATTAAACTCACCAGAGATCCAGCGAAGACCTGGTCCCTCTGTCCCCAGGCCACGACGCTCTCCACCAGGACGGCTACAAACCCTGGGTTGTGACGAGAACACCGCTGGTCAGAGACAAACCTTTTAACCTAAAACCTTGACCACGGCCAAAGCCTCCAGCAGTCCTCGTCTCTGTGAAGGAGAGAAAGGGGGCGAAGGAGAAGTAGAGAGAGAGAGGGAGGGAGAGAGAGAGAGAGGGAGAGGGAGGGAGAGAGGGAGGATGGTGAAGGCAAACTGACGTGGCAGGCGGGCTGAAATGTTCCAGCCGGGATCTGACTTTGGAATTTGCAGGAAATCGTACTGGGTTACTGGGGGCGTGTTGGGGGATGTGGTGTGTGTGTGTGTGTGTGCGAGCGAGCGAGCGAGCGAGCGAGCGATCCTGTGATCTTATTTGAAAGCGTTGTGTGAATGTGTACCCTGTTTGTATGCGTATTTGCTACCGCTTTTTGTACGCACAATAGCATACATGGAAACATGTATGCCTTCATGTGTGTCGTTAAGTTTTTGAGCTTTGTCCAGTGTGTGTGGTGTGCGTGCGTGCGTGTGTGTGTGTGTGTGTGTGTGTGCACGTGCAGGGCGCTGGGGCTTGTGTGCTGCTCTGAGTGATGTAACCACTGGGACTGTGCTGTTCTCTGTTTTAGTACAGACATAAACGTTTCCAGATGCTTCTCCTCAACAGGCAAAGCTGGCACCCCCTCCCCCACACTCCTCCTCATCCTCCTAGTCTCCCTCGCTTTCTCCCCCACCCCACCTCTCTCTGTCTCTCGTCTTCTCCCCCTCTCTCTCTCCCTCTCCCTCTCTCTCTCTCTCTCTCTCTCTCCCTCTCTCTCTCTCTCTCTCTCTCTCTCTCTCTCTCTCTCTCTCTCTCTCTCTGTGTCTGTCTCTCTCTGTGTGTCTCTCTATCTCTCTCTCTATCTGTCTCTGTCCCTCTCTCTCTGTCTCTCTCTCTCTGTCTCTCTATCTCTCTCTCTCTCTCTCTCTCTCTCTCTGTGTCTCTCTCTTGCCAGCCTGGTGGTCTCCCAGACAGAGGAAGCACATTCCAGCCTGTCTGCTCATTGGTGGAGCGGCGCTGCGCTGCAGTCCGCTGTGCCGTTTCCAAAAGCCCCTTTTATGTGACTGCAGCTTACGGCCGTTGCCTTTTGTGTGCCGTGTGTCAAATCCAGGAGAAAGAAAAGAAGTACATGCTGCCCTTGGACAACCTGAAGCTGAGAGATGTGGAGAAAGGCTTCATGTCCACAAAACACATCTTTGGCATTTTCAATACAGAGCAGAGGTCAGGGATGTGTTTGTGTTTGTGTGCAGCAATTCCGTGTCATTTTTTGAAGATTATTATACATTTTTTTCCTGGCAATGTGGTATCCACAGCCATTCAGACTGGTTTCTAAAGCCTTTCTTAAAAAGTCATCCCGTGTTTGTCCGTTTTGTGGGTAGACTTTTTGGTGAAGTGTTTTGTCCAGCTCTTACTTCCACAGCCTTCTCTTAAGTGACCGTGTGCGTGTGCGTGTGTGTGTGGGTGTGCGCGCTCTCTCGGCTCCACAGGAATGTGTATAAGGACCTGCGCCAGGTGGAGCTGGCCTGTGACTCCCAGGAGGACGTAGACAGCTGGAAGGCCTCCTTCCTCAGGGCTGGAGTCTACCCTGAGAAGGACCAGGTACGGCTGCCCCACCCCCCACCCCCCCCCACCACCACCACCAGGAGGGCTGCCCACAGCCACACTTCAGGAGACGCAGAACGAGAAGAAACGCCACGCACACACAGGATGTACCACTATGGGATTGTTGAGGTTGTGTGTGTGTGTGTGTGTGTTGTGGCCCAGGTGGAAAACGAGGACGCCGCCCCAGCAGACACCTTCTCCATGGACCCCCAGCTGGAGCGGCAGGTGGAGACCATCCGTAACCTGGTGGACTCGTACAGCGGCATCGTCAACAAGTCCATCAGGGACCTCATGCCCAAGACCATCATGCACCTCATGATCAACAGCGTGAGTGGGGAGGGGGGGGGGGGCGGGGTGGACGGTCACCTGTCCAGCTCTCTGAATCAACACGGCGGCGTGTGTCCTCGTCGGATTTCCCAGGCTGGCTATCCGCTAAAAGGAGGAGGGACTCACTCTGTTTCCACCCCCCCAATCCCCTCCGCAGGCCAAGGACTTCATCCACTCCGAGCTGCTGGCCTACCTGTACTCGTCCGGCGACCAGAACAGCCTGATGGAGGAGTCTGTGGACCAGGCCCAGCGCCGGGACGAGCTGCTGCGCATGTACCACGCCCTCAAGGAGGCGCTGCACATCATCGGAGACATCAGCACCACCACCATCTCCACCCCCGTGCCGCCGCCCGTCAACGACGGCCGGATGCCGGAGGCCAGGTGAGGGGGGGTGGCGGGGGTGAGGTGGGGGGTGGGGGGGACTTGGAAAAGTCCCGAGTTTCATGACACTGAACAAGGCTTTTCGACGTAATCCAATGACTTTCTCTGTCTTTGTTTTTCTGCCTCTCTCCCTCTCTCTCTCTCTCTCTCGTTTGGCTGTTGTACTTCCTGTCCCACGCCAGCCCCACCCCTCAGCGCAGGCCGGCCGCAGCAGCCCCTCCCCCCAGCCGTCCGCCCGGCGTGCGAGGCCAAACCCCGGGGCCGCCCTTAAACCCCTCTCCTGCGTTCGGGGCTCCTCCCATCCCCTCTCGCCCCGGCCCACCTATGAATGCCTTTAACAGCAACAGCGGCCTGGACCCCTTCAGCGCCCCCCCTCTGATCCCCTCTCGGCCAGCCCGTATCCCCCCTGGTGTGCCCAGGTAAGACCCCCCGCCCTGGTCCCCCCCCTCCCCCACCGGGGGTGTCATATCTCAACCTCATGTCATACCTCCTGTGCGCCATTGGATTCCCAGTCTAACGATGATGCTCTTGTACTGCAGCACCATAACTCTTGACAAGTTGGAATAGCTTCCTGTGTGTGTACGTACGCTGTACGTCTGCCTGCTGCTCGCTCCTCCATCTCTCTCTCTCTCTCTCTCCATCTCTGTCTCTCTATCCATCCTTCTGCGTTCAACCCTTCTTGTATCTGTTTCTGGTCTCATCTCCCCTCTCTCTTTTTCCTCCTTCTCCCGTCTCTCTCTCTCTCTCTCTCTCTCTCTCTCTCTCTCTCTCTCTCTCTCTCTGTGAGCTTGTCTTACCCCTTTGTCTTCCTCTTCTCTCCCCCTTGCAGCAGAAGACCACCAGGCGCACCTCAACGGCCCACCATTATCCGCCCCGCCGAACCCTCCCTGCTAGACTAGAACCAAGCCCAGGCCCACCTCTGTGTGTGTTTGTGTTTTGTTTTAGCACTGGGGCCGAGAAGGGGGGGGGACGGGGGGACGGGGCCAGCCTTACTTTCACGTAGTCGACTCAACTGTTGTCAAGCTGCTTAATTCTCTCTCTAATCTCAAGACCCATGTCGGCCACTCCCCCTCGTGCTAAACAAGTACAGAAACCTTAACATCTCGAGTATTTCGAAGTTGGTTTGAGATTGGAATGGGACTGGTGTGGGTATGCCTTCGCTGCTGTCTCATGTTGGGCCAGCAGGGAGCAGCCTAGCAGAGGGTTGTCTAGGTCCGGAGAGCTGTGGTGTAACCTGCCTCTCGACAATGATCTGTCAGGACCTATTGCCCTGGATAAACCCCACGGTTCACTTCGGGTTTGACGAAAGTTCATTGCGGCTTCTGTTGAAGTCGTAAATCCGGAAAAAAATGAAAAAAAAGGCTGCCTGTCCTCTCCCCCCTCCCCCCGGCGTGCCTTAGTGACTGAACCTAGACCTCTGTGAGATAGAAAACACACTCATTCTGTTCATTTGTTCTTGGTTTCATACTGAAAGGAAAAAAAAAAACAATAGGTTATTATTGCTGTTATTATGATGATGATGGTGGTGTTGATGTTAATTACTTTGTGTCATGTTATTTTTATTTCAGTGTCCGTTTAACGACCCCCCCCCCCCCCCCCCACTATCCATAGCTCCCAAGCAGCTCTCTAACCCCACCTGAAAGAGGCACATAGAGTCTATTTAGCAGGGCTACTAATGACAAACCCGGTAGCTTTTGCCCGTTATCAAAATATCCTGCCATGATGAGAAGTTGTCAGCTAGTTTGACCACTTAAACCAAGCACTTCTAACTGTGTATCCTCCCAGGCCACTCCCAGGCATGTGGGGGGGTACTTTCATCACTATGAGACTATGCACAACAAACATAGGCGGGAGAGAAAAGGTTCTGGCGCTTTGCGAGGTGCTTTTTTCCCCCCCCCTGCTAATTCTCAGTCGTAGAACCTCCTAGAACAGAACCTTTTAAGTCTAAGCTCGTCGATAGAATTGTTCTTCTCTTAGGGCAGAAACGGGCGAGAGGGGAGAGATGTCACCTTTCAGTGAGAACAGGAAGGGGGGGGGGTGGGTGGGTGGGTGGAAGTTGTAGGCACGCAAAGAGACGTTGTCCTAGCCTGACCCAGAACCAGAGGCCACGAGTGATAGATCTTCCTGGTGTCTACAGAATGCCTTTGTACATAACTTTATGCTGGATGGAGAGGCTCCATTTAAACCAATAAAAAAAAAAAAAAAAGATGGATGTCTCCATTTTAACAAAAAAAATTCAATAAACAAAAGGAAAGCTAAAAACCGTTGTTATGGACTATAATCGACGCCAAACATTTTAATTGTAAATGTAGTGATCGTACTAATGGGAGCACTAACACAGCCGTTCTAGCTTGGTGTAGGGAAGAGGTGACTCATCTCCTGATGCATTATTTATAACCCGGGCATTTTGTCATTGTATTGTTTTGATGGCAACCATGCCGGCTGTATAGAATCCCTTCCCCCTGAGAGCAGATGGCACAGGTGTCCCGGAGCCCTCCCTGGGGCCTCGTCTACAGGGTCTCTCAACCCAGAGGGTCAACAGTAGACAGCGTCTCCACAGCTGTGATTATTTGCTGATGAATAACTTTTGATTGCTCTGCAGGGGCATTTGATCATTGATTTTCTTTTTTTTTTCTTTTTTTTTTTTCTTCCTTCTTCTTCTTCCTTGATTTCACTTTATTTTCTTGGGGTTTTAGAGGGAAGGGAACGAGAAGTTGAGTGATGATGGTGGACTACTTACATTTTCCTCTTCTTGAATTCTAATCGAGGTTTAGCGGGTGGTGGGAGTTCAACTCTTCGGTGTTTGCATATTCTGCCCAGAAAGGCTGTCTGGACTATCCCTGACGCTCACCTCCGGAAGCCTTCATAGCCTCAGCCCCTCTGCATGATGGAACTGGCTGAAGGTGTTAAACCACAGACTCTCTGGGCAGGATGTTGTCTTCTCTTAAGTTTCATACCAGGTCTGGCTACCGTGGCAGCACAACAGAAACTCCCCTTAAATAAGGAGAAGTAATGTATCCGAACGCAAACACACGAGGTCTATATTTTGCAACCCCCAGCGCTGATGCGTAAATGTTATGGGGGTTCCACATAGACCCAGGTGGACAAAATTCCTATTTCGGACTGTCACTGTAGCCTGTATCTGGTCACACCCACCTGGTGTCCTGTAATTGGTACGGTTGTGCCGACTGTCTGTTTCCCTGATGGATGTCCCCTGCTTCCATCCCCTGTTCCCCCAGCCCTCCCCTCTCTGGGTCTGATGGGATAGGGCAAGGAGCCGACCTGCGGACACCTTTCTTTTTGTTTTTACAAAGCCTTTGTCAAGTGCCTCTGTAGCAATGAATGGATTTGAATAAACAAATGAAGAGATTTTTGGGGGAAAAAGGCGAGCTAATAAAGAGGTATTGTGTACAATAAAGGGACTGGCTGTGGTGGTTGGTGTCTCCTTGTGTCCTGTGGTATCCTCTAGATGTACCCTCCAGGGGGCCTTAAAAGTCGCGTCTCGCTTCCTTACGTCTTCCCCCGAGTTGTGAGGTCCTGATAGGCCTCTCAACTCGTAGAAGGAAGGAATTGCTTCCGACACGGGAAGGAATCTAGGCCGACTTTTAAGACTCGTCTCTAGTTTTTTTCCCTCTCCCTGCTTGCATTCCTCTGTCCCGTCCTCTTCTGTCCTCAAGACGTTACCGTGGGAACCCCGCTGCTAAAGGCTGGGCGCCTTTTGATCCTTAATCAGAGGGATGATCATCTTTTATTCCTTGCGCAAGCATTTGTACTGAACGGGCAGTGCGCATTCAACGTAATCCCCCAGTAGTACATATCTGGTGGTGATGGTCCTTTAATGTTACAGATTTGAACTGTTTTTCTGACTTACCTCATCAATACATGGAACTGGCCTTTTCCCCATGACGGCCATCATGTCACTGTAAATAAGCCTAAAGAAAGCAGTATGTTCTCATCCAGAATGGGAAAGACAAGATGGGCAGCGTTCAACTCTGACATGGATGTTGCCTTGATCCAACAGCACGACGCCTGGGAGAAAATGCTGAGGAGAAAGTGTTTAATCCCGGTCTTGTCGTTACGCTTGTCTCTGAACAGGCGCCCTGCCCCTCGACGGAACCAGTGGTGACCCTGCTACAAAGCAGGCGACTGGACACGCCTGCTCTACAGTCCAACAGACCGCCGGACCCATAGAAGACCCACTAGGAACACCTTACATCCATAACATCAAACCATAGCATACAGCAGTACAGTACGTTCCACAATTGTTGGGTTTGCCCTGTTTTGCGTAGCTACAATCCATTCTGTGCACTTTAAGTGAAAGTGTCTTATTTGGAAACTCACACATCCCCCCCCCCAAAAAAAAACTAAACAAAAAGCTGGCTCATCTCAGACAGTTCATGTTATTTATAAATGAACCAGAGAGATTGTGTTGATAAGTGTGTGCCAAAATCAACGAAAAAATCTGATGTTTTTCATAAAAGTAACATTTACTTGAGCACATACCCAGGCCTTGGTCCCAATGAAGCCTCTGAAGATGACCTTTGAGTGTGTTTGTGAACTTGGGAGTTTATTCCATTTGATTTCTTAGGATTTTTGTACATACTTGAGGGAAACTCAAATTTGTGCCAAGTGCACCTACGATCCACATGTTGTCACGGGTAACCCCTGGATGGAGTTAGACTATGTGCAACTGTTGAATGTTGTTTTTCCAGAGGCAACTGATAAACCGTTTGGGGTATTTAGTGTTAAAAAGTGAGATTAGCTAACCTTTTTTATGTTACGTTAAATTACATGGTTGGGCCAGGAGCTGGTTACTATGGAAACAAACCTGTAAATGAAATATTAGCCTATTTTAACAGAAGGCCTTAGGTATGGTCTATTAGCCCACAATTTATAACTATTAAGTGCAATTGTACAGAGGCTTTATGTTATTAGACTGGATAATGGACCCATAACACTAAAAATGGTACTAGTTTGCCTTATACCATCTCCCTTCTGTGACATTAACATGAACTATTATTAAGTTTCATTACATGGAAGGTAAAGTCATTAATCAGGGAGATTGCTGGTATGAATAGTAACAGGCCTTTGATCCATTTCCTAAAGTATTGTGTCTGGTTTCTAGTAACGTTTCTATTAAGTTAATGACATTGTGACTGTGGTTTGCTGTACAAAAGGAAATTACATCTTAAGGACAGTATTTGCTTTATATTCTGGTTCCACATTCCATTGAATGTCACAGCAGGATTCACACAATAATGTAAAATAAATATGTGTGAAAACAACATCTTTGATAGAAGTGATTTCTTTTAACAAAGGCAATGATTAAACAGCCTTTTGGAGAGAAAGAAATCAGCATATATATTGTGTAAGATATGTAACACCAATGTTGTAAATAAATAATTGCATTGTCACTCATTCTAAAACTCTTAATTACATCTGTCATCTTGTACCACTACATCTTCACAGATAGATTTAGGATGAGTGGTCACAACATTCTTACATAATGTTCATGAAAAAAGTAGGAACTTTTCCGGCTTGTCAAACTTCACCCATCACTACAAAAGTTGTGTTCAACAACTGATACAGAACATCACGTACACAAGCACTAGGAGAGACCATTACTCCACAAAAGGGTCATGTTGGTTCCATCACCCTTGTGTCTTGGATATGGGAGACACCAGAGACCATGGGGGTGGTAGCAGCTATGTTCGTACTCTCCTCTTGTCGTCGAAGAGGCTTCTGAGTGTGCAGACCTGGGTTACAGCCACGGTAAGGATGACCAGCAGGTTGAGGCAGGACCAGAAGGAGACCCTCCACAGGTTGTCCTCCAACAGGTAGCGGTCACGAGCCTCAAACGCCCTGAGGATGCTCTGGACCTGCCGGCTTTTCTCCAGGTGACGATGCACTGACTCTGTGGTCTCCTACAATGAGAGAGTACAACCTCTGGATTAGCTGTCTTAATCCACTTGATGTTCTCTCAAGACATACACTACCATTGGTGTGTATACAATACAAGGAGCAGAGGTACACAGGAGTGAATCTGATTGGAGCTGTGGAAAACGGAGTCCGGAGAAATGAGAGGATGAACTCTGGAAGTTCCTTCCAAAGTTATGCAGGAAACGTAAAAACACGAGCAGTGGAAACTTCTAGAATTGCAATTTGAGTGGTCCACCTCACCCTCATGTATTCCAGTTTGAACTCCACCAGGCTCTCTGGCTGGTCCATCTCAACCCAGCTGTCGCCTCCATCAGCGGCCCCCGCCTGGCCCTCGAGGATCACCTCGAAGAACACCATCTTCTCAGACAGCTTACTGAAGCTGTTGTCAAAGCACAGGCGGTAGTCCCCATCCTCTGTGGGCTCCACCCTGGGGCAGTGACAGAGAAGAACATGACACCACACCCAGAAAGGGCAGACGGCTGTGTTTGGGGGGTGGGGGTTGAGGGGGGGGGGGGGGGAAGAGATACACAGAGGTCGTAGCACGGCTGCTCTCACTCACGTGTGGATGCCGTCAGACCTGCTGAAGTCAGAGGCTAGCCGGTAGCCACTGGGGGAGATCAGGGTGAAGCCCACATCCAGACCTGCTCCCGCTATCACCTGCAGGAAAGACACATCAATAAGAAGGGAGTCAGGTGGCTGAGCGGTTAGGGAATCGGGCTAGTGATCTGAAGGTTGCCAGTTCGATTCCCGGCCGTGCAAAAATGACGTTGTGACCTTGGGCACTACTTGCTTCAGGGGGAATGTCCCTGTACGTACTGTAAGTCGCTCTGGATAAGAGCGTCTGCTAAATGACTAAAATATTAAATGTAAATGTAAGAATCGCATTTCAGACACGCTGTTATAACACTGTCTGCTCATGCATACTCTCAAACGGAAAGGGATCCCTGATCTTAACACCCTCCACTCTCAAAAAAGGAAATGGGACACACATGAATTTTGTCCAGTTAGTTGACCCGGGCCTCATCCTTTTATCTGCTACCCTGATTTCCCTATTCAAATATGTCTGGCCCCAAGTCACTTTGGTCTCCATTCATCGGGATACTACTATATCTCCTCTGAGTTCGAGTATAGTTGAGAAATTAAGAGTCTACAGTAGCATTTAGGCTACAGCAGCTAATCGTACATGGTTGTCTGCTCAAATGATCCTAAGATGTGTGTAGGGTAGGTTAAATCAACTGGTATCTTAAAGCAGTTGTAATATTTCTCTGACAGCATTGAGGAGATGGGATGCTTCGTTTCTTCGATTCACTACGGCACAGTTGTCAGTCTCAGTTGAGGCAAAGGGGAGAGGAAAGGCTCAAGATCTCAGGCCCTTCATATACTGTATCTCTCTGCCAATCCAGTGTCAGCTGTTCCTGAGTGGATCCCTCAGTAAGCCAGCCAGGCTCCATCTGAATGCAACCCAGCCCACAGAAATGTGTCATGGCTAGTCCATCCAGGGGTGTGAAATCACACTGCAGTCATGTGTCGGCCAGAACGCTGCAGGAATAGTAGCTATATGGGCTGGGCATGGAGTGTAATTATGTACAATAATAAAAAATTGCAATAGCCTAATGTCAGTAATAAAATAGGAGGATGAAGAACATTTTTTGTGTTGGATTCAAAATCTGGACTACAAAATATCCGATTTAGGAAAGGCTGATGCATAATCATGAGTATTCTCATTTTATCTGCAGACAAAAAACATGAATTTGGTTATAGACAGTCTATATAGCCTGCTATGGGATTCTGGATACTAACATGGAAGGATTGTTGTGTTATCTTTTGCCTTGTACCTGAGCAAAGTCCGTTAGGGAAATGGCTAGCGTATTTTGTACTAATAAAACACTAAGACATATTGTTATAAAGTACTCCAAATACAGTACAGTATGCTACAGGTGGAGAGAGCGAAAAACAAAAGAGAGCCAGAGAAAGAAAATACTTTTACCTGATACTCTACTTCCAAGCTCCCGTTCTTCACAGTAGTTTGAAAAAAACATTCTGTTGTGCCAGCAGGCAATAGAATAGTAAATTCGGTGTCTTGACTTTGTCCCGAGCACAAAGTAAAGTCAAAATTTGCTACAAAATATGTGAGCAGCAAACCAAGGGTTACACCTGACACAGTTCGACAAGTCATCTCGTCCGTAAGAAAACGTCTCACTCAGTCGCGGTTGTCTCAAGCACGTAACTTTTAACCCACTCAATGACACTGATGACTTGCACTCTATACATAATACAACACAACTTACAGTAAAAGACACATGTTGAACACTGCAGTTTCGCGACTGGTCCAAGCAGTCCAGCAGGGCAGAGTCGCCACTGATCTGATATATTGAAAGGGTGGTTGTAAGATGTTTTATGTCAGTTGAGTTGACCAAAGATGGGTGTAAGTGTAACGCGCACACGTACAGTTTGGGTTGTTTGCTTTGATTTGGTGAAAACAGGATAGGCTAAATGTGTTTAAATGTTTTTAAACATTTTGATCAAGCGCAATATGGCATAGGCTGGCATAGTGCAGTATCAATTAAGTAGAGAGATAGTTAAAGGACGGTGCATCTAAAAATAAAAACATATTTTCCCTCTTACCTATAGGGCCATTTATCCATAGGCTAGGTTGTTTTGATGTGAGATGCATATGGTGCTCAAAGCGCTGTTACGTTTCTAGGCCAAGGGGCTGCCATAGACTTCAGTGGTAAATGAAGATAAGCGTAAGCAGGCTTTAACAATAAAAGGTAGAAACTCAATGGGCGACTACGCAGATTTGCTGCTTGCCGCCAATAAAGATGCAGGGGTTCCAAACGGGCACATGTGTTAGGCCTGTATGACGAAATTGTTTGGATTGATGGCGCAACGGTCAATTTTTTGGAGTTTGCTAAACAAATGTAGCCTATGCTGCCTGTGCACGTGCATACTGGCTTCCTGTGCTGTAGAGTGTAGACCACCACATGCGGTTAGGGTGATAGAAAGAGAACAAGAGCAAGAAAAAACAATAAAGATAATTATTTAATGTTAATACAACACATTGCTCAATTCACTCATCGATAGGCTTACTGGAAGAAACATGTTAATCTGCAATCGTCCTACTGAAAGAAAAAATTATTTAAATAAATAATAATAATAAATGTAATCTATTTGCCTACAAGACAAAAATATTTAGCCTAGTTAATCCCCCAACAGTGCACATGTTGGCAGTTATTATAAACATCATTAAAATGATATCAACTACTATTGAATGTTGGGTTGTTTTCCATTGATCAAATATATCTTACACAGCAGACAGTGAGTGGCCCTAAGTGTCAAAAAAGAGGTAATGATCCTGAGAGATGAGGGAGAGAGTGAGAGAGAGCGAGAGAGGAAGAGAGTAAAACAGAAAGATAGAGTGAGAGTAAGAACCAGAGACTGACAAAATCCACGTGAAAGAGGAAAGTAAAGTATGAACAGAAAGCGCAGTTTGTCAGTAACAGTGTAGTGGGCGTGCTTCGAGTGTTGCTGTAGATGCACTGTGCATGGTCACTGTCTCGCCACAATGCTCATTTGCATGCCTCGACTTATCAGGCAGACTGAGAACTGATACAGTGTAAGGTGGTACTCAGACAGTCGTGTTTAGTCTAACCAAAACGTTCCGGTCTCTTCTGTGAGTGGACAGTGGTCTCTGTGACTACTGGACTTCTCCGGACTGGTTACTGAAGAAGGACTTCTAGGTTCTTTGTATGTTGAGGTGGCAGCTTTCATCTATCTACATCCCACGGGATTTCTCTTCTAGTGAAGCTCCTCGATGCTTTAGGACTCCGTTTACTGCTTCTCATTGTTAGCTGAGACCACCTGGGTGCGGACCGCAGTTCAGTCGAACTAGAGGATCAGTTCTTTTCCCCCATCCCTGGTTATAGAGATATTTTTTAGTTTTTGGTCATGGCAGAAGGTGGTATCGCGTACCCCTCTGTGTTTATGGTGGACAGCAGTGCTGTCTACCCCCGACTGCCGTCCAAGCCTCCCCCAGCACAACAGAGGCCTGGGATCCAGATCATTCTGTTCCTGCTGGTCAGCCTGGCTCTCTGTGGCATGGTCATAGAGGCCTTCTTCATCTACCACCTCTACGACACTGTGAGTACGACATTTACTCTGCCTGACTGTCCGACGATATTACCGCACCTGTCTTTCCAATCTCCTGATTTTCTAGCTGAATGTCTGCCTGTCTGTCTGTCAATCTGACTGTCAGTCTGAATGTCCATGGGTTTGTCTATTTGTTCAAACACATTAATCCATGTACTCATTTTTCATATCTTTCAATCTAGCTCTTGTCACTCAAGATTCTCTTTCTTCTTTTGTTTTAACTTTTCATAATTTTCTCTTGACACCTCTTGTTTTCAACTTATCTGTCTGGGCATTTCAGATACATTAAAAAAAATCATTAATGTACATTAATCAATTTATTGCTGATGACAGAAATATAATTAAATGGCGGCAGAGTAGGAAGCAAATGACCCCATATGAAGGACAAATACGGTGCAATGATGCATTGTTTCGTTTACATTTTATTCTGAAATTATTTCCTAAAAGGAACAGAAACAAGCGATGACGAAATAGGCACAGAAATTCACAAGTGTCCTTCCTTAATCTGCTACCTGTCCTCAACACGTGGTCAATTCTGTGTAGGTCTAAACTGTCCACACATCTATGTGTAGAAGGACCTCATACATTTCAGCCCACTTGTCATGTTAAGATTCCTTATCTCAAAGTGTAGTTTTGTTCATAAGCGTAAGCAGTCCACGAATGTATTAAGCAGGATTTCAGATGGAGAAGTATCAAGCTCTGGTTTCGGACCAAGGATGTTTTCCATGACGCATGTTCCTCAATGGTAACTGGCCAGGTGTTGGAAATGAAACTTACATTTACATTTAGTCATTTAGCAGACGCTCTTATCCAGAGCGGCTTACAGTAAGTACAGGGACATTCCCCCTGAGGCAAGTAGGGTGAAGTGCCTTGCCCAAGGACACAACGTCAGTTGGCATGACCGGGAATCGAACTGGCAACCTTCGGATTACTAGCCCGATTCCCTCACCGCTCAGCCACCTGACTCCCTGAAACTTACAGTAATGTCCACAGATGTGGATTTGAGTAAGAGAAGAAACTTAGTCTAGTACAAAAAGTGGATAGTGGTGGTTGGGGGGATTTGGGAGGGGGGTGGAGGGGGGGGGGGGGGGGGGGCCTGCGGTCTGTGAGCTACTTTTTCTCATTGCCGGAAACCTAAGCGTGTCCTACTTGCCTTCCTGTACATTACCTCAGTAAGGCCTCATGCACAAATCCAATCTTACTATCTGTCTCTCTTTTTCTCTCTTTCTCACACACACACACACACAAGATGCACAAAAGCACAGAACCACACTTACGTATCACTTTGTATCTGTTGCAGAGAGGATTTGGAGTGTTTAGTAAGAGTATTCAAGGTATGTCAAGGTTTACTACTTCTTTTTCTGTCACTAATGAAATAGAAGTCAGACATTCTCTAAAATGCTAATCACACGAATGACGCCATAACCTTTAACAGACCAATCTGAAGTTGTTACCCTGGCCCCAACCAAAGCATCGACTGTAATGGCGCCTTCAAAACCTCTCGCCCATCTGATTGGTATGACAACCACAATAGATTCAGTCTCAGTAAACCTGTGTATGTTGTAAATGCTATTTACACTCTATAACCTTTTGTTTACTCTTAACTGAACTCTTAACCGCTCTCCAGCTGGACCTCCAAGGCGTCATTCGAATGGGATCATGCAATGGGTCAGGGAGGAGCCCCCCTTTGTCTATGACATGGACTACAGAGATGGAAAGCTGGTCATAAAGAGAGAGGGATTCTACTATGTCTACTCCAAGCTCTATTTTAAAAGCTCCATCCACTTCACACACACTGTCCTCAAAGATTCAGATCGGTATCTTGCGAAACCCATCCCCCTCCTTCAGTCCCAGTGGTTCCACGCTAAAGACAAGATAGTGTTATCTAATAGTTATCTGGGAGGGGTGTTCCAGTTCTTTAGGAATGACTCCATCTTTGTGACAGCGTCAAACACCTCTAATGTCATACGCTCCAAGGCATACGAGAACTACTTTGGTGTCGTCATGATCTGTTGATCTCCGTTTATCACCGTTTGCTGAGGGTAAGAAAGTAATGAAAGAGTTGGAAAGCAAACATTTCGAAATCGATTTATACGATTAATGCTCATCACGAATCATGATTTACAAAAGAATGACAAAATGTCATACATATTTGAATTTGTTCTGCCATTGTGAGGTCAGGTCAGGTCAACACTGTTTCAGGTCCGAATTTAGGAAAGGGCGTAATAGAGTCTGCAGGGACTGTCAAGAGCTTATCACATGGGTATTCTTAACCTCCAAGACTCTGCAAGTAAGTTCTGTCATACTGGGAAGTCTCAATACAGAACAGTACAGATATATTATTTTCACAAACGTGTACAGTTTAATGAAGATAGTTTATTGACTTTATTAGATACGATATAACTTTTTTTTACTTTTACATTACGGTATACATTGATAAAATTATGGAGAGCTAAATATACATGTTAATGTTATCCAACCAATGAATGTTAAGAGCACCTGACATTCAGGTTCTTAGTGAAATTCATTGTCCTTGTGTAATACTACCATACAATAGCCTAATTAACATGAATTTTGCTTTCAAGTTTAACGTTTTAACGTTAAACGTCATGTGTATCAAATGTATTTATACGATACCTAAATAAATCACTTTATCGTTATTCTTTCTATAATTCCGTGTCAGAATTGTTTTCACACACACACACACCACTGCATGCGAGTTTACATTTACATTTAGTCATTTAGCAGACACTCTTATCCAGAGCGACTTACAGTAAGTACAGGGACATTCCCCCCCGAGGCAAGTAGGGTGAAGTGCCTTGCCCAAGGACACAACATCATTTGGCACGGCCGGGAATCGAACCAGCTACCCTCTGATTACTAGCCCGATTCTCTAACCGCTCAGCCACCTGACTTCCCTTGAGTTTGCAGACATCATTTGTGTGACGGTTGCATTGAGTTCAATTGAGAGAGTGGTCGCATTATCAGTGGATGTTGCACCCACTTTGTAGCATCAGACAAACATAGAGCTGAGAGCCTTCTCCTGCTCCCCCCCCCCCGCCCCCCCACACACACACACACACACACACACACACACACTGACCCAAAAGAATGCCCCGGTGACACATGAGCCCCCATACACCTTTTGTTCGCCAAAACCTAGGTGAGTACATGAAATAAATGTGTCTCAAAACAGACAAACAACACAACTTCAAAGTAATATGATGCACACAGGTACATGTGTTTATCTCTGAATGAGAACAACTGCGTATGCAGTCACAGAGATAAGCTGGCAAAGAGCCGTGCTGAAACACATGCACAGACACAATACGATTCGATTGTGCGCCTCGACGTTCTTATCTATCTCGAAGGCAGCGCTTTCCTTTTTTCAGGCCCTCCTCTGCGCGTCGTCGTCGTCTTCCTGCTCTTTCCCCTCTGTGGCGTCCTCTTCTAAGAAGCTGCTCTTTGACTGCGCCCACGCCGCAGGCCCGGGTTGTATATTTGTAAACTGTAGAGGAAGTGGGGGGGTGGGTGGAGGTGGGGGGTTATCGGGGGGGATGGAGGGTGGAGATGTGAGCAGCAGGTAGCTCGCTTGCTTTGTTTCGCTGACTCAGTTTCCGGCCCATTGGAAAAGGATACACGAAGAGGGGAGACAAGACGCTGCACTTGTCACGCTGTGACACGGCATGTGAGTGTGTGCGGGATTGTGTTTGAATCGTTGGTCATCGAACATATTCGAATTCTTCTTGCCTCCCAATTTGCACCAGCCACATTACAGTACAGACGACTCATGAATTAGTCCACGTGTCTGCCCTGGGTCAGCTCTATCTTCTCTGTCTGCTGTAGCAAAACAGGTCAAGTGACATTGAAAAAGGTATGAACTAGTCCTGAACTAGTCCTGAACAAGTCCTGAACAAGTCTTAACAAGTCTTCCAGTTTTAGAGCATGTTTTCAGCCGATATTGAGTCATCTGCTCTCCTTCTGATTTCTCGGTGGTTACACCACTGGTTTTATGTATGTGCTACAAAGGCAGGAAGAGTGCACCTTTTCTGTGTGGTTGGGTTTTCCACATTAGTCATATATACCAGACTGTCCACAGATCAGATGTGTATGGAGAACATTTCAACCAGTACCTACCACTAAGTGGAAAAAGCAATATGTCATAATAAGTAGCATTCAATAAATGATTAAGCAGTCATACAGTACATCATTTGGTTGCCAGGCTGCCATTGTAACTAAGAATACATTCTTAAGGACTTGTCGGGTTAAATAAAGGTTTCCATCTTTTTGGGGGATGCAGGTGGTTAACAGAAGACCTGGTCATGGTTCATCTGTTTTTCTAGCTTCTGTGAGAGATGTGCTTTCACATCTGAAGCAGGAGAAGGTTCCATCAGGTTCCCTCAGCAGTGGAACTACTGTACACTGTCTCAGCTAACAGCTAAACACTGTCCCCTGCTGTCTTTCACAGTAACGTTGCTTCCATGGGGTCCTGAGATACTGTTGGCTTGAAACCTATTTTTTTCGATCAATTTGACAGAAAACATGTTGATACTGTATCAACAACAATATGATGAGCAGTGTGTGCTAAACATCATATCAAGTTGCTGCACAGGACTGTGTTACAAAGGTGCTGGAAATGTGTGTCACTCTACTTCACTGGACCTAACTGTGATTGGACATAGTGCACCTGGTCCCTCCTCTAAGACAGGCAAACAGTAGTCAGTGTGTGGTTAACTATATGACACATCAAACACGCATTCCTATGTGTCAGTTTCACATATTAGAACATGAAAATCTCAGAACGACCACATATTTTGTTTTTGAATCAAAAGTTGTAAGTTCAGACCAAAACCCAGACAAAAAACACGATACAGGGAAGATAAATCAGTGATTCCATTGCATTTTCCATTGACTATGGAAATAATAGAGTAGAGGAGAGATTAGAGAGATGTTTTAAAGAGAACTGAGTTGACAGAGGAAACATGGAACTCGGAATCATGACACAAAACGTCACGGTTGGATCTGAATCTGCACTCCACACACATCCACACACACACGCGCCAACGTACATACGCACACATGCACACAGTCATATGTGCCCAAAACTCCGGTCCCTGCTCTCACATCCGGCAGGGGAGAAGCATTGGCATGAAGGAACCTGAGTTAGACATCGGATTTCCTCAGCGGAGTGAGTGGGAGAGTGGAGGCTGAAAAGTCAACATAAGCTAGCATCCTAGACAGGCTTCATTTATCAGAAACTTGTGGTCACAGGATCTAATACACAGTAATGAGATAGCGAATGT
The DNA here is from genome assembly GCA_023658055.1 of Thaleichthys pacificus. Classification (NCBI taxonomy): domain Eukaryota; kingdom Metazoa; phylum Chordata; class Actinopteri; order Osmeriformes; family Osmeridae; genus Thaleichthys; species Thaleichthys pacificus. The sequence goes on from CM042862.1 coordinate 7,716,639, forward strand.
ACAACATTCTGATCGGTGGAAAATCGGTGTTTCCCTGCCGGTTGGAAACAATGTGTATCTATTTGGATAGTAAATGCGTATGTGTTCCAACTGGTAACCTTCTGTCTCGCTTATAGATTATGAATACGATTTTGTGATGTGTGAGTCCCTGAAGGCCATGTTTGGATGGTCTCGCATTCAGGGAAGATTGTTCTTCGACAGCGTGACACAGGGAGGTCCATGACTCAGCCATGATTCAGGGGGATGCACTGTGAAAACCTTTTGCTTTCTCTTCATGTCTGGGGTCTTATGGTTGAGTCACAGCAACACAATAACACTAACGTAAACCTCAGTAGCACACAACACCGTGTGACCTAACCTTTCACTTGTCACTTGTTTACATTTACAATATGTGGTGTTTTTTTAAATACAATATTCCTGTCAGCAACAGCTGCTCTAAAGCACATAGGTGAATACAGTGTGCATGAACTAGAGATACTTGACAGTTTAAGGCTGTACATAACCATAAAGCTGACTGCTTGTGGTTTCTAGACTCCGATTTGAAAGATTTAGGAATGTTTTGATTAGAGCGGTTGAAACAAAATTTAAAAAATACTATAGAAACATTTATCCAAACATTAAACTAATACAATAAAAAAAACTATACAAAACACATCCGGTAGTAAATACATTTGTTCACGTTATACATTATTTTATAATTTATTAAAATAGGTACAAAATAAGCAATACATTCCAGTGAATGTGTAACATTGTTTTTCGAGTTTAAAGCAGTATAAAGTTAGTCACACAATGACATATAGTACATTCATGGGGTATGATCTTCCCTGTCATTATTCCCTTAGCATCATTAAATAAAAAAGCTAATAAATAAACATATATAATATAATATAAAACCCAAAATCTCAATCTATAATTGTGTAATGTTTAAGTACAATACAAAGGCAAAAGCAAACAAATTACAAATTGCCAAAAACTAAAAGTATTCAATCATACTTCAATGTGGCACGTGGACAATTTCCCTTTTATTGTCTCACTGGACACAGGTGAAGATCAGGAGGCATTCTGGTTGCTGACTAGGCTATTAGTATAGCCTATAAGTAAGTTCATAATGTCCTTATTTAAGTGACCTTTATTAAACCTGTCAATCCACTAGTTTCCTTTTTCTTCTCCCCTTTTCTCAGTTCATGACTTTGGTTAGTTCAGGCTTGAGTTTATGGGGTGACTTAGTGGGGAAACTTGTAGATGCCCATATAGGTGGCACAATGTGTGGAGTTCACATTGCTTTTAGGGGAAATTGTGACCTCCAGCTTGTCTTTGGCAGATAGCAACACAGCCTTACCCAGGAACCCAGTGGTACGGGTAAGATTACACACTCGACCCTCCAGGATCACTGATGCTTGTTCTGTGTGTAGCACCACCTTGACCGTGTGTTCAGGCGTCGTTATCTCGAGCAGGCTCACCTGTACATACAGGAAGTAACTGCCGTCTTCGAGGACGGTCATCATTTCATTTTCTATGACGGGTCTCTGGTTATTCTGCAAAAGCCACTGGAGGCTGTAATCTCCACGATCATTGGATGGCTTTAGGTCTGCAGTGGAAAACAACTTTCATCAGCATTTCATCTGAAAACATTTGTTAAACATTGAGTGGAAGAGTTGTTGCCTGGCTTTCTATATTTCACATACGCTTTTGCCACAATTCATTTTCTTAATTCCTCAGACTTTCCTAGCTCCAACAGATGTGTGGGTAAACATGATAAGATTGTTCCGTATTTCACTGACTCATTACTATAGGTCTTGGTGTTTGTTTATCATTTTGTAAATCAATAGATATGTAATAACATGGGAAGACAATTATACCGGTGTATGCATAAATGAGTATTCTTCCTGATGTCATGCTTGCCTCTGGAGTTGTTCTCTGTAGAGACAAAAACAACACACAAACAATGATAACATTCTTGATGGTTTAAAGAAACACAAACATATGAAAAGTGTATTGACAACAAGAAACTGAAGTGAATTTCCCAGAATGTAGTTATGTGTGATGTTATTCTTCCTTGTGGTGACGATGGCGGTGTGGTTAGGATGAGCTTTACAGATTTTTGTCACAACTCAAAAGTTGTGGTCCACTCAGCACAAGCTGCAGTCAGCATACCTGTGTTGATTCCACAGTCTTCGGGTTCTCTGGGAGTTTGGTTGTTACCGGTAATTCCTTTTCTTGGAAAGGCTGGAGAGGGGGAGAGAAGACAGTCTACCGTCGAGTTACAAGTGATAAACAAATGTCATTCAATCACAATAGTTACTCTGGTAATATTCAGAATACAGTATATGGAGCCAGACCAAGGTTTTTACATAGCAGGCATTTGAGTAAAAAAAAAAATATATATATATATATATATATATATATGTATGTATGTATGTATGTATGTATGTCTGGAAAATAAATGTCACAAACGTTTCCTTATTTACTACAGTTATGCAGCTATAACTTACTGAGCTAACTAGATTAACACAGAACTTCTGTGGACATAAAGGATTTGCTGGGTCTCAGGACGATATTTATCCGATACAAGTCAGTCCATCTATGTATCTAACACAGTCTCTGTGACAGGTTGACAGAGAGCTCTATCGTAACCTTACCTAGACCACAGGCTACGGTATTGTTCACACACTGTTATTCAGCTAACCACGACCGAGGGATGCAACATCAGATGCGCAAAGCAGGTGTGAACACGACAACATGAATAGCTGCGTTAACCATCAATCCTCCAACAAACAAGATGAAGTGACAGGCATTTAATGACCTTATTGACCACATACTGTATCTTAAATGTTTCCATGTTACGGCTGGTGAGGATACCTATCAAACGGTCACACATGACAGTTGTGGCCAACTACACTATCAGCATCTCACTTAAAACATTCAGCAAATACCTCTATGGAAATACTCAAATGCAATTTCTTGGCACAGTATAAAGTGTATATGTGTGTGTGAGCTGTAGGGAGTTGCGCAGTCTTACCAGGACATGTGCTCCAAAAGTGAGGTAGAGAGTGATGGAGAGCACCTGACCAATAGTAAGGACAGACACCCACAGAAGGAGTAAGGTGACCAGCCTGTGATGGCAGCCTTGGGTCGGAAGGTGCTGGTGCTGGCTGATCTCCACCATCTCACAGTGCTCCACAGTCTTCGACATCCTCATCCTGCGATGGCCGAGGAGGAGAGAGGCTGAGGCGGTGAAGCTTCAGCCCTGGGAGAGCAGTACCCGAGAGACAGCGAGAGAGCAATAGAGAGAGAGAGGAGTGCTACTGTACTTTTGTCCTCTCGGCTTCCTCTACAGAAAAACCTCAGTGCAGTCAGCTTCCTGAGCAGGTTTGCGCACCTTTATCTGATGAGGACGTGTTGATCTCTGAGCTGTGCCTTTGTAGAGTGCAGCTGTCCAGGAGACAGGCAGCCAGGCCGACCCACCTGCGAGGTACTTTCCCTGTTTGTATCACTGGAGGAAAACACAAAGAGCCACTGAGAGCCCCGACAAATATCACAGCACTCTCTATGCTTCGGGGACGGCCCTCCTACCAGTGTCACCACAACTATGGCAGAAAAGGAGAACAACAGGTCACAAACAGGGAGAAAGAAAGAAAAGGAAGGATGCAACAACGTCACCTTTAAACAAGAAGTCGTTTTTTTTTTTACAACGTCAGCAAGATGTGTTGTGTTTACGAGACATCATGTACACAGAGAAAGTTCTTATTTTCTTAAAGCATCAGGTTTTTGTTTCCTTTCATTGTCTGCTTTCTAAAGTGAACGTCTTTCTGTTTCTCATTCAGAAGCGCTTTAGTGAAAATTAAGAAGTTCCATACTTCCGGTCACAATTTTCCTTTTTTTTTTTTGTCTCTCTGGAAAACCTTTTTTTTTATGTCACACATTTGTTATGACTAAATGATGCTTCTTAAAACTCCTGAGGCATGTTTGTTCATGTATGGCTTATTCTACTCACATTCTAGTGCCAGCTTGTGGTCGCCGAAAGGAAAGTTTCAGGACAGAAACTGTGTGATCTGTAGTTCAGGTATCACTCCTGGTTTGTGTCACCAACTAGGACAGTGTACTAAAAAGCCCAAATGAACACCTACTGTAGACTGATTCTATGTAGCACCATATTTCAGAGACAAGTGATGTGAACATAACGCACAATATCATCAGCATCTAACCTTTATTCCCACTCTCATACTGCTCAAAAAACTGACAACAATCTGTGGTCAGTGAGCTGGGGTGTTTGTTCCTGATTTAAGAGAAATGATCATTAAAATCGTGGAAAATAGTCTGAGAGTCTGAGATTGAGGAACTAAGATCATGTATCACAGTACATATTCTGAAAAGCAAGACTTTAAGACTGCTTGTGCTTGAAAATAACTGGGGAAGTGTCGGTGGCATTATAGTATGTTTAGGACAGACACAACAGAGATATAAAGAGAAGTAAATAACGTGGGTTGTGTAGCCATTGTGACTAATCTAGTTCCTCAATATGTCATATTTTGCAAGCTTCCAGAAAGTGAACGTGGCCCTCGGATTCTTTCATAGGTTCATCTGTAGGACTGTTTCCAATCTCTGGGTCATAGTTCATCTTATTCCATGCTGAATAGGGCCATGGGGAGAAGAGGCAGATAGTCTCTGTGCGTGTATGCTGTTATTCATTAATGAAAACACAGTCAACTGTGACCTTTGTGAAATGGTTCTCCAGAGAAGGGGAAGCCAGCCGCCTTGTGTATCAGTGTGGGACCTGACTGTATAAATCAGTAATCCCCATATCATCAATTTGACATATCATGAAAGAATCATAAAAATTAATACAATAATTTATTCTGGCAAAATCAATTAAGAACAAGTGTATCATTTTAATATGGTCTTTTGATACATAGCAATGTGTTAAAAAGAAAGCACATGATAAAAAGAAAAAGTATAAATATAAGCATATTGTCAGGCATATGTCTGACAAGCTTGAAGAATTACACACAGAAGAATTCTGGATGTTTGCAAGGTGCAAAAAAATCGAAATACCTTCTCCTAATTCAGTGGAGACCTTCAGGCCAAGCCAAGTGTGTGGAGTAGTGTTTGGTGTAGTCAGAAGCTCTCCGCTGCAAAAAGATGTACAGGTACATAGGGGCTTTTTTTTAGCATGTAGGGAGTTTTTGTTTCATGCTGCTTTCTGTCAAAAGAATTCCCAGCGGTTGGCTCATCTACTTTCTCTACACAGAGATGTCCAGTTGACATTCTCATTGATACTAGTGCAACACTTGTAATGAATCTGACAGAACTGTAACATACCGATTTGAACCGACTTCAATTTGTGATCAGCGTCATGAGTATGGTGTACTAGCCAAAGAGCCTGTGTGGGAGTGTCTTTTTTAAATTATTTCAGTCAAAATATGATTAAAACACAAATTATATGCTTGAGGATGATATGCTCTGTTTATGTTTCCAAATTGAAGCTTGAAGCCCCCCCCCCCCCCCGTTATGTAACTGAACTGAAAGCACATGGGTCTTCCCCTTTAAGAGTTCAGCTAGCTTTATCAGTAAATTATTCTGTGCAGCCATCTAGTGCCTGTTTCTTATAACTGCTGTTTATCAGACAGCAATAACTCTTCTTCAGAGACTATAGTCTGTTTACTGACCAGGGTTGGAATATCTGACCACCTGTAGGTATTCTCATAAGGTCAAAGGTCAGTCCTAGGGAGGAGGAGATTTAGATCATAGGGAACCTATATGGCAGTTCCGTCTTATGGGAACCTACAAGACGGAACTACAAAACCTACATATGTTAAAAACAGTATTCTATTCAAATGTTTGTTTGTATGGATACTTGTTTGAATGAAGCACTGCAATATCAGGCCAAACATTGGTCCAATGAATATCTGTCACATTTGTCACCTGACATAATGGACATCGATGTAGTCTGGCAACATTAGTTTTCGCCTGTCAATCAGATAACTCACTGATGTAGTTTTAAATGGGAAGCAGTCACTTTACGTCAGGCATGTATGTAAAGTATGTGCGAGTACTGTAACTATCTTATATGTGTAACTTTCCATGGCAATAGTTCCTTAGAAATACATTCTACTGTTGTTCGTTACTTTTTTCTTGAAGTAGAGTTGTACGGTATCAAACCTACAGAATAGGTTTCCTTGGTACTGGACCTTTCCTTTCACCAGGTGGCACACTCCTCCTGGTCTTGTGCACTCTGATAGCTGCAAGACACGTTTGATATAAGCATAGCCCTTTAGAACATGCTCCTCAAATTAAGTCCCTGTTTTGTTAGCTTATTAAAATAGATGGCCATGGAGAAATAAGTGGATATACTCTGTAGGCTATGCCACCACACACCTTTGACAACACTGAATTTATAAAAACTGGTGAAGGCCATTGCTAGGCAAGTCTCTACTTCTCAATCAAAATACTTTTAAGTTAAACTGAAAGTCGTCCTCTCATCTAATGTACCAGGGGTTCTGAGGGGAAACATAGGCCGGGATACTTTTACTATAATACAAATACATTTAATTTTAATTAATTAATACAATTTTAGGGGACAAGATGTCCCCTAAAATTGTAATTAATTTTAGGGGACATCTTTACCCAGGGCATACATTTTGTTAAAACAGAACAGGTATAAGCCGCACACTGTAAAAAGAAATTGGGAAATCGGGTCGTTTGTGCAGAGGTGTAGGTTGCTTGTCAATGTCAAACTGGGGCGAGGGACTTTCTCTAATGAAAACAGTTTCCCAAAGTCTGGTTTGGGGAGGGGCAAAACGAGGGAACGGAAAATAGTGCATCAACTAACACATGGATAGCGCGCTCTAGTTGAATAGTAGTGACATATGGACAGCCAGATAACTCGAAAGTTGACAGACAATTTGAACTATGTGTTCTCCGTGTGAACGTTTCTTTAGATTTGGTTGATTCAGCGACACTTTTCTTATTAACGTAAGAGACTGTCGAAACACGATACAGAAACATTGCTAGTTGTAAAAGTTCGTTTTCTTCAAGTGCTTTTAATCGACAGTAAAAACATATACTGTATAATTTTCCTCTGCGGTTTACCGTTTTCTCTAGCTACTAAACTGTATTTTACTGACAACCTCAACGGTGTGGTGGTGTGGTACCTTTTAATTTTGTAGTTTTTGTACATGGATTTCCAGGTGCCAGTCAATCATATTTTCTAACAACGGATGGACTGAAACTTTTTGGATACATTTCCATTGTCAGTTAAACTTAGGCCTACCAGCCTAAAGACAATCATTATTTAGATTTTGACTAGCTAGCGTGCTAGCTAACTTGCTTTGAAGAGATGCAAAAGTTCAACACAACCCACACCAACACGCTTCCTAGGGACGCAGAACTTCAGCAGCGCCTGGCAGACAACGGGGGTGCTGGGGAGACAACGAAGGAGAACGGCGCTGGGAAGAAGCATATTCTCGCAGAACCTGCGGAAGAATCCTTCTGCACCAAGCGAAAGATGCTGGTCGGGTTGGATGTACTATGTCTGTTTGTAGGTAAGGACGGCACATTTTGGCTACTTACGTTCGAAAGGACGTATTCCTAGCAAATTACAATCCTGACTATTTATGGAACTAGCTCTATATAGTAGGCTATATTGTTATCTTCTCTCGTAATCTATGCTTCACACGTGCAGTGTGTTATTCGTATTTCATAAATGTCAATCTAGGCTATTCAAGTTCAGCAGGTCATAATGCAAGAATGGTCCTTTCAAACTCAATTCAGCACTCTGCAAAATGGGTAAAAGAGAAGTTCACAGCCCCCAGACACACGTGGTCAAGTTTGTATTCTGAGCACCAGAACCAGCGGCCAGGAGAGATGTCCCGGGAATTCGTCAGTTCCCATGACAACCACAGTTCTCAAGAAGTACATGGGAATGAAAAAAAAACATGTTCCTACCCCGTGCTTGTGTTCCCGTGCTAGAATTACAGTTGCTCATTGTTTGCCTTGCTTCACTGCCTTATTGTCCCTAATGTGCACAACAAAGTTACTCTGCCAAATTAAGAAGCGATTATGTAATTCAATATAGCATCAGAGAATGGGCCTACAGTTTGGATGTTTGGATGTTATGGTTAAAACCGTAATATGCAGCATGTGGCGTGTTGAATAATCACAAAAACATAATGCCGTGGGGACTCAACTGTATTTTCACTCCAAAATATCATTATAGTTTCGTATTTACGGTAATCAAATGTATGCATTGACAACTGCTGTCAAATCTACCGAAGTGTAAAGTGCAGCATTGACCTGAGACGTCAGAGTGGAGAGAGAGGGAATGTTGAGTTGTTTGAGAGCTGTTAAACATGGGGCAGGTGCAACCAGTCTAGGCAGACAGACAGGTCTGCTCACACTGGCAGTTGTGTACAGACAGACAGGTCTGCTCACACGGGCAGTTGTGGACAGGCAGACAGGTGTTTGCAGATAGGACCAGACTGTCTCTGTAAGCCCACCACCACTGGAGCTAGCCCCCTCAGCCTGTGTGTTTGGAGCAGGAAGTGGTGACACGTAGAGGAAAGTGACTCAGAAACAGGGGAGCAACTCGGCTGTGAGTGACTGGGCCTCCATGATGACCTCGCCTACCCACCGCCTGCTCCATTTCAACACAGGGATGGAGTCACTCGTGGTCACGATAGAGACTTCTTCACTTCTTCCCCAATAAGGTTGACACGGTGTCGTGTCTGTTTACGTGTCTCTGCGGGCCTCGTGTGTGTGTGAGAGACCACGTCTTGGCTCATGTCCTCTCATAACCTACCACTTGCTTGTGGCCCTACCAGAGAGGGCTGCTGTCTGTCTGTCTGTCCGCTGTGGCCCTACCAGAGAGGGCTGCTGTCTGTCTGTCCGCTGTGGCCCTACCAGAGAGGGCTGCTGTCTGTCTGTCCGCTGTGGCCCTACCAGAGAGGGCTGCTGTCTGTCTGTCCGCTGTGGCCCTACCAGAGAGGGCTGCTGTCTTTCTGTCTGTCCGTCCTGGACTGGTACCATCCACCCATAGTGACATGTGATGGATGAGAATCAGCTCATTGGAAACAGACCGGGGCCTGGTCGCTTTGGTGGTTTCTCTGTCATATCTAACGGGGTTCCTAACAAGTGTCTTTCACAGGGAGTTCAAACCCAAAGTTCCCTAAATGCCGGCAGATTCCTCAGGCTGTTGACCTCTCGTTGTCACTCCTGTCAAGAGACTCATTCATTGCAGTAACTGTGGAATTCCCCCAAGGCAGGCCATGCTTATTGCGTTAACAGTTGAAGAGAGTGATGCCTTTATCTTCCCTCAGCGGCATCTCCATCCTTAGTCTCAAATGTTTACCAGACTTAAAAGTGGTAAACACTTACGGTGGCATGGTATTTGTAATTATAGTCTTTTTTTTTTTTTACACCATAGCCTCAAGCTTGGTTAACGAGAGCTTTCTCTTGGGGTTTGACTTAGGGCTGTTTAGTGTCCTGGAGGGGGACCAGGTAGGATAATACTATTGACCTCATTCCTCACTAAGGCACTGTTTATAGGCACTCTTTGGTGTGATCTGACACACTGATGTTTCACAGAGAGAGATTCTTCTGGCTCACCTCAGTGTCTCTCTATTAGCGTACTCGTGTGTACCAATGTCTCAATCTGTCTTGAGTGTGTGTGTCTGTGTGTTTATCCTGCCTGTCGTGGTGTTGAAAGGAGGTGCACAGGTCTAAACAGAATCCAGGCTGCCCTGTGGCCGCTCGCGAGAGACTCCGTGTCCAGCCGACCTCTGGCCCTGAGGTCAGAGGTCGTTCACATACCTGTGGGGCATGCTGGGACGGGTCTACCGGCTCGCACTGCCGTTTCACATCTGTACAGGTGGTCCCCTTCTCTGTCAGCACCTTTAATAGGGGGCCGGTTATTTAACCACTTAAAAGTCATTTGCAAACAATTTGGTTGAATGGGTTCTGAAAAGGAAGATTAGGCCTCAGCTGGGTTCACAGTGAGGTCATTAATACCCCTTGACTGAAAAGCGCCTTGAATTTATTCAAATAGAATGTTGGATTACATTGGTATCTGTTGTATCGCAGTATAGCTTAGAGTGTTATTTAAATGTCAATGGCTTGATTCTATGTTTTTTCTTCTTCTTACATTTGTGGCCAAAGTAGACAGCTCCAGCTGCAGACACCAGAATTGTGTCAGGTAGATGGCTGGAAGTGTGTGTGTGTTTGTCTGTGAGGCAGCACATGCCAGGAAAAGAAGGCTCCCAAACCCCTTTCCGTCTTATATATACACACACTCTTTCTTGAATTTTTTCTTAAGCTGAAAAGCCCTTTGTGATGGAAGGTGTCCCTGCAGTGAGCAGTATCTGTGATTTGAGTGTCTGTGTTTGTCTTACCTGTGTGTGTGTGTGTGTGTGTATGTGTTATGGGTGGGTATTATGTTTGTGTACTAGTAAGTTCAACTGGCAGAGAAAGTTGTAGAGTAAGACTGACAATGGCCAGCATGCTGCAACCTGTCAGTGTTCACAAGGCCAGGACGATTTACCAGCTTGTGTGTGTGTGTGTGTGTGTGTGTGTGTGTGTGTGTGTGTGTGTGTGTGTGTGTGTGCGCATGCCTCGTTAAATCCACATGCGTCTGTATTTTTGTGGGAAGCTTGAGTGCATGTTGCCGTCTGTTGACAACTTTTTCCTGCTCCCATTTCTCCGAATGTTCAAACCTAATCAAACACATGATGAAGTCATGGAACACGATATTCTGGACGTGACAGATGGAACACTGTAAAAAGAAATCATTACCCAAAGTAAAGAGTGACACCCGCCATAGATAATCAATGTCTCAACCTTTTTTTTTTTTATCACCAAGCAACTCTTTTAAAAGCCCATTAGCTGAGTACGTGACATTACCCCAGATACAGTAGCCTGCAGTCCATACTCCTGTTCCTGCCCCTGTCTGGCATTACAACACCAGTCTCAGACTAGGTCCTGCAGGGCCCTGGGATACGCTGGGGAGCTGGGGGGAGGGAGGACTCGGGCAGCAGGTCTGGACATGGATACGGCCCCAGGGAGGGCGGAGCAGGGTGGGGCGTGGGAGTGCTGGCTGCTGGGGGTAAAATAGGGCAGGAGTCAGAGGGGGGTCAGGCTGAAGCGCTGCACCGAGGAGCTCCCCCGCCACATCTGTCTACCCGTGTGCTAAGAGACGAGACACCGCTCCGGGAAAGCAGGATCAGACAGCAAATTGCTCCAAATGAGTCACGCTAATCTTCTCGTGGCTCCGTAGGTGGAGGGATGAGTGTGTGTGTGTGTGTGCGTGCGCTGGCCCTCGTCTTTCAGTACCGATGAGCCGTCCTCCCAGCCCCCCTATGCCGTCCTCCCAGACGTGGCGCCGCACTGTTCGCGTCCCGCACGTCCTCGTGTGATGACACGTCTCACCTGGCTCCCCCCCCCCCCGTTTCGGGCCACAGATGAAGAACACAGACAGCCCCCACCTCTCCCCACACGAACCGCAGACACTCTGCCTCATGCCCCCCAACCCGTCCCACCCGACCTGTAGACAGACATGCTCTCTCTCTCTCCCTCCACACACACGACCTTACCGCCACACCACAAACCACAAGTACCCCTTTAAAGTTCCTGCAGAACCTCTCTGACGAGCCCTTTAATGGTCCTGCTCGAGACAGAAGCAGGCATACACACACACACACCTTGGGTTCAGAGCGCCACACATGCCCGATCTCCCTTCTCCACAGCCCACCTCCACTCCAGGAAGCAGGTCAGCGGAGTGTGGCGAGAACAGAGAGCATGCTGGGGGATGCATGCCTGGACCTGGCCACAGCCACGCTTAACACCAAGGTGGTTCCCCTGACTGTGCTTGGGAGGAGAGAGCACCAGGTTATACAGTGAAGGCTTGTTAGTGTCAGCTAGTGTACATGTTTACATTAGCATTTTATTCATTTGGCAGACGCTTTTTATGCAAAGTGACATGGACATTGTGTGCGTAGTCAGTCCAGCAGGTCATCGAAGCTCTGAAGTGCACAGTTCTAACGGCACTCTTGTCTCACAGCAGATAGAAGTATAGTGTAAGTGTAAAGATGACTACAACTTGTAGCAAGCAGTTAGCCTATTGGCCGTATCGGGTGCAGTACTGTGCTTCCATGGTAGCATGGAAACACATGGGTGTCCCAGGGGACATGTTGGGTCCAGCTGCAGCAGATGATTGCAGATGATCACGAGATCTTCTTCACGGCTGCTTTTGTTCTCCCGTTTCCCTCGCTTTGTTCGTCTGTGATCGGGGCTTTTGTGCTTCCATCAGGGCAGACCAAACAGCCAGCCAGGATAGACCCATCCAGGCAGTTCAGAGAGTAGGGGGGTAAAGAGACCCGCACCCTCCGCCAACCCACTCCTCCTCACCCTGCCTCCTGTACCCGCCACCTGGGCTCGGCCACCAAGGAAGCACTGGGGCCCAAGACTGTGACGAGTCTGTGAAATATTTTACTGTTGACTGTTGTTTTTGTCTTCTTCTTTACAGGTACACTCTTGCACTTTTTGAGTTTCATGTTGTTTAATTGTAACTTGTTTAACTGCATGCTCTTATGGTTCTTCCCCTTGGCACTTATTTGGTTTTTCACAATGTATACTTCATGTTTTGGCTGCTTGCAATGTTTGGGGCTATCTCGTTGTTATGATCAGTGACCTATGCTCTTTTGTAAAGCTCTCTCTTGGAAGTCGCTTTGGATAAAAGCGTCTGCTAAATGCGTAAATGTAAATGTAAGACCCATGGAGGGCTTATCTACTCGCTCACCCACAAACCCACCCACCCACACAAGGTTTTTATAGACACATCAAAGCGTCTCTCACACAAAAGCCTAGCTTTTAGTCAGGTATGTGTCAGCTTGTGGTGTTTTGCGTTGCCAGTTCTTAAACGCAGACTTGATGCACATGACATCATGTCCTGTCTACGACTGCTTGGTTTCCAACCACCGCCGTCTTCTTTAGTTCATCGCGTGTCTGTGTGACGTGCGTGTCGGGCTGCAAACGCCCTTCGTCGCACACCTGACCGCCAACCGGTGAGGCCTTTTGTGTACTCGAGTTAGACAGGGCTTACGCTCTTGACAACTGCAACCCATGCTGTCAACCTGTACATCCTCACAATAGCCCTAGACAAACCCCACGTGCTCATACTGCTATTATTACGGATTACAGGCCTGTCTAAGATTAGCATTACAACACCTCGCGATGATTCAGTGCAGCAACGTACTCTGTGGAAGATTGACTTCTAGATAAACAAGCAGCTTACAGCTTAGGCTGGGAGCCCATGCGGAGGCCCCTGGCGGTGGGGCTGCATGAGCAGAGAGACCACCCTGGAGGGGAGCCGAGGTACCTGCCCGGCCCAGGCCCCGCAGGCTAGCTGGCTAGGTCCAGCACGGGTCCCCTCCTCTCCATAGTTTTACCTGCGTTTACATGGGAGAGTTACAGTCAGGTACTGTAGCTTTGGTGTACGGCAGCATGGACCATGTACTGGGAACACATGTCCAGTATTGATATTACCCTGTGATAGCCTTACTGTGCTGTGCCATTGAGGCGTTGGTCTGGGTCTGTGTTAGTGTGGTCAGTGTGCTTCACTGCCTGTCTATACAGTTGTTTGGTTTCGTGCGGTTGAATGGCTCCAGGGTGGTTTATTTGGTTAGTTGAGGTTGGATGAGGTTTTTGTGGGTCATTGGGGATTTTTTTTTGCGGTTTGTTTAGTTGTGTGTTGGTCTCTGTGGTGCTGTTTGTTGTTTGCACGGTGTGTGTGTGTGTGTGTGTGTGTGAGAGAGAGAGAGCAAGGAAGATTCTGCTGGTTGAGGCGGGGTCCTGTTTACAGAGCGGGTCCCAGCAGAGCCCGGATCTCTGACCCTCACATTCCAGAACCACCACTAATCGCCTCCGTCTGCCTTGCTCCACATCTCTCCTTTCTCAATCACTCCCTTTTCTCCGTTTCCCTTATTCATCCCGTCTGCCATTAACTATTAGTCAATATGTCTAGCCTCGCGGACATGTTTTACGCTCTGACTTTAGGCATGGCAGTTTATTGACCGGTACACATCAAGCAGTATATGCCCTCGAAACATCCGCATAAATTGCCCCCCCCCCCCCCCATTCCCTCCTCCACTCGCCGTTGTTATTCACAGTTTTTCTCGCTCTGGTCCTTGTTGTTCTCACAGTGAGCTCATTCTGGGCTGTGGTCATAGATGTGTAAATTAGAACCAGGAGTCTCAAAGAGGGAGAAACATATCCCCTCTCTCTCTCTCTCTCTCTCTCTCTCTCTCTCTCTCTCTCTCTCTCTCTCTCTCTCTCTCTCTCTCTCTCTCTCTTAGTTGACCTCCCTCTCTCTTTCTCTCCCTCCCTTTCTCTCTTCCTCCCCCCCCTCTCCCCCTTTTCTTTCGAAACCCACTCTCTCCTTCCCTCCTTTCTTCTCTTCTCTCCTTTTTGACAATTTGAAAGCATTCCTCCTCCTCCTCCTCCTTGTGGAAGAACCGGGTCCAGCCTGCAGCACATTTTGGCCGCGGTGTTTGTCCTGCCCTTTTTGGAGGTTCCCCAGCCCAGCCGAGCCGGCCAGGCCGGGGCCCCGGGCCCCCCCGGCCTCCCGCTCGTCCGTGGTGTTCTTGGCCAGGTGCGGAGCTTTGCTCACAGCTGCCTGACAGATGATGTGTGGGGCTCTGGAGAGCTTTGTGTCTTGTTGTGAAACCGTTGAGTGCCAGTTGTAAAGCCAGGAGGTTTGCTCGGCCCGGGGCTTCACAGAGCCAGGGTTTGTATGGGACTGTGTGGAGTATAAAAGCACTATTGGATTTGTGCGTTTTTTAAGATGGTTTTCGCGGTTTGTGTTGGTGTGTTTGGGGAGGTTTGTGTGTAGTTTAAGGTGCATTTTGGGGGTATTGAGGGCAGTTTTAGGTAAGGACATTGCTGTCTGAGTCGTGTGGTTTTGAACCACTCGTGATCACCGGGGCCACAGTAATCTGATTCGACCTCGTTTATGGACCTTGACACGACACGCACCAGTCAATATCATCACGGCCCCAGCTGAGGTCATAAACATGATGTTATCTGATTGGAGAAGCTTGATGGCTCCCATTACCTTCTGAAAGGATTGAAATGACTCTTTAATGGACCCGCGCGCGCACACACACACACTCTCCGGGCGTGACCACAGCTGCAAAACGTTCCCCCTCGACGGTAATGGAGGATCAGTCCATTACAGGACCGGCAGGGCGAGAGAAACATCGATTGTTCTGAGAAGACCCGCGCTACCTCGGCCCTGACGAGAGGAGGGAGGGGTGCGGGTGGAGGCCGTGATGGATGGAGACTAGCTTTGGCCGTGACACCGCCCGGGCTGGAGACCCGATAGGGTTTCACACCTCCGACCCCGGCACAGTGTGGTTCACCTCAACGACAGCTCTTTCCGTGAGATGAAAGAACTCGGGAGCTGTCAAACGCAAACCCTCCCCAGGCCCAGTTGAAAGGACTCGACGGCTGTCTGCGTGAGGCCGTCTGAAGGGCTCCTGGCCAGAGGCGCTGACCGGACTGCTGGCCGTTCACATCCGCGTCGAGGTCACTTCCTGTCGCGGGTAAGGAACGAGGTGACGTGGACCACCGTGGATTTCCCAACCGGTACAGGTGTATGACGGGGTTAGATTGGACTCAGGCTCGTATCTCTTCACTGGATTTCCTATCCCCACCCATGTGTGAACACACACACACACGCTGATAAGAAGATTAAGGTTGGCGCGATGTTGAATCTCACGGGGCCCGGCCAGTACAGGTACGAGGAAGTCCCTTATATGGGCCTGCCATGGGGGGAAACGTGACCGCACGGTTCTGATTGGATCAGGAGCAGGCGGACTGGAATCTCGAGTTGTTTGTAGCCGGAAGAAACTCCAGTTACCTTCTTTCCACTGCTACGACACGGCCGTCTCCATGACAAGGCAGCGGCACCGCTCTCCCCACGAGGCTTGAATCGTCTGTCAGAGCATGTCATTGGTTGTGTGTGTGTGTGTGCGTACATTAGTGTCAGAAAGAAAGTGCGGAGCGTGTGATGCAGGCGGACAGGTGGGAGGAGAAGGAGATCAGATGAGAGAGATGTTTGTGCTATCTTGCCCTCCGCTGCCGTCACAACCTCTGGTATCTGCCTGCGACGTGTCTTCCCTCCCTCCCTCCCCTCCCCTCCCCCGGTCCTCTCCTCAAGCAGAGGATTCCTTTATCTGTGTCGGGTCTTTCCGCCAGAGCAGCATAGTTCCAGTGACTGTGGAGGTCATCAGCAGCCCGTTTACTGCAGTCTTGCTTAGTAGGATAATAAGGCTAACAGATGTCAGCTGCAGTGCATCGTTTCTCACGCAAACCTGCTCTAGTCGTGTGTCTTGGAACCACCGTAGGGTCCACGGGGGCAGGTTTATGATCGCTGCGGCAGTCTCGCCTGTTTCCATGAGCCGTAAAGGATGAAGGTCTATTCTGGGTAAACCTGTTGAACTGTGCTCCACGACGATTGGTCACTGAGCCATGAACACACTCTGGTTTGCTAAGTGTGTGTGTGTGTGTGTGTGTGTGTGTGTGTGTGTTTGTGACACCGAAGCTCTGTCACGTATACGGAGAGATTCCCTGGCAGGGGTCAATGTTTTGGGCCTGGGATTGTTCCAGCAGGCTGCAGTGCTGGGAGGACAGGGAGGTTAATGATTAGCCCCATGCTCTCCCTGAGGGAGAAGGGGCGGGGGGGGGGGGGTTGGGGCATGAGACTTCACCATGAGACCTATAGGGGGCTGTGGGGTGGGGTTAGGGGGAGGCACGCTTCAGTACAGTACAGTAGGCCTACATGGCATGGAGACTGAATTTCTGCTGCCGAATCGTTTGGTTCCATCTCCTCTGTGTCGCCATCTTTCAGAGTTGCACAACTTTTACTCAGTGAACTTTCGCCAGCTGGAGCTGGTACTTGTTTGCTTAGCTAGACCTTGACCACCTCCCTGAACTGCAGCTAAAGCTCGCTTATAATTGGTTACCAACCAGGAAGCTAGTGGGAATCGCATGTCATTCCAATACTTTCCTCTTATCAGTTAATCCGGGAAAAATGTGAGGCAACAACAATCTTATATTGTTCTACCTTATCTGGTTTGTTGAAGCTAGTGTTTCCATATAGACGCCTCCTTTATTGCTGTGCGTACTGACTTGGTGTCAGACTTTGTGTCAGACCTTCGCAGGGGTGCCCCATACAGTAGTTTACTGTACAACCACCATCATCACTTTGTCATTTTCGAACTTTGTCCACTCTTTCCCTTCCATTCTCCTTTTGATTCATCCCGTATTCTGAACAGTCATCCTCCCCGCCCCGTCCCACCTCCCCAAGCTATGTGAGGAATGCTGGGATCTGAAGGATCTTGTCAGTGGATGAGTGACACCGCTGAGACCTGGCCGGTCCTCAGGTTTCACGGGGCCCGAGCGTAGGGGAGACCAATATCCTAACCCTTTCTCCCTCACACACACACACACACACTCATTCCTCCTCGTGTCCCTCGCCGATAGCCCCTGTCTCTCTGTGTCCCCAGCCTCCATCCCGTTCTTTGCGTGTGAGCTGAAGGCCGTGACCCCGTACAGGAGGGGCTTCTTCTGTGGAGACTCCAGCATCACCTACCCCTACCTGGAGAGAGAGGCCATCCCTGACGTCCTGCTCATCGCTGGGGGCATCATCATCACAGGCCTCACGGTGAGACAGCACACACACAGACAGACACACAGACAGACACACAGACAGACACACAGACAGACACACAGACAGACACACAGACAGACACACAGACAGACACACAGACAGACACACAGACAGACACACAGACAGACACACAGACAGACAGACACACAGACAGACACACAGACAGACACACACACAGACAGACAGACACACAGACAGACAGACACACAGACAGACACACAGACAGACAGACACACAGACACACACACAGACAGACACACAGACAGACACACAGACAGACACACAGACACACACAGACACACACAGACAGACACACAGACAGACACACAGACAGACACACACACACACAGACTCATACAGACACGCACACACTTACACTGACTCGTACACACACAGACACACACATTGCACTGGGAAAACCCAAATGCTAACCTCTAACTTCTCCTCCTTCCCCTCTCCTTCTCTCTCCACGACGCCTGCCCTCTCCTGTTCAGATTGCCCTGGGAGAGTGTTACCGAGTGCGTTTCCGTGGCGTCCACTCCAAGGCCTTCGTGCGTAACCTGTACGTGTCGTGTCTCTACAAGGAGCTGGGCAGCTTCCTGTTTGGCTGCTGCATTGGCCAATCACTGACCAACATGGCCAAGCTTAGCATAGGGCGCTTGCGTCCCAACTTCCTGTCTGTGTGCAACATTACCTACGCCTCTATCAACTGCACTCCCGGGAGCTATGTGTCCCAAGTCACCTGCCAACAGCCCAACCACAAGATGGTGGAGGAGGCCAGGTCAGTACAGTACAGTACAGTACAGGGGGTGTGTGTGTTTGTTGGTTGAGGTCATGAATAACAGGACCGTTTTATTCCTTTCTCTTTCAGGAAGTCTTTTTTCTCCGGCCACGCTTCTTTTGCCATGTACACCATGCTCTACCTGGCTGTAAGTATTCTCTCTCTCTCTCTCTCCCCTCTCACAGACATACACATGGATGTCAATAGTAAACCACACACACATCTTCTGTGTGACCTTCAAGTGAAACTGAGCCCTCACCTGCTTGCAGTGGAATGACTCGAGTCTCATTTGAG